>JAAONU010000001.1:27010549-27329820 GCA_012932295.1 Cyclina sinensis
TGAGCTGACTTCATTTTACCCCATTGGAAAGCTCTTACCTGAATGGATAAATAAGTCCCTGTTTAAAACAAGATGCCCACGAACAACATGTCGAACCCGCCGGTTGTCAAAAGGACATCGTGATAGCCTTGCAGAGTTTTGCCCATTGTACATTGCATTTCTGCTTAATGTCCCTTATCACAGCGTTAAGTTTCAACAAAGGTCCCTAAAAAATGAGAAATGCTCTAAAAATGAAGAAAAAAACTCCTACCCCCCCCCCCCCCCGCCAAAAAAAAAAACAAAAACAAAACAACACAAAAACAACAACATCAAAAACAACAACAAAGGGAATTAATTTAAAATCTAAGCCAGGCAGAGTTATGGGTTCTGTACTTTGCACTTCTTCTAATTGTCCTCGATCTCTGTGTGGAGTTTCAACAAAGACCCTCGTATAATTATTGAGTTTTCCTCCGTACAAAAAAATCAATAAAGGGAAATAGTTATAGAAATAAATAAGGCAGAGTTATGGTTCTTGTACAGTGCACTCCATATCACCAAAATCTATCTACTGACGAAGTTTCAAGTCTGTGGCTTTTATACTTTCAGAGAAATTATCCAGACAAAATTTATATTTAAACATGTCACTGTGACCTTGACCTTCAAGCTAAGGATGCGGGTCTTGTGCGTGACACGCCGTCACATCAAGGTAAATAAAAGTGTCAATGTATTTAAAAATTCTTCCATGCATGGAACAATTTTTGGCCGGACAAGCAATTCCGGACGGACGTACTAACGTGCACACATACACCGAACTGCCATTGTGGCGGTTAGGTCGAGCTCACCGCAAGCAGGCTCGACAAAAATAATAACTGATGATAATCTCACATCTGCGATCTTACTGAACATTTCTGTGATCATGTGTTGTATTGTGCCTTTGACCTTAAATGTCCGTAAATATAAACAAATAAACAATGACTCCAGAAGTCGTTTGCAAACGAGCAGTTTTCAAGGTTAAAATAAATCTTCATTTTTTAATACCGCTACATAGATATAGTATTTCATAGAATGATTAAATATAAAAGCGTTTGGTTTTCAGTATTTAAATAAAGTCATGTTAACCGAGTCATGTCTCTTTTTGTTGAACCTTCAAGCTACAACTGATTCTTGCACATATTCGCCGAATTTGAACATTTATAAGTTTTATAGAGATACCTTTTTTTTTCTAGATTACTGACTACCGGAAGTTTCTGTAAATGACAAATTCGGTAAATTGATCTGATACACCATGGCTTAATGTGTGTCATATCACATTTACATTTGACAGGGTCGCTGTGCGAGAACTTCGTCTACGATTTTCCGTGCGGTTTTAGGGGCGTCGTAGGTTTCTACGGGTTATGGCGTTTGTGTATACGAGTATTGTGCGATTTTGTACTGGACAAATCCGTACGGAGGTTGCGGGAAGATTGCAATTTCAGTGCAGTCAAGACAAAATTCCTACGCAGCTCGTACGAAACCCGTGCGGCTTCCGTGCAGAGGCTGTACGGAGATGATAGTATCATTCGGGCGATTTCACGGATACAGCATGGGGCACGGCAACTTTGCGATAACTGTGGGAGGGCTGTACAAATGCTTCACGAATCCACGATCTCCGAACGATGCCCGTACGGGTATTGTGCTATGCTAGTTACGATATGTCTTCGGGATACGGGCTTACGATTTTTTTTTAATTTGAATATTTTTTTAGACAAAATCGTAGAGCATCGTAGGCTGCTACGGCCGTTACGGCATATGTGTTTACATTGTATACGAGTAGCCTATCGTGCAATTTTTGTACAGGATAAATCCGTACGGAGGCTGCACGGAGATTGTAAAGGTCGCGTAATTTCAGTGCAGTCACTGCAAGCTTCCTACGGAAATCGTACGAAACCCGTGCTGCTTCCGTGCAGAGGCTGTATGGAGATGATAGTATCATTCGAGCAATTTCACGGATACCGCATGGGGAACCTAGCGGCAGCCTTGTGATAACTGTGCGAGGGCTGTACAAATGTCTCACGAATCCACAATCTCCGTACGATTTTTTGTGTGCAAAATGTCAACCGAAAATAGTGCGTTTACTGTACAACCATAGCGCGGCATCCGAAGGATGTCTGTGCGGGTATTGTGTAATGCTATTTACGATATGTCTTCGGGATACAGGTTTACGATTTTTTAACGTTTGTATAATTTTTTTTTATACAAAATCGTAGAGCATCGTAGGTTGCTTAATGTAGGCAACTGATATCTGTTTACCGATTTTATTCTTCTTTTATTTTAAATATTTTTAGTTTTCTAAAGATCTAGTGACCAGCAGTACTCTGAATTCCATTACTACCATTGAAATTGAAATTAAAACGCAGGAATATTAAATGAAAGTAAAACAGCAAGCTTTAGATACACATGTCTTATTAACTTATGACAATTTCTGTTTTTCAAATCTGTGAGTTAAAACATGTTTTCTATGCAACTAACTCTACGACGAGGAATAGCCAGCCGTTATTAATAATAAAATCGGCCGCTTATGCAATTTTGTTTGTGAATAACTACAATATATTACCGATGCCTTCCAACCATCTTGGATTTTTTCTAACGTTAAAGAATTCAACTGAAAACAAATCAAAGGAACAGCCTAAACTAGTAACTAGTCCAAATATTGGACGTCTTTATCGTATTCATATATTTATCTTTCACATTTCTGTTTTTTCACGAATAAATGGTGGATTTTTAAGACAGCAATTAATCTAAGTTCTCTCATTGTCAATATTTCAATTTCCCCCTTTCTTACTAGAATGCCGTCCTACTGATTCATTTCATTGAAGTAGACCTATTTGTATTAAATATGGACTTTTCACATTTTAGCAGTCTTTGTGTGCAGGATTTTTTAAAAATAGACTGGTAGCTAAAGGATATGTAAGAACATTTATTAATCTGCGCTTTTGCTCTCCCGACCTTTCTTGTGGTGACAATTTTCTTTTCCGGTGTTTTTCGATACACAAAATTGAGTCACTGTCTAAATTATCTCCCTTCATAACCTCTCCTAATGTGTCACGTGACTCCACCGATTCATTCAAAGGCGGGCGTCGGCCCGAATAGTACTTTAAGATAATGAACGTTTAGCTTGAAACTACGGAATTTATGTATAGCTCGTTCTAGGATATTTGTATTGCGGAATTATCTTTCTATCTGTAACACGTGGATATACTATTTTTTACGATTTGTGCGCATTGTTATTTACTTTGAAATTTAGGTGACCAGTTTGGGTATTTTCAAAATGGCGGCTGAAGATCCTTTTTTCGGAATGAATGCTCAGGAAATGAAATATTTGGCGATTGATAGGAATAGGATCAATGATCCTATGATCCAGGCAGATTGGGCATCCAAGAAATTAATATGGGTGCCGCACGAAGTTCATGGTTTTGTTGCTGCAAGTATTAAGACGGAAGTAGGGGATGAAATAGAAGTCCAGGTAGAAGAATCAGGAAAGAGAATGAGATTTCATAGGGATGATTGCCAGAAGATGAATCCTCCAAAGTTTTCAAAAGTTGAAGACATGGCAGAGCTGACCTGTTTAAATGAGGCTTCAGTTCTTCACAATTTGAAAGACCGTTATTATTCTGGCCTAATCTATGTGAGTACCAAAAGACAAAATTTCTGTTAACATTTTTATTTGAAAAACTTCAGACATCATATCAATAATCTGACTGCAAATTTGAGGCTCAACTGAGTTTACACTAATAAAAGTAAATTTGAAATTGAATTTGCAAATTCTTTTCTGGTCCATGATTATGGGGTTCATGTGAAAGTCATACCCAAATTTAGTAATTGTCGATTGACAATCTTCTTGTCTAAAACTGCTAAGCCCAGAAGTCTGAAATTTGGTGGGTAGCATTGTCTAGTGCATCGTCGGAAACCCACGTTCGATCCATTCTGTTTCACTCTATTTATCTACCGTGGGACAATTGGCTGGTAAAATTTCGTACTCATTAACAATTCATTACCTACTTTCATTGGTTTCCGTAAGATTTCCCTTGCGGAATCTCAGCCAGTGAAATTAATTGTTACAATTTGCCTTCCGCGCCTATGTTTAAATCCTGGGAAATACGTCTTTTTTAAGTGACTTGTCATTATGCCTACCCTCCACACTGAAGAGTGTCTATTTGTAATGCGGCACCTCATTCGGCGAAGAGTTACATCCCTTTGCTAATAAATATTCATGAAAACAAATAATCAGCAGTCAATTATCCCACGGTACATAATGTAGTTGTGCGGAATATGTACCGGGGGTCACCGACGATGTGTCTAGTGGACGTCTACCATGTTTGTTCAAAGAATGTCCCTGGGGTCACTATTCGCCCTGCCCCAGGAGTCACAAGTTTTACCTAACAATATAGACATACCTGCCATGCGTCCCGGATCGTCCAGGATTGTCCCGTAAATCGAGTCCCGGAAAGACACCCGGTGTCCTGGAGAACATGAAAAATGCGCATACCATTGATCAGGCCAGTCAGTTTTTTGACACGCCCCTAATTCTTAAATTATTCGTTATGTTAATATGCTCCGGTTCGGCGAATACACCGCATGTCATTGATAACCAATTAACAAATGACAGCTATCGGCTATCGGTTTATTGACTAGCATTAATTAATTTGTAAGATATCTGCCCCTTTCAAAGACTGTCGCCGCGGTAATTGGTGTTAATAGAGATGCTACTTTAAAATTAATGCAAATGCGCGTCGACCTTGCCGACAAAGACTATTATTTTTAAATCATTAACTTGTTTGTGGTTTGTTTGCTGTCATTGGAATTTGGTATCAATAGAGATGCTGCTTAAAATTAAACTGAGTTTTTCACATAACTGTCCGACAAAGAAAAGGTAAGTTTAAAAGGTAGTCATAATGAATATTGTAATGTTTGATCAAATCACGCCGATACTTGTAACACGAAGCATAGACGACGCTGTCATCAAACACTTGTGATTCAGCTTGAATTCGAGTTTATGATGTTAATTTATTAATGGTACACAGTTATTATTTTATGATAACTGGTATGAAACTGATGTATATTTGAAACACGTGCACGGCTTTTCCATCCAAAAACAGCCCATCCAATTTTGTGTACTGCCAATGGTGGGGCATTAAAAGTATTATATTCATATAATATGAATAGTTGTATCTCCCAGAAAATCGGCTCAAATACTGGAAATTTGATATCAAAATCCCGGAAATGGCCAGAATAATTATGGCAGGTATGCAATATAGAAGAAAATATTTTAAAAATCTTCTTGTCTGAAACCACAAGACCTAGAGTTTTTAAATTTGGCTTGAAGCATTGTCTTGTGGACCTCTACCAAATTTGTTTAAATTATTTCCCTAGGGTCACTCTATGCCCCACCCGAGGGGTCACAAGTTTTACTTAGCAATATAGAAGAAAATTTTTAAAAAACTTGTCTGAAACCACAAAGCCGAAAGTTTTAAAATTTGACATGTAGCATTGTTTAGTTGACCTGTCCTTCCAAGTTTGTTCAAATTATGTCCCTAGAGTCACCTTTGGCCTCACTTGAGGGGTCACTTGTTTAACATAGAAATATAGAGGAAATATGTTCTTGTCTGAAACTGCTACCAGTGCTATGCCGAGAGTAGTTGGTTTAAACAGCGAAATGAAGATTTAATGTCTAAATGGGCAAAATGGAGATTTTCAGGCTAGATAAAGACAAAAAAAAAAGTACGAATAAATGTCACTTCGACCAATGTTTTCAGGCTCATATAATAAAGAAGATCAACAGCAAAAAGGAGAAAAATACAATAAACTTTCTAATGTTGAAAATGTTAAATTCCCATCTGAAATCATTATACAGTACATGCCACGTGGAACTCACATTTTCCACTTTTTTGTGCAGACGTGGAAAAAGAAATATCCCCCGCCACAACGAGGAAAAAGACGGACGTCCTCGATGTCTCGACATCGCGAAATATCTTGGCTATAGTTAATGACCAACGGGAAATTAATTAGGATCATAACTCACCTGGATAAGCTGAACATTAAATGAAACGACAGTTACGAAACTGTGCATTTTACGTCTACCAGTTATGTGACATTTGGTAAAATTAAAACCAAACTTCAAATACATATGCTGTGTAGGTTTATTGTGTTCTTCTGTCATTGAAATTTTGAAAACCATTGTAATTACCTAGCAAAATCAATCAATATTTTTTGCCAAGTGCCTAGACGATACCGATGTCGCAGTAGGGTTTACATGTTGTATGTTTTCTTTAAATAGGAAAGCAGTTTAAACACATCGCAATCGGAAACCAGTCAGTTTATTTTCTGAAAATACAGTCAGCTGTTTCAAAGCAATTGCTTTGAATTGTCATTATTTGCCTTAACAAATAGGAGCATTCGTAAACAAATGCATCAGAATGAGAGTTTATACATTTATTTGATATTTTTAAAGCGTTGAATCCGCCAAAATGCTTGTAATCGGGAACTGTGGCGTGGCCGAGTTGTTAACGCGTCGGACTAGTAGTCAAAGGATTGCTAGCCGCATGGGTTCAAACCCAGTCAGGGGCATGCCGTTGTTTCCTTGAGCAAGAAACTTTGCACTCATTGCTTAGTACTGGTTGGTTCCAGGAACGGATTCGAGAGTGTATCTATAAGCTAAAAAGCTTCCTACACAATCGAACTAAAATGAATTTGGTATAAACTAATCGGGAACTGTGAGAGCCTCAAAATCAATTATTATACCTGTGAAAATGTTCGCGGAACCATTTAGCGGACGTCCGCCGCGATATTTGGTGACCATGTTCGCCGTGGGGGTCCTCGAAATGCGGCGGATTTGGTCTCGTTTTACGGAATGGGTAGTCTGCGACGACCTCGAGGAAAGCGAGAGTTCCTCCTGGCGCATACTCATGTTATCAGTGAGTGGCTTACATACATTTGAAACATCATTGTTATTAGAGTATATCATTATTTCTGTTCTCCATTTTGCTGTTGATCGTCTTCATTTCGCCTTAGAGCATGAAAGTCAACACCTTTGCTATTAGCAGCTAAACATGAAGAAATTTAGTCATTTTAGTTACATGTTATCATTGACGATAACAATCAAAGCATAACAAATGCAATAAAATTTGATGATAAGATCTGAGGATAATCAAAAACCAAATAGTTGAGACTAAATACCGACATTGGTCCGTTATGATACCGGAATGAACTTTGGCAAATTCATCAGCAAATATTCTCGTTTAGATACAGTACGTGCCAGGAGGAACTCTCGTTTTCCTCGAGGTCGTCGCGGACTACCCATTCCTTAAAACGCGACCAAATCCGCCGCATTTCGAGGACGACCGCCGCGGACATGGTCACCAAATATCGCAGCGGACGTCCGCTAAATGGTTCCGCGAACTTTTTCACAGGTAAGAATTGACGTATCGAGGCTCACAAAGTTCCTGATAACACGCATTTCGGCGAATTTTACGCTTTAAAATATCATTTAAATGTATAAAACTCTCATAAAACTCTCATTCTGATTCATTTGTTTACGAATGCTCGTATTTGTTAACGGAAGGAATGACAATTCAAAACCGAAAGTAATCGTTTCTCGGAACAGCTGACCCTATTTTCAGAAAATAAATTGACTGGTTTTCGATTTACACGTGTTAAAACTGCTTTGCTATATTTAAAGAAAACATACAACATGTAAACCCTACTGCGACATCTGCATCGTCTATGCGCTTGACAAAATTATTGATCGATTTTGCTATACAATAACGAGCGTTTTCAACGACGGAAACACAGCAAATGTATGAGAAATTTTGGTTTTAATTTTACCAAATGTCACATAATTGGCAGACTTAAATTGCACAGTTTCATTACGGTCATTTCATTAAATGTTCAGCTTATCCAGGTGAGTTATGACTCTAATTAATTTCGCGCTGGTCGTCAAATATCGCCGAGATATTTCGCGATGTCGAGACATCGAGGAAATCAGTTTTTTTCCTCGATGTCGCGGCGGATATTTTTTTTTCCGCGTCCGCGAAATAAAGCGGAAAATGTGAGTTCCTCCTGGCGCGTACTGTATCGGGAATTTCATTTTGATTGGGATTTTTTTTAAAGATTGGGAATCAAAGCATATTTGCCATTGTGAATGGGTCCATAACTGCTGGTCAGATTAACACTGCCTGTTGGATTTTGATGACAGTTGGAAGACGCATGCTTTTTTCAAAAACAGTCTCTAGTTATTAACTATTATCACTTTAAACGCAAGTGAGTTGCCACATGTGCCATGTTGTAGCACTTGTAGTGGTCCATTGGAAAAAGATGAAGGAATATACTTAAAGCCCTTTATTTGTAGCATTGTAATGTAATAACGTGCTTTTGATTTTATTCTGTAACTTTAATCAAAACTAAATACTGTTTCTTTGTTTTTATAGGCAGTACCCTAGCACTTGTATGTTCATGTTTCAGACTTACTCTGGCTTGTTTTGTGTGGTAGTTAACCCTTACAAGAGATTGCCAATTTACACAGAAAAGGTGATAGAGTTGTATAAAGGCAAGAAACGTCATGAAGTACCACCCCATGTGTTTGCCATCACAGATTCGGCTTACAGGAGCATGCTGCAAGGTTGGTAGTTGAGATCAGTTAATAAAATGAAAGTTCGTTTGTGACAGGTCTGCTGCTGTCCTTACTGTAAACAGTACAAGGTTTTTGTTACGATAATCTTAAGTTGTCTTATTTCTTGTGAAATGTAGTCATAGAATTTAAATCTTAATCTATATTTTACAGCTGTATTTGACCCAAGTTTTGAAAATCTCATTGAATTGTTTTGAAGACAGCTTACGTAATTTGCATATGAAAAAAAGGTTGTTGAGGCCTTAGACTTGTGTTTATACTGCAGTAAGTACTCGGCCTTTCTGCTGCTAATCTATTTATTCTAAAACCTAAAAATTGACTTTTCTGTTTTTCACCTTATAGCCTTTATTTATTGACTGATATCTCACCGTCGGATACCCACGGTTGATTATTACATTTATCAAACTGTGGGAAAAATGAATCAATTTGTGTCGATATATTGTAACAAGTGCCTAAATATCGACCGATGAAATCGCGTTTAACAAAACTGATACTCTTCAATGGAGAGGGTAGAAAACTATCAGAAACAAATTGGCTGCGCCCATGGCGAAAAACCTGTTTCGCGTTTCTTGCCAATATAAAAGGCAAAAACTATCGACAACTCAATTCTTCGACAAGCAAAGACCACTATAGTGATATTTTACCTAGTATTAACATTTCTCCCACATTTTCAATTTTGAACTTTTCAAAAACAGAATTAAACATGTCGTCTATGGTTGCTGCCATCTTGTCTGTAATACCAAATGTCATATAGAATGTGCGTTTTGATTGGTTTTTATAAGCTCGACTTTTTTTGAAAAAAAAAATCGAGTTATTGTCATAGTCATGGTGTCGTTGCCGTTGCCGTTCCCGTCCGAAAACTTTAACATTGATCATAATTTTTTTATTCCTTAATGGATTATCTTCATACTTGGACACAACAACCCTTTGGACAAGACCTTCAAGATGACCAGACTAAACTTGACCTTGACTCTTAAATGACCTTCATATTCAAGGTCAAAATATTGAATTTTGCTAAAATTGGCCATAACTTTATTATTAGTAGGTGGTTTCTCTTAATTCTTGGACACAACAACCCTTTGGAGAAGACCTTCAAGCTGACCAGACTAAACTTGACCTTGACTCATACATTTTTTTAAATGACCTTCATATTCAAGGTCAAAATATTGAATTTTGCTAAAATTGGCCATAACTTTATTATTGATAGGTGGATTCTCTTTATGCTTGGACAAGACCTTCAAGCTGAGCAGACTAAACTTGACCTTGACTCATTAATGACCTTCACCTTCAAGGTCAAAATATTGAATTTTGCTAAAATTGAGCATAACATTAGTATATTTGACTGGATTTGATTTATACTTGGACAGAACAACACTTATGACAAAACCGACATGTTGAATAACTCAGATTTGACCATGACCTTTAAATTACCTTGACCGTCAAGGTCAGATGATTGAATTTTGCTTAAATTGTCATAACAATCTCATTTATTTATAGATTCAATTCAAACTTGGACTAAACAACAGTTGTGACAAATCCGACATCAAGATTATTTCAAGTTTGACCTTGACCTTTAAATGACCTTGACAGTCAAGGTCAAATCATTGAATTTTGTTAAAACTGGCCATAATTATGTAATTTATGGTTGGATTTGAATCAGACTTAGACAAAACAAAACTTTTTCGTTTCGATTTCAAAAATGTCATCGCATGACCTATATTTTTGACCTACTGACCTACTTTCTGGTTTTGAGCTACAGCAATGAAATTTGGACTGTGTGCACAGTTTTTTATTTCGATTTCAAAAATGTCATGGCATGACCTATATTTTTGACCTACTGACCTACTTTTTGTTTTTGGAGCTATGGCAATGAAATTTAGACCTTGTATACAGTTTTTTCTTCCGATTTCAAAAACGTCATAGCATGACCTATATTTTTGAACCGCTGACCTACTTTTTTGTTTTTTAGCTACAGCAATGAAATTTGGACTGTGTACACAGTTTTTAGTTTCAATTTCAGAAATATAGCATGACCTATATTTTTGACCTACTGACCTCCTTTTTGTTTTTGGAGCTATGGCAGTGAAATTGCATTGGTCCATTTCTGTGATATGCATCATTACATTCATAAAAATTTCTTTCATCTTTGAACCCAGGTGAGTGCTTTAGGGCCATTGGCCCTCTTGTTTATTAATACTTGGACAAAACAAGGCTTATGACAAAACCTACATGTTAAATTATTCAAGTATGACCTTAACCTTTAAATGACCTTTACAGTCAAATTTCTAATTATTGCATTTTGCTAAAATAGCCAAACTTCTGGTTTTATGGACGGATTTGATCTATACAGGGACAAAACAACACTGAGAATAAAAGAAATGTGTTAAACAATTCAAGCATTACCTTGACCTTTAAATGACCTTGACATTACTTAACTTGGCTATATCTTTGTTGTTAATGGATGTAGTGTCTTCATGCTTGGACATAACTACTTTTTAGACAATACCTCCAGAGAAGGTTAAACTGAACTTGACCTAGACCTTTAAGGTCAAATTTCTGAATGTTGCTAAAATTGGCCATAACTTTGTTATGTATAATTATATTTCCAAATGATGTTTCATTTGAAATCCCTTCACCACTATGTGCTTCCTCTGATGTGTTTGCCTTTGGAAATAGAAAAAAGTCGAGCGTGGCCCCCGCTTGCGGTGGCTCTTGTTGTCTCATGAAATAGTGAGGGAACCAATGAAATAGCTGTCTTTGAAACACCTCTTATCGACTAGATAGCGTCCAAATATCCCATGGCTGATAAATGTTAAAGGGTCGGCCGTAGGTATCCAACAATGCTGTTATCTTAGATATTTTTTATCTAGGCATCTTGCATGAATATCTGCCATACACTGGGGCCAAGGTCACCGAGGCTTAAAAAGGATGTTTCAACTTTTCCCCCATAGATTCCTCATTTAATAACCAGTGTCTTAGATAATTGTTACGTATGTACCATGGACATCTGCCCTTTGGTTGGATTTTAGGTCTTTTGCATCAAAGAATTCGAGGCTAGAAATAAAAAATTGTCCTACCCCAGGGGTCACTTGGTTTTATATAGACTGACGCAGGTTAAAACTTTAAAAATCTTCCCTGTCAGAAACCACAAAGCCTGGATTTTAGATATTTGGTGTGTGAATGAAAGTAGTTGCAGATGTACACTGGTGAGCAATAAAAGGGCCATCATGGCCCTGTTGTAATGATAATAGAGACTCCTTTTATTTGTCTTATAAACCAAACTGTAAAACTAGTTTGTATGATGTCCAGGTCCGTATATTGACTAAGGATACCAGGTTGAGTAAGACAAACTGATAACATATGCTATAAATATGACGAATGTGTTCCATGTATTTTGTAACCGATTGCATTGAAAATACTGCATTATTTTTGGTCGGTTCAGTAGAGTTTTGTTAGTATAGATTTTTATACAGTATTCATTGTTTACAAAATAGGATTGAAATTTGACCTCATATTGGTGCTGAAGTGTAAGCGTTTAAATACTTCAGATATGTGGACTGGCTCTAGTTTTAAGTTTAAAAGATAAGTTAGATTTGTGTGGGTGTTTTGTTCATATCTTTCTTAAGTCTTCTCTTGAAAGCTAAAACTGACATACATGTAGCTGTAAATGTTTAACTGCAGTATGCCTGTAGTTTTCAAGGACTTAATTTATTATAGGGTTGTACAAAATTCTGAAGAAGTAGTAGGTGTAGTTGGGTGCAAAATACTGTTAAGGTAAAAAGGGGATCAAGAAAATCAATAATCATAATTATTATGCTATTTAGGGGATAGTTTGTGCCCAGTTTATTAGTTTGATTAAATATGGCAAAGGTAAATGAAAATATTTATAGGCATTCAAATGTTTATGCTTTAGTTCTCAGTGTTTTCAAAATTTGAGCCCAAATCATTTGTCTAATGTGTTAGACATGTAGATTACTCGAGTTTGCCGGTTTTTATAGATTTATGAGGTTTTAGATTAGTCGGCCGTAAAAATGTTTAGGTCATAAAACAGCAGTTTGTTAGAATTGTTGTAAATGGCCATATAGTAAGAGGTTATCACATTTATTTGGTTGTACATCAGAAATCTTTTAAAAATCTTTAAGAGAGTTTAGATTGATTGAATTAGACCCGGTTGAAGTTGACATATCCTTTGTGCCGATTTGTACAAAACAGGCCTAATTTTTGTGTTCTCAGAAGCCTCGGGCCCCTGGCACCAATTTCTTTTAAAAAGAATTATTTTCTGCTTACAATTATTTCAGTTTTCTCACTATTTAATAAATAAAGAATTTCAATTGGTAAAATAAGTCAGTCATTATTTTTGCCTTTTTTGTTACAAAATATCAGTTACTAAAAAATATTAAATCAATATTAGCTACTATTTCATACAAAACTCTAAAATCTTAGAGCATTTCAGTTTTGAAGCTGGCATGTTGAACTTCCGAGTAATCATCAAAAGTGATTGATAATCACTTTTCTTCTTAAGTATTGATTTTCTATGATACACATGTTTTTATGCTGTTGACATTTTATTGCAAATTCAAATCATGCCACAGAATATTGCCTTCATAAAACTAAAATGTAATTAACATACGTGTTTCAACTGTTTAGCTCACCTGAGCACACTGTGCTCAGAGGTGAGCTATTGGGATCATTGATTGTCCCACATCCATCTGAGCGTGTTGACAACAATTTGACTTGATCAACCTCTCCTAAACCCCTAAGCCAACTTAGAGAAACATGCCTGGGATATTCCATGCATAAAGCTCTACCAAAGTTGTTCAAAGAATTAATTCCATCAAGAACTCTGGTTGCTATGGCAACTGAAAGGAAAAACTTTGAAAATCTTTTTGTCTGAAGTGACAGCCTTAAGATTTGGTATGTAGCATTGTCTAGTGGACCTCTACCAAGTTTGTTCAAATTACATCTCTATGGTCAAATTTAGCCATGCCTCAGGGGTGAATTGATTTTACATAGGCTTATACTGTATAGGGAAAACTTTGAAAATCTTCTTATCTGAAACCACAAGGCCCTGAGCCTTAAGATTTGCTATGCAGCATTGTCATTCTACCAAGTTTGTTCAAATTATGCCACTGGGGTCAAATTTGGCTCTGCCTCTGGGGTCAATTTATTTTGCATAGGCTTTTATTAGTAAAACTTTAAAAAACTGATTGTCTGAAACCACAAAACCTAAAACTTACAGTACACGCAGCGCGGACTTTGACATTGTTAACATTGTCGCGGGGGCCAGTATCGTCTCCGGGTGGCCAGTCGCGGTGGACTGAACACCAGAAATTTCGGGTGTCCGCTAAAATGACCACCGGGACAACCGCCGAGGGGTATGACCACCGCGTGTCGCGGTGACCGAACGCTGCGCGTCCCCGCGATGTTCTGACTTGGAGATTACTGCATTTAAACATACTCAGCGTACAGTACACGTACGTGGTTTTCTTTTTACTCATTCTTATTTTACTTACATGTATTTTGTGGCTAACTTCAGTTGGTCAAATTAAAACCAAATTTCAAGTACATATGCGGTGTAGGTTTATTGTGTACTTTCGTTTTTGGAATTTTTGAAAAACGCTTGTTACTATATAGCAAAATCGATCAATAATTTTTGCCAAGCGCCTAGACGATACAGATGTCGAAAGAAGTTAAACACGTGTTGACCTAGAAACACAGACAATTCATTTTCTGAAAATATGATCAGCTGTTTCTGGAAGCAACTGCTTTGAATGGTCATTCTTTGCGTAAACAACAAGGAGCGTACATAAATGCATCATAATTAGAGTGGATTTGTTTAACCGGATGGGGTATTAAGAAGAAAAAGAAACAACTTCAACTGGTAATAATTACGTGTTTTTGTAACTCGTCTGAAAAAAAATAGGGGAAAGTAGAATTGTGTTGCAACTTCGTTTTTTCGGACACTGCAAACCCCCGCGACCCGAAGACGCGACATGGCGCGGTACTGAACACCGCGGACGGCCGTGCTGACCCCCGCATTTTATACGAATGACACTCGACGCGGTGGTCATTTTGGTCTTCAACGCGGACAGTAAAATCGCGGGGACGGGTGTTCGTTCTCAAAGTCCGCGCTGCGTGTACTGTAGATGTTTTTAATGGAGCATCAGCTAGAGGTCATCTACTAAGTTTGTTCAAATTATGCCCATTGAGTGAAAATTGGCTGTACCCTGGGGGTCTGACACTTGAATTCATATAGATTTATATAGGGAGAATCTTAAAAAAGCATTTGATGTTTGCTCAACAACAGACCCAAAGGCAAAGTATTCAGGTGAGTGTTTTAGGGCCATGATGGCCTTCTTGTTCAATGATTGAACCCTCTCTATGGACTAAAAGATGTTGTGTTTAATGATTTTTCTGCTGAGTAAAATCAGCTAAGATATGGTTATTACCTATCATTGTTTTATGAAGCAGTGTTTTCTCTCCTAATAAGATACCATTGTGAGAAACTACCATTCATGACTTTCAATAAACTCTCATAATTGCAAAATTGCCCTTTGATGTTTTCAGCACAGTTTTTAACTTTGACAGTTCTCTTTCTTTTTTGATACTTTGGTCTTCACTGTTGGTTTTTATAAAGCATGTTATATAGAACATTATCTTTATTCAACTGCCTGCTCAGTGAAAAAATGCTTAAACACAGACATATACATACGGTGATTGGGAAAGTCATGCGCAACGCGCAGTTTGCCCATTGTTTTAAAAATAGTTATGCCCATACATTTTACTATTGGATGTGCAGTTCACCCCAAGTTAATTTTGTCCAAAATCTGATGTAAAACAACTTAAAAAATAAAGAAAAACTGACAATGAATCAAAATCTGATTGTAAACATTATTCAGATACGGCATATTGCAGGGTGTACATTGCTATATATTACCAGTATGCTGATTCGCTTGCAGTAGAAAATAAAACATGATTGAAAAAAAAATTTCGAAAGTAAAATTTTAAGAAATGATGTCTTTCCATTTATAACTGAGAGAAAGAAGTGTTTTCGGCATGTAAAATAATAATGTTTTATTTGCTAAGATAGTTAACGGCATGTGGGTATTATCACTGCCATCACACTTCACGTTTATGCATGCCTCTGAAGAAAAAACTCAAGAATGATAAAAAACAACCAACTTCATGTAGATTATGGAGACAGAAGATCCTGAACTGGATGAAAACGAGAATGTATCAGAACAGATTGAAATAACTTCTTCAAATGAAAGTGTCACTTACATTTCCTCTGCAAATTAGGACACAAATTTACAACTAAAGAAAAACTTCAAAAAATTTCTTTTCTTACGAAATTAAAAATTGCCCATCGAAATTGAAAATTTCCATTTGGATTTGAAAATTAAGGGGCAATTTTCCCACTTTCAAAAATTATTCTCCAATCATTGTATATAGCAAATCATATTTTGCTATTAGATTCAGGTGCTCACAGTCCTTTCATGCATTCAGTTCACTACTGTTCTCAAGTCACAGGACAAGCAATTTTAAGCACTGATTATATTGTGAAAAATCATAATAGCAAATTGAATTTATATCAGGCCATATGAACATTATAAAATACATTAAATTTTAATTTTTACAATGAATCCATGTTAAGTTTCTGGACATGCAAAACACATCTGTTTAACAATGTTATAGGTGTAAATGAAACTTTTTTTAAGGTAACAGATTTTGACCTGTTTGATCATGTTGGAGAACAAACAGCAGCGTTTTTTTAATTTTTCAGTTTTTACTAAATAGTGGTTTATAGGTCATGTAAATTTTGTGGAATTATTGGCAATGGCTCTGTAATCACAGTTAATTACCAGTTAAAGGTTTCCGGTTGATTACTGTCAATACTTGCCTATAAGATGCACTTTTTTACCCAAAACTCATACTTAGATTAGGGGAAGTGTGACTTATAAGCAGCTCCAAAAAGTGATTTTTTTTTTCTTTACCCCAAAAGTGACTTTGCTGAACCACTATGCACCACCAGCCAATGTATATATATCATTGATTGTTCTAGAGCCATTCTTTAAAATTTAAAAGTCATCCTAATAATTTGTGGTTGGAATCATTGCAGAAGCTGAATGAGAGTGCAGATGTGTCCACAGTTTGTATAAATTACATTTATATCATATAATAACAATGCCTCAAATCTTCTTCATTTCATACTGCGTCTTATAAGAGGGTCAGTGCAAAAGGAACAGAATTTTGACTGATTTTAGGGAGTGCGTTTTATACACAAGGTCGTCTTATAAGCGAGTAAAAAGGTGCAACTTTCACAAGTTTAATACTAAGTTAAATGTGATCTTGGATCATTTATAATTGTGATATTCCCAGGTAAGAGGTATTTCAGTTGTGGGCATTACTTGTCTAGATTTGTGGAGCCTTGCAGGTGCAAAGTTTATTGCTATTTTTTTGCCCATGTTGTTACTGTCCAGTCATTACATAAAATAAGGGATAAATGATTTGTTCTGTTGATAATTTTTTAATGGCTCTCTGCCTACAGGTAGCATTTAAAATCAAATAAGACTTAATATGAAAATTGCCTATACATTAAGTAGTTACAAAGCAATTCAGTGCAGTATGTAAATGTATTCTTACTTTGAGAAATGCCTGTGTACCCTGTAGGGCATCATTAACAATTTTGTGTATTTGAACAAGTAATTAAATTAATACTTTCACGTTACCTTTTTGGAAAAAAAGAAATCACAAAGGGTACTTCTGATAGTATGGTTTTGGCAGAACTTACAAACTGTGTTGAGTTTGTGGCAGTCCTGTAGTACTCTCTAGCTCTCTTGTCTTTATGTATTCTCTTCTTATCTTTCATTTCAAATCTCTCTGCAGTGTTCCTAAGATTTTTTTTTATGAATTTTGATATCTCAAAAAAAAAAGCTAGAGGAATCTTACTTGTAATTTTCAGACAGTACATCACATTTTATTCTTCATCCAAAATGGAACTTTTAAAGTGTTGCAGAGTTTTATAGCATTCAGAATTATAGAATTACTTGAAGTCAAGTCTGAATCTGATGAAATTTTTTTTGTAACTCAGATTATCTTGAATATTTTAAACGTTTTCAGTTTTTGCAGGTATACAGTATTATGCAGCATTATTTGCAGTGAATTGGCTTTGTCTGTCGAGTGAGAACTTATTTCTGATTTAATTGTGAAAACAAGATTCTTGAAATTTATTGGACAGAAATTTCATATTTTACAGTGTGTGCATATTTGTCACACTATCAGAATATCAGTAAAGTTTTACACTATGGATTAAACCTTTGTTTGGTTGAGATCTTATCTATGCGTGGAATGCAGACATGTTTTCTCAACCATTCACTGCTTGTCAATACCTAAATAGTCCAGCTACCACTATTCATGTTACAAAATTGATTTAAGTGATCACCTAAATCTGGGATAATGATGGTTATCAGTTAAAATGATGCAGGGTTGCTTTATGTCAGTCCCGTCAACTTGTTTCAAAACACAATTTTGTTAAGATCTGTTTTATACGATTTCAGAGGAGTAGCTATAGATTTCAGAGGTGTAGCCATACCTGTCTCTTTCCATTAAAAACCTTGAAGGTGTATTTTGCTTAATTGATTATAGAAACAAATTTCATTTTTTACTATCGGAAAATAATCAAAATGTTAGTGGGAACACTTTCAGAAATTTTGTACACTTACACCCTAATGGGTCAGTATTATCACAACAAATTCTGTTTACATGCATGATAAAACTAGTTAAATAGAACTTAATCACTTATTTATTGAATTATTTAATGTATTTATATAGTCAAATGTAATTTCCTTCAAAGAGTAACTTCACTTGCCACCTGGCAACATTGATTCTTGGAAATGAAAATCTATAGTTGCCGCTACAACATGGCTACTAACTATTATTTGATTAAATTTGATTATCATTACATCACTGACTTAGATCAATGTGATTTACATATTTCCAAATCTTTTATCTGTGCCACCCTTGTGTCAATCCACTTGAAATGAACTACAAATGACAAGGTAACAAACTGAGAAAAGGTAATACAAACAAATGCATGAGCCAAACACTGTATATAAATTTTATAATGATAATTTTTTAACATGTTTAAAATAATGAAAAGAAAAATATTTTGTCAAAACTCTGCTGATCAGAATATTCATAGAGAATCTCAGCAGGAATACTCTAAGGCCATCCTTAAAAAATTGTTTGTTTGCGGTAACGCGACCCAGAATTTTTAGTGTGGGTAGGTAGGTCGATTTTTTTTTTTTTTTTTTTTTTTTTTTTTTAAACTCTTACATACAAACAGGGCACCCTGCAGAATGATAATGCTCAACGTATACCTGGGCATCAGCCTACCTTATACTCAACTGATAACTTAATACTTTTCAGCAATAAACTTTATTTCTGGACATATTCATTAACTACATGTAAGTAACTGTGAGAATCAGAAAATGATCTATTTGGTAGTCCCCCTGGACACATTTCCAAACAATTTCATTAAAAACAACTTTGGAACAGTGTTCAGTTTTTTTTCTGGTAATCTTCTTGTTCTTTCCTGAGTTTTTACACCTGTCACATAATGGTAACACCACTCTGTATGACTTAAGTGATTCCTCATCTCTCAGACCGTCTTCAGCACAGTAACAACAGATGTCCTGTCACCCAACAACCTACGATGTAGCAGAATAGTATTGCAGCTGTATTGGAACGCGCCATAAAAGTACAACCTTTCCTAGACCTGCCCCAGGATCATAAGAGAGGACGTCCACAGGATGGGTGATGGACAGACCTTCAGTGTATCTTATTCTACTCATACTCATAAATGTTTCACACAAGTATGGAGATATTCATCAAAGAGCACTGGTACATAGTCTTCAGATTCTGACATAACTTGATCTAATATACTATAACATGGTTTTACAAGACCAATACACTTTGGATATTGTTGAACAACAGCATTACCTCCAACTGGTCTTGCTGGATGAAGTAAAGACTGTCTGAATTTTTGTTTTGTGTTACTTTGATCTAGATAGATTTCATACTGATGTAAGCACACAGACAATGTATTCAAAGCTGCCCAGGATAGAGCAAATGTTGATGAGGACAACCGATATACAAAATCAGCATGTTGTTTAAGCTCATGAGATGACAACTGTGGAGCCGCCTTGCGTTTCTTCTTGAAATGGTTATACCCAGTGTATTTAGCAAACCTAGAAAAAGATACAGTACATATATGTTTCATCTTATTAAGTACATCTGAGAGCAGACAAAGCAGAAAACCTGACAGTTTATACTACAACATGATAAACTTTGGTTCTCATCTGACAGGCTGATATTGAAAAGTCTTCTGTTTTCATAAAAATGACTTGGCATGTGTTGGAGCCCTGTCATGCACTCTCATCTCATTTTAGTACCTTGTATGCCATTAGAATTTTTGGTACTTTGAATAAGAATTTGAAAAAAAATGAGGTCATTAAATATGAATGAGTAAACAAATTATATACTTTATAGCTTGCTTGCTAAAACATGGAAAATGAAGGACTTCGTTTTTAACATGGCATACACTCCTTGGAGAAATTCTGGATGTTGCTTATTACAAATTGAAAAACTAAAGATGCAAAGTTGGAAAAACAAATGGTAACTCAGGTTAAGTGTTAGTGATCAGACACCTTGCAGGAGGCCCCATTTGCTTGACTGAGAATGACAATTTCTCATATTGATATATTATTTCATGCAATACCTGAAAACCTCGGTTTATCTAATGGAATTTTGTGTGGCTTTATCCTCCCAGCAGAGCCCTGTGTAGACGTAAGAACACTGAAGGCATCTTTCGTTTGTCATGGGCTTTCATCTTCACAGACATTACCCAGAGCGTTCAAACTAATAGTGACATATTTCAAGCTTGAATCCAAATCTGTCAGAATATTAACAGCGTCACACAGATCAGCATCAAACAGTTCTGTTGACGAAATCGTACTCGAAACTTTTACTTTCGCTTTCTCTTCAAAATTTTCATCCAGTTCAATTTTCATGCATTTTGGCAATTCAATCCCTTCGCAAGTCTAATTTAGTACAAATTGAACCACGTATGATCAGGACTAAATTAAAGTTTGGCATATTTTTGCTAAAGTCTCGCAAGAATCGTCGCATTTATGACGTTGACAGTTACAGAAAATTTACGACGGGCTCCGCCATCTTTCTTCAACAGCTGATTAATGAACGCAAAGGAACAAAAGTACCGGAAATAACGGAAAGGATAAAAACCACCGGAATTTCGTTGGGACAAAAAAAAAAGTTTTGCCGGAGCCAATAAAAAAGTTTGAGTCGGGCCAATCTTCGTGAGTCGGTCGCGTTACTGCAAACAAACAATTTTTTAAGGATGGCCTAACACTTTTTAAAACATGGCACTCATAGGTAACCTTGTATCTGGGAGATTCAAAGCATTTTTTCATGCAGAAACTGGGTGTATTTGGGAGTTTTTGTAGACTGCCTTTGCAGAGGAAACACAAAATTTGTACCAATTGCGCAAGCTGTACTGTATAATTGAAGAATTTTCCTGATTGAAGAATTTAGTAACTCATGTAAATCAGTCTGGAAGATTAAGATACTTTTCTGTCTATGTGATAAATTTCAAGAAAAAAGAGAAAGCTTTCTTATCCGTCAAAGTACTGGTGAATTGGATCATTACAAGATAAGGTTGCTAGGAATAGATTTCTTGATATGAGCAACTATCAATAAAACTTGTTCCTTTGCACTTGAGAAATTGCCAGAAACATGAGTTCGTAGTGAGGAAATTATGAATGAAACCTACATGTAATTTGACTTGCCTGGTATTTTTGAAGTGATTAATAATACTGGCTGGGTTAGAACAATAGTGGCTTTGTCTCAGGTCTGTTTTGTCACAGATGACGTTTTTCATTTAGTATAATAGCTTAAGATATAAAGGTCTACAGTGTAGAGACTTTGAAATCAGATGAATAGAAAATTATATCTGTTACACTTAAATCCTTGTTATCATTTAAGTGTTTTTAAAATACAGTAGATGTAATTTCTTCCTGTTTATAATTTTGTTTATGAAGTAGAGTTCAGTAACCCTGTGGAGACAAATTAAAAGCCTGCAGAATATGTCTTTAACTCTTCATTAGTAAAGTCAACAGAAATATTATCAGTGGCTCGATTTTCTACCTACATGTACCTGTCCATTTGTCTTACATAGCTTTTGCTATTTTATCCAGTTTATTTCATATTGAAAGTGGGCTCCAATGTTATTCTGTAATCTCACTTTCATTAACTACGTCTGACGGATAAAAGTATGAATGGTTTTGTTCCTACATATTTAGAGATTCATACCTTGCACCTTCATGTTAGATATTATGCCTTAAACATTGGGATGCTTTCTAGAAAAAGCTCTATCATTTGCATTTGATTCTTAATGTTAAATTTTTGGGAGTTTCTGTAAAACTTCCTCTTTGTTGGACAGTAGTTTAATTACCAGCTCGTCAGCCATTTATCTGTTTGTGTCAGAGGTTTGAATGATATTTTCAGGTTATCATACAATACTTGACTATACATAGTTGAAATACTTTACTTTTGCTGGTATATGATAAGTGACTGGATGAATAATCAGCAGGATACAGGGCTTTACTTAACAAGATAACAGTGTTGAGGTGCAAACCACTCTATCTTTACAGAATACTTTGTGCATGCTTTAATCTAGGGCGTAAAAAAATAGTCTTGTTTCTGGTCACAGGTCTCCATAAACATAGGTAGGTAGGTATTTTTCTCGCTTTTTTCCCCCTTCAACCTAGACATAACATCTGTTGTGAAAACTGGTTTTGTTAAATAGGCTAAAAAATAACACTTGTTAAATGTTAACTTGATCAGTTATTTGATGTTATATTTGATAGCCCCTTAATTTGCAAACAATTTATTGATTATAGATACTACTTGCAACTATTTTGTTTTACATATTGCTTTACAAATCTCACTGAATAGATATTAATGAAATGGCCTGTCATTTCTTATATTACTAAACCAATAAAATACAACTGAAGTCAAGGTCTTACCAAGCACATGTTTTCAATCTTTAGGTTAGATACATGTCTATGTCGTTGTAAAAAAAATGTTTTGATTGATTGGGAAGTCTCTATAAGTTTAATTTTAGCATAAGCTTTGAAATGCTCAGAATGTTAATAGACCATTCACCGGGTGTGCAGCCATTGTGCAGGTACAGATAAAATCCGTACAAATACTGTCTGGTATCAGAAATCGCATTTTAGTTTTCAGCTCTCTTCAAATATCAGGACCAAGTGAAGCTCTAGATTTAATAAAGTTACTGTCAGGGTGGGGGGGGGGGGGGTTTGGGTCATAGTGAGCTTTTGTGATAGCTCTTTGTCATTTGTGCGCCATCAACTTTTTACTTTAAACCACTAGGTGAAGGTTGCAGGAATGTTCCATGCATTAACCTTTAGCAAAGTTGTTCAAAGAATTCAACTCCATGAAGAAAAAATTTAAATATCTTCTTGTCTAAAACTGCTTAGCCCAGATGTCTGAGATTTTGTGTGTAGTATTGTCTGGTAGACCTCTACCAATTTTGTTCAAATTATATCCTTGAAATCACTGTTGGCTCACCTGAGGGGTAACATTTGATTTTACATAAGCTTACATATATGGAATACTTTGAAAATCTTCTTGTCTGAAACCACAAGGCCCTAAGCCTTAAGATTTGGTATGTAGCATTGTCTGGTGGACCTCTACCACGTTTGTTCAAATTATGCCCCTGGGGTCATATTTGGCCCTGCCCTGGGGGTCAGTTGATTTTATATAGCCTTATATAGGGAAAACTTTGAAAAACTTCTTGCCTGAAACCATAAAACCTAGAACTTAGATATTTTTAATGGAGCATCGGCTAGAGATCATCTACCAAGTTTGTTCAAATTATGCCCCTTGTAAAATTGGCTCTACCCTAGGGGTCACTTAAATTCTTATAGATTTATATAGGGAGAATCTTAAGAAAGCTTTTGATGTTTGTTCAACAACAGACCCAAAGGCAAAGTATTCTGGTGAGCGATCTAGGGCCATTATGGCCCTCTTGTCATAATTTTTGAGCTATTGTTCGTGACATTGTTCTTGACATACTTATTGCTTTTGAAGCAGTGTCTATGAAATTTGGTCATGATGTACTATTTTGCATCTAATTTCAATATCAACGTTAGTTGGTTCAGCTGATTTACTCTTGATTCGTCTAACTTTGAATATAGTTTGGCATATCTCCATAACCTTTGGTTGGATATTGAGGAAACTTCACAGCAATGATGGTGGCCAAGTTTAGTTATGCAGTTATAATTTATTGTATTTAGATGTGAGTGTGTTCCTTTTGGATGATTTTTAGTAGTGTTGCAGTGCATGTGATGGGAGACATGTTTTTTTCAAAAACAGTCTCTAGTTATCTTTTGTCAGCGCAACTCCTGTATTCATCTTCAGATTTTAATGAAACTATATACAAAGGTGTTCAGTACCTAGTGTAGTTTTGCATATTTTCACAGTTTTCTGCTTCAGGCTTACTTTTTCTCCTGGAAATCAACATGTAGTTGCTTTTATTTCTGACAGTTGATCATTGTGTTATATATACCATGTTTGAAATTCATAGTCACACTAATTATGTTTTATCAGGTAGAAGCTAGACCTTGTATGTCTGTCTGAGGTAGAATTGTTGATGTTTTCCGTGTCATGCAACTATGATAATGTTTGCACAGTCATGCAAACCCTTCCAATTAATTAATCATTTCATCTGACTGTTGAAATGAATACTAAACATGTATTAAAATACTGTAATGACTCATTGAACATGTAAAGTAGTGGCAAAACTGATGTAAAACAGTGAAAAGAACTTGTTCCTGTTTAAATCAATTTTAATGCTTCAAATTTGAGAACTGAATCTATCTTTGTTATGGGGGATTTTAAAGGTTGAATTGTAACACTTACTTTTTAACCAGGTTTTCAATTTTGAAAATCCTGGTTATTGTGTCCGCTCTGTAACTCTTCAACCCTTTGAAGAATTTTGATGAAACTTCAGACAAATGTTTACCACATCAAGATGACGTGCAGAACGCATGTTCCGCATGGCTGGCTCCAAGGTCAAGGTCACAGTGACATTAACATTGAAAATCCTGTCCGCTCTGTAACTCTTCAACCCTTTGAAGAATTTTGATGAAACTTCAGACAAATGTTTACCACATCAAGATGACGTGCAGAACGCATGTTCCGCATGGCTGGCTCCAAGGTCAAGGTCACAGTGACATTAACATTGAAAATCCTGTCCGCTCTGTAACTCTTCAACCCTTTGAAGAATTTTGATGAAACTTCAGACAAATGTTTACCACATCAAGATGACGTGCAGAACGCATGTTCCGCATGGCTGGCTCCAAGGTCAAGGTCACAGTGACATTAACATTGAAAATCCTGTCCGCTCTGTAACTCTTCAACCCTTTGAAGAATTTTGATGAAACTTCAGACAAATGTTTACCACATCAAGATGACGTGCAGAACGCATGTTCCGCATGGCTGGCTCCAAGGTCAAGGTCACAGTGACATTAACATTGAAAATCCTGTCCGCTCTGTAACTCTTCAACCCTTTGAAGAATTTTGATGGCTCCAAGGTCAAGGTCACAGTGACATTAACATTGAAAATCCTGTCCGCTCTGTAACTCTTCAACCCTTTGAAGAATTTTGATGAAACTTCAGACAAATGTTTACCACATCAAGATGACGTGCAGAAATTGTTGTCTCATTATTAAGTATACTCCTTGCAGACAGTATTGTTAGCCGAAATTTACATCCTACTCATTATCATGTATTCTCATGAATATTATCTTTTCCTTCATGTCATGTTATAATCTTTTGAATATTCATAGCAATCTTCATTCCAAAATTCATACTATAGTATAGAATCAGAACAACATTTTTGAAAACCTGGTTTCGTGGCATTGCCATGTTTCTTGTTGGCAATTGTTTTAGGCTTGTATAGGCAGTAGAGTCTGCTCAGTCTGATCATGGTCTGCATGATTTGCTGTTCAGGCAGTCTGCTCAGTCCGATCATGGTCTGCATGATTTGCTGTTCAGGCAGTCTGCTCAGTCCGATCATGGTCTGCATGATTTGCTGTTCAGGCAGTAAGTTTGTAAATGATTATAGAGTCTGCCTAAATGTATTTTAGAAATAAAGCAGAGTAGGAGGTATTCAAAACTTGCTACATGTATACAGATACATGGACTGCCTTTGATACAGATGCTTTGCAGAAACAGTGGTACATGTTCAGCCATACAGCAGTGGTTCACAGTATGGCATTAACTAATATGTTTTATATGAATTTTTAGAAGTAATAATCTTCAAACCAAAACAGTTGTGAAATAATTTTAGAAAATAAAAGTCACATGGGCAATAAGATTATGAATGTTACAGGTAAATGAGAAAAAATGTGTTGCCTGTTAATCAGGATTGATGGGAAAATAATATGTTTTTGCTTCTGGAATAATTACTTTGATATACAGTACATATTTATACTTGCATGCATTGTACAATAGCAGATGTTTCCTGTACATGTAGATTGAAAATCTAATGTAACTGTGTGACATTGACTTAGTCATTCAGTAACTAACATTTTCTTAGCCAGGTTTCAAATGGGATAAAGTCAGAAATTTTTAAATAAATTCAGATATGAGAAGCTTTCTTGGTTGGTAGAGGTGACTAGATGCTGAACCCATGCACAATGTGTAACTCAGTTTGCAATGTAACAGTTTCAGTATGCTCACGAACGCTTAATTAATATTAGTGCCTAATTTCTGTAGGACTTAAAGAGCCTCAAAAGTCGCATGATACACATCATGTTGATAATTTAAGATTAGCTGTTGCCACAACTTATATCTGTGCAAGTTTCGATACAAAATGGCTTTTCATTAGTTTCAGCATTTGAAGTTATATACATGTCAAAGTGATGCTGCAGGAATTGTTAAAACTGCATTGTGTGTCCTAGCAGAAAAAAAATCCTTATTAGTCTTAGATAAACTTACTGAAAAGAAAAAGGTATTATTCTTACTCAGTAAGTTGAATATGGTAAAAAATCTTTTATGACTGACTTAGACATAAAGTAAATATACCATTGTATTGAAATGTGGATTTTCATAGTGCTTCTCTCCAAAGTTCATCAAACTTTGATGGCAGGTTGGTCATGAGCCATAGCTGACCTCTCTTTCTAGTGACTGTAGCTCAAAGTTAAAGGCCACAGAAACATTGAACAGCAAAAATGTTTCCAATCAGTATATTGAGAAGTTTGGGACTAGCCTCCTCAAACTTCAAAGGCTGGTTGTTCGTGATCTGTAGATGATCCCCGTCTTTTTAGGAATCACTCAGTCAAATGACAAGGCCACAGTGACATGGAAAAGAGTGTGTAATCAATTACTATAGAATGTAACACCAAGGTTCTTCAAACTTGGTAGGCTAGTTGGTCATATCCAGTTGATTACATTTTTTTTTATACTTTTTGGTCATTAGGTCAAAGGTCAACATCACAGATAATTATATTGAATAAACTATTTGCTATCAATATCTAGAAAATGCTTGGGCCTAGCTTTTTAAAACTAGGCAAGTGGGTTGGTTATGACCAGTAGATGACCCCTTTTATTTTTGGATCACTAGATTAAAGGTCAGCGTCACAGTGACATTGCACAGCAAAACCCTGCCGGATCACAGTATCTGTTGAATGCTTGGGCACAGGTTCCTCACACTTGGAAGGCAGGTTGACCAGTAGATGACCCCAGTTGTTTTTTTGGGTCACTAAGTCAAGACCACAGTGCCCTTGAATAACAAAACTATTTAGGAACAGAAACAAGAAAATACCTCAAATTTGATAGGCAGGTTGGTCATGACCAATTTATTACCCCTTATTTTCAGGTAAAAAATGGTTAGGGGCTCTGTGATTATAAGTGTGTGCCTTTCATTCACAACATGGCCACCATTGGTTAAATACCACCAGCAAAATGCACTCCTAGCATATATGTTTTATAGACCTCTCCTTAGAATTGTAGAAAGTCTTTGTTACAGCAAATTTAAATGAAATTGGGACATATTTATGTTTTCTGCTTTTATCGCGTCATAGTTACATTGGTCATTTTAAACACTAATGTATATTAATAAACAATTTGAGAGGGAGCAAATGATAAATTATGTTGTAGATTAAGAGAAAGCCAACAGATTGTTTAGGGAAATGACATTGCTGTTCTGTAAAATAGCTTTGTTGTCATCCACTTGTTTTCTATACAGATAGCAAGCAGGTAGATGGAAATAATAGCTCTAAAACATTGGGGTCAGCAGCATCTAAGTAATGATTTCATAATCCTCTTTCAGGGTTCAATAGAAAGGAATCGATGAGCAATTGCTTTCAAAGCACATTCCAGACATTCTTTTTGGAATCAATAGATTAGAACTCAGGGAATTCACTCAGTTTTTAGTTGTTTGGCATTTTGTCCAAAAAATATCAGTTTCAATGTTCAGCCATATCACATGCCCATCGAAGTGATTATTATGAGAGGTAAAACTGGTATCATCTTGGTGGTTTTTGTCTTACCCGTGCCTGTTGTAGCATGACTAATGTAAGTTGTTAAGCAAACATGTCTGTGCAATAGAGCAGTAGAGTCAGAGTGACTTTTAAGATGATTATGTTTTTAATTAGGTTGATGAGATTGTGGTTAAAATAGTCTTCTAAGGAAGCTTTGTATGGTCATAAGGTGATAGAAAATAATATTAAGTACTTGTTAACATTTAATTTCCAGTTAGCATTGATCTTAAATGGATGCATTTCTTATACTCTGTGATAAAAGTCCAAATCTTGTTATGCGGGTAAAATGTCGTTTATTTCTCAGCTAAATTGATGTTATTGTTCTTTCTTTTACAGACAGAGAAGACCAGTCGATTCTTTGCACGTAAGTATTTCATATTACTTGTGTTTTCAGTTTCCAAAGATAGACTAAAATTTTGGATAATATTCTGGCCACAGTTTGCATGGTTAAAAACATAAAACCTGTTGTTAGATGCAGTGTTGAAGTTAAGACACAAATGATTTTTTTTGCATTATTTGATAGCTAGGTGATATTTTAAAGATTCATGATGTTAAGGGGCCTAGTAGTGCATAGTTAAGTGATCAGATGCCAAGTTAATCATTTGCATTCTGTGATGGACAAGTGCAAGTCAAGTAAGTTCTGATCAGATTTGCTGTGTTAGGTAGGGGATTAGAGCACAACACAAAATCAGTTCACTGTTGAATTTTTGATAACATGAGGCTTTTTAAACTAGGTGTTTAGAAGATAAACAATTGTGAAATATGCAAGTATATCTGAACTGAGGAGTTAAGTAATATTTAAAGGTATGTATCAGTTTATTTTGATGCAGTGAAATGGAAGTTTGACCACAGCCAAAGAATAAGAATGATGATTTTATTATGCATTCATTCTTTCTTCGATCTGTACATACAATAGTGTTGACAGGCATACTGATTGACTGATGGGACTCTATCACTGGTAGTCATTATGAAGGTGATTTAATATCTCTCGTCTTAGTAAAGCATAATGAGTTTTTCTGCTATTTGCTGTTCAAGTTGGTATTACAAGCAAAAACTGTTTTAGTACTTCAGAATTTAGTACTAAAAGACAGTGCACATGTTTTTGTTTTTTTTGTTGGGTGGGGGGCGGGGAATGTTTCTGTTTAGTTTAAACATGTTATAATTCCTGAATGATGTTTAAATTCCTTATTGACAACATAAAGTGTTCATACAAATTGTAGGTAAATAAGAATGTATAGGGAGTCAGCTTGTTTATTAACCAGGTTTTCAATTTTGAAAATCCTGGTTATTAGATTGGGGTATGGCGGGCGGATGGGCGGATGGGCGGGCGTCAAACGAAATTGTGTCCGCTCTGTAACTCTTCAACCCTTTGAAGAATTTTGATGAAACTTCAGACAAATGTTTACCACATCAAGATGACGTGCAGAACGCATGTTCCGCATGGCTGGCTCCAAGGTCAAGGTCACAGTGACATTAACATTGAAAATCCTGTCCGCTCTGTAACTCTTCAACCCTTTGAAGAATTTTGATGAAACTTCAGACAAATGTTTACCACATCAAGATGACGTGCAGAACGCATGTTCCGCATGGCTGGCTCCAAGGTCAAGGTCACAGTGACATTAACATTGAAAATCCTGTCCGCTCTGTAACTCTTCAACCCTTTGAAGAATTTTGATGAAACTTCAGACAAATGTTTACCACATCAAGATGACGTGCAGAACGCATGTTCCGCATGGCTGGCTCCAAGGTCAAGGTCACAGTGACATTAACATTGAAAATCCTGTCCGCTCTGTAACTCTTCAACCCTTTGAAGAATTTTGATGAAACTTCAGACAAATGTTTACCACATCAAGATGACGTGCAGAACGCATGTTCCGCATGGCTGGCTCCAAGGTCAAGGTCACAGTGACATTAACATTGAAAATCCTGTCCGCTCTGTAACTCTTCAACCCTTTGAAGAATTTTGATGGCTCCAAGGTCAAGGTCACAGTGACATTAACATTGAAAATCCTGTCCGCTCTGTAACTCTTCAACCCTTTGAAGAATTTTGATGAAACTTCAGACAAATGTTTACCACATCAAGATGACGTGCAGAAATTGTTGTCTCATTATTAAGTATACTCCTTGCAGACAGTATTGTTAGCCGAAATTTACATCCTACTCATTATCATGTATTCTCATGAATATTATCTTTTCCTTCATGTCATGTTATAATCTTTTGAATATTCATAGCAATCTTCATTCCAAAATTCATACTATTGTATAGAATCAGAACAACATTTTTGAAAACCTGGTTTCGTGGCATTGCCATGTTTCTTGTTTTTTGTTTATTTATTCTTTCATGTGCCTTATTATTTAAATATGTTTGAAAACTATCAGTCCAGGTATTAATTTTGTCTTAACCATGCCTGTTGTAGCATGACTAATGTAAGTTGTTAAGCAAACATGTCTGTGTTAATATTACAATGCACCACAGTGCAGTCATCCTAGATTGCTGGTTATGACACTCCTTTAACAGTTTTATTGCAAAAGCATATAAAAACGCTGCATGTGTTAGTTAGGAAAATGTTAGCATACACATTCATGCTTATCAGTGATTGGGAAAGAATTTTTGACAGTGGAAAAATTGCCCCACAAAGGGAGATTTTTCAATTTCCATGGGCAGTAAACTATAATTTCATTAGAAAATAAAATGCTTGAACTCGAGTGTTAAAGAATGTTAAAATTTTTGTCCCAATTGGCAGATGAATTGTGAATGACACACACATTTGTTGATGAAATTTCAATCTGTTCTGGTACATTGTTGTTTTTGTCCAGTTAGGAATCTTGGTACATAGTTGTTTTCGTCTAGTTAAGGATATTTTGTGTGAATTAACTGTTGTAAGGTTGGTTGTTTTTTATCATTCTTGAGTTTTTCTTCAGAGGCATGTTTGAAACACAAACTGAAAAACATAAAGTATGGAGGCGGTGAAAAAACTCCTGGCAAACAAAACACAGAATTATGTTATGGCCCTTGACGTCCCGCAGTTAGCAATTTCGTGTCCATGCTATATCTGTTGAACCAATTTAACCAAATTGAAACTACTGGGCAGAAATGTTAACCGAAACAAGATGATGTGCAGAGCACAGGTTCCAGTTTTTTCAGATCAAGGTCACACTTTGTCATTATGATTTAATGTGTCAGATTTCTTGTTCGCTCTGTATCTCTTGAATCGATCAAAGGAAATTAAAACTATTTGGCAAAAATGTTAACCATACTGAGATGATGTGCAAAGAGCAGGTTCAGACTTCCTTGGATGAAGGTCAGGGTCACACTTTGTCATTATGATTTTGATGTGTCAATTTCTTGTCTGCTCTGCATCTCTTGAACCAATTTAAAGAAATTTAAACTACTTGACTGAAATGTTAACCATAATGAGACAATATGGATAGCACAAGTTGCAGCTTGCTGGGATAAGATCAAGGTCATACGATGTAGTCATTATTATTAAATGTGTCAAATTTTATGTCCGCTCTGTATCTGTTGAACCAATTGAAGGAGATTGAAACTATTTGGCAAAAATGTTAAGCATACTGAAAAGATGTGCCGAGCATAGGTTTCAGCTTGTTTGGATCAAAGTCAGGGTCACTCTAAGTCATGTTTATGTATGAATTTAGTTTTTACAAGCAACTTGGCAGTACTTATCTTGAACTGCTTGTTTAATTGACTGTGGAACTTTGGAAGTGTATTACACAACATAAAATCTGCTGCATTGGCTGTTTGTAAGGTAAAACATGACTGAAAATCATTTCCGCCATGCAACAGGACAATCATTTGTGATAGAGACTTCAAACTTTATATATTGATTGTACACATTGAGTGGATGACCACTATACATTTTGGGATCAGTATGTCAAAGGTCAAGAGCACAATGACCTAAATGTTTAGAATTATTTACACTCTGTAAATTGACAACCATTTTTCATAGAGACTTCAAAATTCATATAACAGTTGCACCAATGAGTGAATGACCCCTATTGATTTTGGGGTCAATAGCTCAAAGGTAAAAAAATTCAAAATTTAAAGCAAATCATTTAATTTTAAAGCCAAAGGTTTCCTCCCTTATATCACAAATGCATCATACTTAGAAAAAAACACCCTTCGGGTATATAATGCTCAGCCCAGGCTGGGCGGCCCAGCGGTGCTCTTGTTTGTATTGTGCTGTCCTTAACTTGCTCAAACAGTTCTGCTCTTTGCGTTTAAAGGTTGCAGGAGCAAAAAATTTAGGAAAATTCAAATGTCTTTTCCTCCATAACCCCCAACGTCTTTTTGTACCAAATTTCATAAAAATATTCTTGATAATTTCCTTTTCTAAATTTGCTTGAAAGTTCCACTCCATTGCACCTAGGCTGCACCAGAGGTTTGAAAAGGAAAATATATTAAAGACATTTGGTTTTGAACAGGAAGTCATACACCACCTATTAAAATTGCTCTCATTATTCCACTCTGTTCTCAAAATGTCTCATTATTCCACTCTGTTCTCAAAATGTCTCATTATTCCACTCTGTTCTCAAAATGGCAGCCATAGCTAAAAATAGATTTTTTGTTAACATTTTGCTTAAATGTTATCTCTTCACAAGCTGCTAGCCTAAAATTTCCTTTGCCCCATGGGTTTTACTTGTATAAAAGATAAGATCTTTGAAAACCTTCATTTAGAAAATGTAATATTGCTTCTGACATTTGCTTAAACAGTAGACCCACAGTCAGAGTATGCAAGTGAGCGATCCAGGGCCACCATGGCCCTCTTGTTTCTGTTGTGATTTGTTCAATCAGTTTTTGACCATAGCCATTAAGTGAATGTACAGTAATGAAGGTTGAAACTGTTATGTTGTGAATGCTTCTAATATTTCCTGAATGTTAGTCAGCCCTTTAGAGCTCTTCGTTAAAATAGCATTGACAGTTTTTATAAGTATGAAGATAAAACACTTGAGTTTTTAAATGGCAATACTTTCCGGACCTTGATTTGCCATACAGATAAGGGTGTCATTGTTGGTTATTGTCAATTGTTTTGAGTGGCTACTGATAATAATTATGGTATACTAGGCCACTTGTTTGGTTTACGAGAATTTTATGGAAAAGTGTCCACTTGGTGGGAAAAAAAAAGGGGAAAAAATATTGGTTTACATAAAATTAATAAAATTGCTTATTGTGCGAAACTTTAAGCATAGCAAACATGGCAAATACATATAAAAATAACATACATTTTAAACCAATTTTATAATCATATCATGACTAGTGTTATTATACCCTCTAAACGAAGTTTGGGGTGGGTGGTGTATATATAGGAGTCACCAGGTGGTTGGTTGGTCGGTCGGTCGGACGGTATAACTTGAAAACTAATAATTTGAATTCAATGCAAGTTCATACAATGGTCAAGCACAATGACAGGAAGTGCAGTGTTCAAGTATCATAACCCCATCTTCACTTTTTGCACAGTTATTGCCCTTTATTGGTTTTCCTTGTCCGGAGCATAACTTGAAAACTACTGGTTGGAAATCAGTGCAACTTCATACAATGGTCAAGCACAATGAGAGAAAGTGCAGTGTTCAAAAATCATAACTCCATCTTCACTATTTGCCCAGTTATAGCCCTTTGTTGGTTTTCCTTGTCTAGAGCATAACTTGAAAACTACTGGTTGGAGTTCAATGCAACTTCATACAATGGGTCAAGCACAGTGAGAGGAAGTGCAGTGTACAAGAGCTATAACTCTTTCTTCACTATTTGCACAGTTATTTGCAGTTTGTTGATTTTTTTGTCTGGAGCATAACTTGAAAACAAATGGTTGGAATTCAATGCAACTTCATACAATGGTCAAGCACAATGACAAAAAGTACAGAGTACAAGAGCCATAACTCCATCTTCAGTATTTGCACAGTTATTGCCCTTTATTGGTTTTCCTTGTCAGGAGCATAACTTGAAAATTAATGGTTGGAATTCAATGCAACTTCATACAATAGTCAACCACAGTGAAAGGAAATGCAATGTACAAGAACCACAACTATCTTCAATTGCCCACAACCATAACTCTATGTCAGTTCTTTTACAAAGTATTCTGTAACTAATAACTTCCTCAGTACGGAAGCAGTCTTGCAGGAGTATTAATCACATTTAGTGATAGCCCTAGTTAAGAAATAGTAAACGTCAAAGGCTGAGGTCTGCTACATATTTGAGGGCTTACTCACTGGGGGATCTCTAAAGGGCCAGAAGGTGTGAAGCGGTGCTTATTATTTCTTATATTATACCCCACATTTACTCTATTATTAAATGTTTGAAATGGAAATACGTCTTTGTGGGCAGGTGAGTGTAAGACTTGTGCGCAGCCATCAGTATGTTTAAAAATCTTTTCCTACCCGGTACCACAATGATCTTCTGTTTCTGGAAATTTATATATTTTTTTCTTCTTATTAAGATTAACATTCCAAATATAAATCTTATCAATATTGTAATAAGTTTAATTAAAATTAGATAATTAAAGACAGGTCCACTGAAATTATACACAATAGTCTTTTTATACGTCCATTTGAAAAACAGGACGTATTATGGGAACGCCTATGGTGGTCGGGAGGGCAGACAGGTGGTGGGGCGGAGTCCAGTTTTGTCTGGAGCACATCTTCAACGTGCATGGATGAATTTTAATGATACTTGGTACCAATGAAAACCGCTTGTCCGGAGCAAAACTTCAACATGCATGAAGGATTTTAATATAACTTGGCATAACTGTTCAGCATTGCGAGGCGGAGTGTCGGGTGCAAAATTCAGGTCCCTGTAGCCAAGGTCAAGGTCACACATAGACATCAAAGGTCAGATAAAAATATATGAAAATGTGAGTATGGACCATTTACTCATCATGAATCGAGGTATTCTATGTTCACCATCATGAGACTGAGCATTACACGCATAATCCAGGTCCATATATGCAAGGTCAAGGCCACTAGAGATGAGGAAGTGTCCATTTTTTGTCCAGAGCATATCTTCTACATGTATGGAAGGATTTTAGTATTACTTGATACTAAAGTTCACCATCATAAAACGTAGTGTTGCGTGCATGAACCAGGTCTCTTGGTCAAAAACTAGGTCACCCAGCCTAAATATGGAAAAACCTTGTTAGCACCTGAGAGGTAACATTTTCAGCCCAGATGTCCTGGAAATTTGGCAGAAAGGTTGTTTCAATAATTTCTAGGTCAATTTTGAATATGGTTCATCTAGGGTCAATTAACCAGGCTTATAACAACTTTGTTAAAAGCAGTCATACTCAGGTGAGCAATATAGGGTCATCATGGCCCTCTTGTTTTTGTTTTAGGTTGGTTTAAAGAAAATTTAAACACATGGACAATTTTGAAAACATATTTTAACCTTGACATCCTGATCTGTGTTCTGTTTTTAAACATGTACATCATGTAAAAATGGAAAAATATCTACAATGGTTCTTAGGTGAGCGATAAAGGACCATTATGGCTCATTTCAAGGAGGACATTAAGATTTTCATCAACAGAAATGTTTGAATTACCAGATACCACATTAGCTATGATATTTCTTTATATCATCTGTATTTCAACAGCAGTCACTACCATGACCGTGATACATTAGACAGGTTTCCTCTTAAATATTTGCTGGATTAGGTACACAAATTTTATCACTTACTTAGGTGAGGAAAATAATTGTGAATCATTTCCTTCTGTAGATACATGTATGAAATTCATTTACGCCTGTCATATCAATTTGAGGTAAGCTGAAAGCAAGAAATTTGTATTGGTTCAGAACCTTTAAGGGTAGTTGTTGAAATGTGTCTGTGGTAGTGGATAAATGATAAAGTTTTGTTTATTTATGTAACCTTGAAAGAAAAAGTGTAACGTTATTGCTTTGTGATGGGGTAAGCCAAACTGGCAAATGGCACAAACATACAGCAAATTCATTATGATAATGGAAATCTGCCCCAGGAATAAGTGGTAGTAGTTGTCAAAATTTGAATCTAGTATTTTAAAGTTTTGAATTTCATTGGCATTTGTCTTTCAGTACCTCCAGGCATTAAGCATCTCTGGTCAATGTTTTGATCTGTATTCTAGAGAATAGAGGTTTAAACTTACAACATATGTTCCAGTACTCTGCTGCAGTACTAGCACTGCAGAAAAAAAATGCTGACCTTGCTACTGAGATAAATAAATTTTGCCCAGTTACAGATACAGGTCATCTTTAATGTCAGCAGGTAACATAGAAGTTTGAAATGTTTTCAAACTAAAGAATTTATTTGCTTTCACTCCTGTACCTAACCTTGTTTTAGATTCTGCAAAATCCAGGACTTCAATGTTTTCAGCCTATGATCATAAATAGACAATTTATTTGTAGTTGGGAAGGTTCACTGCACCTTTCATTATGCCCTGCATACTTCACATTTTACAGGTATTACAATATTGCTCATTATACGGTGTGACGTAGTGGTACATTTAAAGAAAACAAGTGTGTAATTTTGCCAAATAAGGTATTTTACTGTGTTAAAAATTTAAACTGCGGTTTTTGGGGTTTCATTGCTGATTTTAAGTAGCTTTCTCATTTCTGCTTTGGTTACTAAGGTGACATTGATCCAAAATGTTATGCCTTGTAAAATTTTCCCTTAAAAGGTCGTAGCTGTCCCTGTATTGGATGAAGATAGGATATCATTTATCAGTTTACTGATAAAAGTGAAAACAATTACAATATCTAACAAACAAGGGACCTTAGGCTGATAGCCTATAGCATGATAATCACTAACTTTATTGTAAGTAGGTTTATTGAAATGTTTCCCTCTAAAAAAAATGCACTCTGTAATTGCATGGTCTTCTTTGAACAAGACTATAAAAAACAGTTTTCATTTGTCAAGCTTCACTTTGCATTTGCATTTTTGTGTGACTAATATGATAGAGACCTGTGTAACTCATTATTAATTAGAAACAGCTTGTTATCAATTTAGTTATTGGCATAAAATGACATTTCTAGGATTATAGAAAGCTTGTTCATGTTTTGTTCTGTTATCTAAATGAATTGGACTGGATAAAATTCAAAATTTGTTATCGGCGAAGTTCTGTAGTTAAATTCTGTATACATTTGAAAAGTGATTCTTTTAATTGGTGACAGGCCAGCTTATTTTTTTGGGTAGAATTGCATTTTTCATTGTCTTGCTTCTTTGTTTTATAGTTCAAATATTGAGGGAAGTGAAAATGATTTTGAAGTACAATGTGATTTGATACGTACACCGTATTTTGCTTATTTCTTGACTGTGTTTCAGTATTAGTCTCTGCAAGTTGAATAGTCCATAAAAGGTGTGGTCTTAGAAAAGCACTTGTTTGTACCTCAAGAAAAGCAGCTCTAGAACACCATAAGCCAAGTCTTTATTGGCTGCCCAGCAATATTTCTCTGGTACTTGCTACTTCATATATAACATTTCATCTAATTATTCCTGCGGTCAAATATATTTTGATGGAAATAAAAAATAGATTCATGACCAAGGGGAAGTGATTACAACATGTTTATGTACTGTTTTAATCACTATTAGTGAACTCACAGCATGGTTATGGCTGATTGAAAATAGGAACTGGAGCAGTCAAGGGGAGAAAATTTGTGGAACAGAATGTTTCAACTGTAGTAAATAAATGATCCGATATAAAGGTCCTGTGTCCTGTGCCTGTAAGCATGTGAAACTTATTTTTAACAGAATGTCCTGAAGTAGAGTTTTTTTATATGCCAGTTTAGGTGGATATATTTTATACAAAGCAAGATAGAGTCACACTTCTGGTATAGACAATGATTTTATGTTACTCCACAAGATTGAAACACTTTGGCAGTGTCTTTAGAAATTCTCCCAATATTTAGGGTAGTAGCTATCATCCTTGAGACTACAGGTGGTAAGAGAATACAAATTATTACCACAAACATTTCCTTTGCATGTATACCAGTCCTGTTCTCAAAGAGAAAAAACATTTCGATATGAATGAAATTCCATAAGGCGGGAGAAAGCAAATTACAAGACTGCATGTGGCTTTGATGGTACAGATTGATTGAACTAAAAAAGTACATGCCACTGCCGATTTTTTACATGTGGTAACTTTTTTTTTTTATAACTTTTTCAGCTAATTCGACCACTAAGTGCTCAAGGGTGAGCTGTTATGATTGGTGAATGATGTCAGTCATCGACATTTTACATCCAACAACATTTCCTCTTAAACCATTGGGCTAACTAACTAAACTAACTAAACAGTCCTGTAACTTTAGCATTGGCCTTAGGAAGACTCTAAATTGAACTAGGCCTTAAAAAAAATCCCTAGATAGCCCTTGAAAATAGTGTGCATAGCGATCAGGGGCCCTTTAATTATACAGTTCTTGCAGCTGATGCCTGAAATAAAAATATTAGAAATAGATTCTTAAACAGAAGAACATGGAAATTCAATGCAGTCATTTCATTGGACAGAAGAAATTGTTGATATCTGAATTAATATTTGTCGTTGATGGCAGAGATCCCTGGATACATAGGGAGACAATTGGTACAGCCATTGAAACAGCCATTCAAGTTGTAGCTGCTTACATCAATGTCAGTTACAAAATTAGTGGCGAAGTGAATGATACAAAATGCTGGGAAAGTGTGTTTTAAATTTTGGCTGCCAAAAGTTAAACCCGGAAGTAGCGCAGATTTCATGATGCTATAATTTTTCAGCACCGGTTAACATGATCGATTGACCAGGTGCCAGTCAAGTTCACTCATTGAAGAGGTAATCAGTTAATTGCTGATAGTTGCCTGGGGGCACTGGTGGCAATTGCATGGGTTTATTATAGGTTTGAAGGATCGCATTAGGGATGGATTGGAAATTTTTGTGAAATTTTGGTGTTTTAATGATAAGTTGTACCTAAATTTGATTTAAAAAAAAATAAATATATATATAGTCTGATTTTTTAAGGAGTTTTGGAAATAAAGATAGGTCCAGGAAGCTGTAATTTGGTAAAAACAGACAAATTTTTGGTTTTCTGGAGCCCTGGTTTCAATCTTGTTTTATATGATGCTTGAAGTCACCTGACTTCTTGACTCTCATTAATTTCTATGAATGTGTATCCGAACTGAACCATTTAAGTATTCATAACGGGGACAGGGTCACTTGATTTTACATAGGCTTATATAGGAAAGACACACAAAAAACTTTTTGTCTGAAACTGTATTCCTTAGAAGTTAGATATTTTACATATTGCATAGTCTAGAAGACCTCTACCAAATTTGTTCAAATTATGTCAAAATTGGTTCTTCCCCAGGGTTCTTTTTGTATAAAGTATAAGGTCTTCAAAAACTAAATTCAAAATTTGCTTCTGATGTTTGCTCAAAAGCAGCCCCTTAGCCAAAGTTCATAGGTGAGTAGCAACCCCAGTTAGCCAGTGGCTTATCAGTTTTTTATCTGGAAATCTGCTGATTTCGTAGGGTCACTGGACTATAACAGCTATAAAATCTTTTGTTCTAGACCAATTTTAAAAGTATTTATATATAAAGAAAGCTAATAAAGTTATCTTTAAGCACATATAAAAATTATTATTTTAGACCAAATAATGAATTAATACCGCTGAAGCGAATTGCGAGGTTTTGTGAGATCTGCTATCAGTTAAAATTTTCATGCATCATTCGCGTTGCGCGTGACCCCTATGTGCTTTAAAGTTATTTCCAGCGTGTAAAACATTCATAAATATTCATAAGATATTACTTTTTTAAGAGCTGGGTGAATACAGATTAGATTGGTGGTCGTTTAATTTGCATATGTCTCTCCGTCTCTCTGGTGAGCGACCTATATAGTTTTTCGGGTTATTAGGTCAAAGGCTAATGTCACAGTGACCTTGAAAAGCAAAACCTTTTCCGATCAATAATAATAGAACTAAAACTTCATAGGCAGGTTGGTAATGGCTAGTAGTTTTAATGTCCCTAGATAAAAGGTCAAGGTCATATTGATCATTAACTGAAATAACTGGTTTCTTATGAATAACTAGAGAATACTTGGTCCTAGGGTCCTTGAACATGCAATGCTGGTTGATAATGACCAGTAGAAGACTTATTTCGCTTCATAGGCAGGTTGGTAATGGTCAGAAGATCATCCCTAAAGTTTTTAGGGTCTCTTGGTCAAAGTTCAAAGAGTGACCATTAACAGAAAAATTGTTTCCAGTAAATAATGAGATAACTCTAAGGAATTGGCTTCACAGACTTGACATGCAGGTTGGTCTTTTCAGGAGATGACCCCTAATGTCTTTGAGGTCACTAGGGTAAAGGCCAAGGTCACGGTGGCCATACACAGTAAAGAGGAAAACAGATTCTGATTGATAAATTGAGAACCCTTGGACCTTGCTGCCACTTAACTTCCTACCTACCCACCCTCCCACATTACTACCTACCTACCTACCTACCCATGTAGTTCCTGTACTCTTTCATGTTCTCCAGTAACTGAACTTACACATTTTATAACTGAAGTCATACAGTTCCTCTCATTTATCTTCTCATCATTGCCAATAGCTTTTGGTATCAGAACAGTCATGGACTTCGAGGATGCTGCGTATCTATTTTGGGGTCAAACTGGCAAAGGTTTAGGTCACAATAATGGTTTGACATAAGAAAATGGTTTCAGAGCAATAAGTTACTCTCCATAATTATAATCTACCTTTTTTAAAAATTACACATGGACTTCAACCCAGCCAGAGAGGAGTCCTGTTGATTTGGGGGTCAAAGGTTAAAATCACAGTGCTTAAAGTAAGAAAACTGCAACTTACTTTCATTATTGCCAACCTTCTTAAAAACTAACATGTGGACTTCAACCACATGAAGGATGATCCCTATCGATTTTTTGTCAAAAGATAAAGGTCAAGGTTACAATGGTTGACAAAACGGTTTTCAGACCATAACATGCTTTTCTAATAAAACTTAACACAGTATATATTTCACTTGATCAAGGATGATCCCAATTGATTTTAGGGGTGAAAAGTCTCTTTGCTTCAAAATAAGGAAACAGTTTTCAGATCATAACTTGCTTTCCTTATTATCTAAATTCCTGTAAAATTACACATTGACTTCAATCACATCAACTAGACCATAATTTGGTTACAGTTCCACAACAAAATTATTGGTTTTATACCCTCAGCAAAGGTTATTTGATGACCCTTGTACAAATGCACCTTTGCTACAGGCTAGAACCCAGTCATTTTTCAATCATTTTCAGTCTAATTACTTCCCTTACTTCTCGTCCCAACTCTTTAAATGGCTTCCCTAGTAAAACAAAGTGGAATGCGCAAGTGGGGGGTATTAATCACTCCATGAATAGCTCTAGTTATGGCCAATCTAAGAAAACACGATGTGTTTGAACTATTTATTGTACACACCAGTTAAAAAAAAAAAAAAAAAATATATATATATATAATGTATAGTGAGTATCCTATATTGTGTATATTTTTGTTATAAGATAGTATGTGTTTCTTAAAAAAGTTAAGTTCACTTTTGGTTTGACAAACATTTATTACGGTTCTGATATCTTTAAAGAATGCATGGTAGGGTACAGTAAACTCAACCTCTGTTACAGTACATTGCATAAGATAATTGGACAAATGTACAGGTCTTGTGTAAGTGAGGGTTAAGTTTTGCATTTATATAATTATGCCTGTTAGACATGACACCAATGACAATGTAACAGCTGTGATGTCATACTTGTTCTCTTAGCTGCTGTCAAACTTCCTAACAGTACAGTGAATTTTTGATCTTGTATCAAAGCACAACATATACAAAAGAAGATTAAGTATCAGAACGTTGATAGAAATTGCATGAATGAACACTTGGTACATTTTGTGTATTATGGTCATTAACCATTTCAGAGGTGAATCTGGTGCAGGAAAGACAGAGAACACAAAGAAAGTTATCCAGTATCTCGCATATGTTGCAGCGTCTTCGCGCACTCAGCGTACCTCTGTTTCGAATGTCCATATCCAGGTATGTATAAGGGACTGGTGTAAAGAAGGTCCCTGAAAATGTCATTTCATCATTGTCATCATTAGATATTTGCTCTGGCGGCTGTTATTTGTGACTGTCCTCTTGTATTTAGAATATGTAATGTGTGTGAAATAGCAGCTGTAATATTTAAAGGGGAAAGCAGTTTTTTTTTTTTTTTTTTTTGGCAGTTTCATTTTAAAAAGTGTTTTTTCTGCTGATTAGAATATTTTCTTAAAGGCATGGAGTTAAGGTGCTATAGTGTTCATGTGTTAGATTGATTGTGAAGAGCTAGATAAGAAAAAGATGCTGGTAAGGTATCTTAGTCTTGCTTTATAGAGATTGGGGTGAAATGGATTTATGTACATCACAATGCTTTCATTGAAATTCACATCCTGTCAGAGCTATATCATCATCTTAAGGTTCATAAAAAAGTTTGTGAAATTGTCTCCCTTGTGTGTTTAAAGTGTGAACCCAAGCTTAAGAGTGGTACAATTATTATGAATGAAAGTTCTGAAATAATTCGCATGAACATTATTTTTGATTTACCAGTATTTGGACAATAAAGTATGTTTCCAACTTGATAAGACTGAAAATATCTTGATTTTTATGCAAGTGTTTGAGTTACCCCTGTTCATTTTTGAACTTTATTTTTTTCACAGAAATTTAAACTAAATCATGTTTCATACTGAAAGAAAGCATGGGATCTTTTTGCTTTACAGCAAGGGTGTGATGTTTTGCCATTTATTTTTAAAACAACCAATATAAAAGGCAAAGCTGACATTGAACAGACTTGTTTTAAAATGTTTTGTACCTGTGTGTGTGTGAATGTTCTAGGGAATCGAGGAAAGAAGTCATATCATGGTATGTACGACACAAGTTCTCGTACTTTCCGTGTGGATGTCTTTGTTCCGTGATTCAGAGTTGTGGCTACATTTTCCTGTGGCTGAATTTTACAGTTTTAACCATGCTTTTGTTATGTATTTAGACTTATGCTTGATGAATATGAAGATATGCCAAGCACATGCTGAAAAAAATGGACTCTTACACATTCTGTTGACACCAATTTCTTAATTTGTTATGGATTTGTTGTGACTGCTTGAGGTCATTTATCCCCTCTGTATAACAAAGTGTTTAAAAGAATATTGTGGAACATATATATTTATGAGTTCTGCAGTTACTGTTGTACTTAACAGTCACAATTAAAATCAATAAAAGGGGTAAAGAATTTGATAATTTTCACTGTGTATGGAAGTGTAGAGAGTTGAGTTATGAAAGTACACTACTCTTTTCACCAGTAATTCACTTTGGTGTGTAGAGGGATTTTTATATAAGATCAGCACTATTTGATCGAATTTTAGAACAGGTTCTTGTTGTTAATACACCAGCGCCTATGATAAAAGTCTTTTCTGCATGTGTTTGATATAGTTTTCTTGCAGATTCATCAAAAGTTCAGAAAAATTACTTTCAAGTGCTCAGTGCAGAATTGCTGTAAGACTTTTTAGTTTCAATGAAGCTACAGCTGTTTTGCACAGAACTCTCTTAAGCTTCAGTTTTAATATTAAGGTGAACCCAAAAATTCTCGTTTTGTAATGACTAGCAAATTGTGAAAGTTACTGTTTGGGAGAATTATGTACTTGTATATTAAAAAGGTAAATATTTGTTCATTGAAGGATGACAAAATTGCAAAAGTAAGATAACAGTTACAGATTACCAAGTATACACACTTCCCATTAACACAACAACTAAATTCCTGTATCTTAAATCTATTTTCAAACTCTAAAATCTCCAGAAAAAAGTATAAACATTATCATGTGTTTTCCAAAACCTTACAGTGTATCTTCCAAACCTTTCTCAGATCAGTTTAGTGACTTCCCTCTAAAAATCACCATTAAATTTTTCCCACATGTAGTAATATATTCACAGTTCTTCAGGTTTATTGAGAGTTGCCAGAGAGTACTATTTACAGAAAAAGATAAAAACTAGAGATGTGTCTATAGGACACAGATGCCCACACATTTCACTGTATTGTCACAAAAAATCCTGTACAATTACAGATGTGTTTAAACATTAACCTTAACATTAATGGGTCTAAAAAAATGCTATTTTTGTTTAAATGGGGAGGTGGGGGGGGGGGGGGGGCATAACTCTCTTAATCTCTGATAAATTTGCGTCAAAATACCAAGGTGCGTAAGTTCACATGCTGATAACTATTCTTAGAAAGTTTCATGGATCTAGCAGTTAAACATTTTGAGTTACACGTGACACAAGTCTGAAAATGCTATTTCTTTATTAATCAGGCAGCATAAGTCTGCTGATCTCCAATAAATTTGCATCAAAATACCCAGGTGCATAAGTTCACATGCTGACAACTATTTTTAGAAAGTTTCATGGCTCTAGCAGTTAAGTTTGAAGTTACACACAACTCAAAGCAGTGGACGCTTTCCCCCACCCTTCCCCTCCCCTGCTCCCCACTCTCATGGTGGGGGCATAAAAATCATCTCTAACTGTTCATTAAGTACTGGTTAGAGCTTAATCCACATGAAATGATTTTTTTTGCAATGCTTCCCGGAGCATTGAGAAGAAGCGCGGGGCGCAAGAGCCATTACTCTGCACTTCCTCATTTTGGAGTCAGTGCCTTTTGTTTATTTTACATATTTAATTTTTGTCCAGAGCATAACTTTTGGACTGTAGTATAAGTAATATCAATTTGAAATTTCATAGGTGGATAGATCTTATGAAGGAGAAATGCTATGCACAATAATCGTTGGTCTGCACTTCATAATTTTGGAGTTCCCTTACTTGATTTTCATACTTTTAATTTTTGTCGGAGCATAATTCTTACTCTGTAAAACCTGTCAACTTGAAACTTCATAGTTGGATAGATCTTGTGAAAGAGATATTCATTGCGTAAGAACCATCACTCTGCACTTCATTTTTTGGAGTTATTGCCCTTGTCAACATTAATTTTCACCTTTAGTTAAATGCTAAAGTCTTGTGAATTCTTATTTAATGTAGATGTAGATATATCTAGTAGATAACTAAGTATTACATAAAAACTAACATCTTTAAGTTAATTCAAAGCATTATGCCATAATATTTTGACCATTTTTATTGTAATTATGGGAATTGTGTGACATTGGTATAGATGTTGTCATATTTGAATGTAGTGAGGCTGTAAACAAAGGTACATGCTGGGGTGGATGAAATGACATTAAATTCAAAGTTAAGTTGACAGTTGTTTGAATTTTATGTTTTTGCTGATCTTCAATAATAAGTATGGCACTTTAGAGTCTGTAAGTTCATTGGTTAAGCATTTGATAGTTTTCTCATTTTGATGGACATAATTTCATTATGTGTTTATCATTTATTCAGAGATGCATTTATACAGATAATGCATGATTCACTAGGCATGCATGTTCACAACATTTAAGACCCTGTTTAAGCTGGACCTTGCTCAGGCCTAGTATAAATGGGCGTCTTTTACTGTAAACATTGCTAATTTAAGAATTAGAATGCATTTAATGATTGGCTTGATGTGTGGCTATATTGTATATATATATATTCCATTTGTTAGTTAGAAAATGTATGTCTAATTTTGTGAACCAATTTTTTTATAGCAGAACACTTTTACTTTTGTGAGTACAGCAGTTAATTAAAAATGCATGACAGAACCATATGCACAGTTTATCAAATTATATTTAGTTTCTAAATGGTATTTTATATTTTGTAAAAAATGCCCTTCTCACAGAAAAATCCACTTTACTGTAACAAAACAGTTTCTATATTCTAACATACCCATGTTTATTTTATTTTGTTCTAGTTTGTAGCTCTGTGACAAAACTATATTTTGTAATCTTTCCTAAAGTCATTGGAAAATATGATTTCAAATGTATAATTTTCTAAGATATTTTTTTTTTTACTCGTGTGTGTAATGTAGGCTACGTCTATCCTGTTATCCCACATGTTTCTGTCCTGTAGATATTTATAAATACAGTAGTATTCTTCAGTAGGGACAGGATACCTTTTACTGGTAACAGGATCTCTCTCATCATTATAAGGTGATGTATAGTATGAAGTATTACTGACATTTCTCTCACAAAAATGTTCACATCATTGAAGAATTTATGACTACTTTGAAAAAAGAAAATTTATTTCACTCAGAATTGTAACTTGTTCGAAATGAAAGATTTCAATATTAATATGAATAATAGTTTTTACAAAACAGTGAAGTTCATACGTTTTGAATAGTTTGCAAAATATTACATTCATTTGATCAGATATAATGAACTGAAATCAAAGGTATCCTGTGTTATCACACATGCATGTTGGCTGCCAGATCTTCGGGATCACTTGTATGTGCATCATAGAGGCATTTTGTATCATTATATATACAAGTAATGCTTGCCATAGCTTTCATTAGCTGACATCATTTTCTCATTTGCCATTTGGTGAAACTTTGGAATTCTTTTCTGTATATATATATGTAAGCAGGGAATTTGCATCCAAAGTATTGAATACTCCTTTGTGAGTTTGTTTTTAGACAAGGTATATTCATCAAATGAAAATTGCATTTGAAGTACTTAAACTTCTGTTTTTCTCAGCTTTAACAAGTCAAGAACAGAAATCAGATATATTATCAAGCTGTGGTCAGAATGATTTGTTTTGACTCATTTTGTGGTCTAAATTTCATCTAGGTAGGTGTGTAAGACATCCATGATGTGGTGTAATTGCATATTCCTTCGTCCATGGGTTGTACTTTTTCTCCACAGGTTCATAAATACATTTTTTATACCCTGAAACGAAGTTTGGGGGGGTTTATAGGAGTCACCGGGTGATTGGTTGGTCAGGCGGGTTGATGTTTGGTCCATTGCAATTTCCTTGTCCGGAGCATAACTTGACAACTACTGGTTGGAATTCAGTGCAACTTCATACAAGGATCAAGCACAATGACAGGAAGTGCAGTGTACAAGAGCTATAACGCCATCTTCACTATTTACAGAGTTACTGCCCTTTGTTGGTTTTCCTTGTCCAGAGCATAAATTGAAAACTACTGGTTGGAATTCAATGCAACTTCATACAATGGGTCAAGCACAATGACAGGAAGTGCAGTGTACAAGAGCCATAACTCCTTCTTCAGTGTTTGCACAGTTAATGCCCTATGTTTATTTTCCTTGTCCGGAGCATGACTTGAAAACTACTGGTTAGAATTCAATGCAACTTCATACAATGGTCAAGCACAATGACAGGAAATGCAATGTACAAGAACCACAACTATCTTTAATTGCCCACAGCCATAACTCTATTTTAATTCTTTTACAAAGTATTCTGTTATTGATAACTTCCTCAGTTCTGAAGCAGTCTTGCGGGGGTATTAATCACATTTAGTGATAGCTAGTTTCATTCGTTGTGAGTACTTATTTCCTGTCATGCATGACTGATCTGTATTAAGTTGATTTTGAGAAAGTTTTCAGTCAACAAGTAGTTGTTTCTTGTATTGCTTCTTGAAAACACATCACAATTTTTTGTCTCATGTTGAATATGCTGTTATTTAATTTTGAGTCATGGTTAGTGATTTTCATTTAGCAGCTGTTTTCCAAAATTTTATTTCAAAATCATAAGAAGTTAAAATGCTGCAAGCTTTGTTAAGTATGAGTCATTTTACCTTTGTGAATGAAAGAACTAATCAAGTTTGTAGAAGGGAGAACAGTAAGATCAATAGGATTAGAACCTGGATGCAATTCCCTGCTTTAAATTTATTTTATAAAATCATTCAGACAGATAAATTTCATTTTAAATCATAAAATTTATAGTTCACTGTAAAATATTATCAGATTATTGCAACATTTTATGCATCAAAGTTTAGTTGCACATCTTATTCTGATTTCACTCATTTAGTAGAAAAGTAAGGAGAATTAAATGTTTAAATTTTGTTGAGCTCCTCATGAATAACTGCGGTTTAATTATAAAGAAAATAAAATACCAAAAGATAGGACTTGCATGTTAATATTTCATGTTACCCAGACATACAGTGTTTGAAATAATTATTTGTGAATGGGTTAAGTGGAAAAAGGTATTAATAATAGCTTTCTGAAGTGGGTTCTAAACTGTAAGTTGTCTCATCAAATACAAAATTGTGTGATGCCAAAAGTTTTGCTCTCTACCCTCAGCATTAATGCTTTAATACTTACTGGCTGCGACAAAATGTCCTGAATATAAGACACTCTGTTCTTCTGAAGTACTGTCTGAAGTGCTATGCAAAAGGTAAAATAAGGGGGAGTGGGGAGATGTGTAATAAAGCTGTGTAGAGTTTCAGCAGCAATGTCAATCTGAAAGTCATTGATTATGGTGAAATGTAAGGGACTTTGCTATCTCTCACAGGAAGAGAAGGCAACAGGAATGCCAAAAAGCCAGCAAATGTTTCAAACACTGTTGTCTGTGTGATTGTGGCCCTAGCATGTACATTGTCTAATCAGACTATTTCCTTTTCTTTCCTTGCTATGGGGAAAATTTCACCGTTGTTGCGTTATGTAGCACAGAGACATCAATCTCGTAAGTATACTTTGAGCCAAAACAAGGTACTTGACATGTTCAGGACAGTGATTTTGTAACTATGGCATTTCAAGATTGTTAGTGTAAAAATGGCAGAAATTTGATGCTGGCTTTGAATTCTTTTGCAAAAAAGTTTGCAGATACCAATCATTTGATTGGTGAAAGCCATTATAAAGTATTGAACTTGTTGTAAGGCATTGTACAGTTTATCATAGAGGAATTAGTATAAAATGCAGTTAACATAATGCAGAAATGTTACTATAATTAGTGTATGTAATGAAATGAGGCAGACTGTGCAAATTTTATGATAAGAGGTAGACTTTCAGAATTAATGCTTGTTATGATTGAACTTGGCATAATGCAGCTGAAAATGTTTTGGAATCCTTGACAGAAGGGTACAGTCATACAAATTTTGAATCAGTTTCAAAGGGAATGTGACAAAAAACTGTTGGCTCTGGAGTGAAATTTCTGTAGTACATAATGTTATATTCACAGAAAGGTTTTACATTTGTTTTTATTCTGTCGGCAAACAGGTTAGATGCAGTGATCAGGCTAGGAATGCTAACAAAAAACGTCATTTGTAGAGATGTTGATGAAATACTGATTACCTTGCACTAGGAGAATATCTTGCACTTAGTTTGCACATCACTGAGATTGCTATTAATGAAAGCTTGAAATTTCTCCCAAATAATATGACAGAAATAGCAACTCTGCGTCATCTGCTTTTGGTGCAGTGACATTATTTTACTTTCATTGAGAGCAAAGACTGATGAGCTTTATTTTGTTAGATTGAATGTGAAAAAGAGCTTATATTATTCAAAATTCTTTCACAGATTGTTCTCAACAGGTAGCGCTCACAATTACATCTTTATTTCAGCTTTCATTGTAATGTAAATATCAGTGATGTGCTTGTGCCAAAACTAACAAATTTGTTTATGGAAAATTAACAAAGTTACCGTTGCACCTTTCCATCATGTTAAAAAATTATATACATAGAAGAATTGTGCAATTTGGAGAATATTGTTGAATTGCACTCTAGTACAAAATCTTGATTAATAGTAAGAGAATTTACTTGATAGTCTTTGGTATTGTAATTTTTCTCATATCAGTAAGATTTACACAGAATTAAGTAGAAAAATAGTGACTAATGGTGTTGTCCTTTTGGTGTTGGCATGTATGTTTGTATGGAATATTGTCGATACATATACTCTGTTTCTGCTGATTTATTCACTGTTTTATATATGCATTTTCAAGGGAGAGCTGGAAAATCAGTTGCTACAGGCCAACCCAATTTTGGAAGCATTTGGTAATGCCAAGACGATCAAGAATGACAACTCTTCAAGATTTGTAAGTTTTATTATTCACCTGCCAAACAGTTTGCAGGATATATAAGAGTCATGTTACGGTCAGTCTGTTTGTTGGTTGGTCCTTTACAGAACTCTTGACACAAACTATTTCCACATTACTAGGACTTAAGACTCATCAGTTAAGTGTAGATGTGTGATGAGTTTTTCATGCACACCAGTGCCTGCTCTGTAGCTTTATGGCCCGTTATAACAGTCTTTTATGCAAATCCACAATTCCAGGACCATCCATTTGAAACTTGGTATGCATGTTCACTATAAGAGTAGATGTGAATGACTTGTTGTCAGGCACCCAAATGCTCGCTGCATGGTTTTATGGTCCGTCATAGCAAAATCTTGTGATGCAGACTGCTTCCACATTTCTGTTACTATTGATTTGAAACTCGATTTCCATGTTCAGTAGTGTGTGACATGTTTAAATGCCCCCAAAGGAGAGTGTATGGTTTTTTTACTGCCCATCTGTCAGTCTGTCATTCCATCTGTGTATCATTCTGTCAGTCTGTGATTTCGGCCTGAAACTTTCACATTGCCTGTAACTTACTTATTATACCCCCACCAAACATAGTTTGGCGGGATGGAGGTCACTTTGTCCTGTTGCATCCCATCTCAATTGTTTTTCTTTAATATCTTTTAAACCAGTATAGGTATTAACTTGAAACTTGAAATATATATGAAGGGTTACAAGAATAATCAGTAGGCCAATTTTCATAACTCTTCATTACATTTTAACAAAGTTATGCTCCTTTTTATGTCCCCGCATCGAAAATGAGGGGGTGTATAGTTTTGCAAATGTTGGTCAGTCAGTCAGTGACACTTTTATTTCTAATCAATATTTAGAGAACCCTTGAAACAACCTTCCTCACACTTGGTATGTAGGTTGGTCATGACTAGAAGATGACCCTCATAGTTTTTCAAGTCACCAGATCAAAGGTCAGTGTCACAGTGACCTTGAAAAGCAAAATAGTTTACGTTAAATAAATGTAGAAAGCTTGGGCCCAGGTTCCTCAATCTTAGTTCATAGGTTTGGTCATGTTTAGTAGATGCCCCCTATAGTTTTTCAGGTTACCAGACAAAGGTGAAGATCACAGTGACCTTGAAAAGCAAAACGGTTTCCGATCAATAAGTATAGAATGCTTGGGCCCAGGTTCCTCAGACTTAGTGGTCATGTCTAGTAGATGCCCCCTATAGTTTTTCAGGACACCAGGTCAAATGTCAAGGTCAGGTGACCTTGAATAGCCAAACAGTTTCTGATAATAACTATAGAAGGCTTGGTCCAAGGTTCTTCAATCTTAGTCTATAGGTTGGTCATGACCAATAGATGGTCCCTGTAGTTTTTCAGGTCCCCAGGTCTAAGGTCAAGGTCAGAGTGACCTTGAATAAGAAAACGGTTTCTGATCAATCACTGTAGAACCCTTGGTTCTGGATTGTTCAAATTTAGTATGTAGGTTGGTCATGACCAGTAGATGACCCCTGTAGGTCAAAGGTCAAGCTTACAGCTACCTTGAATAGCAAAATGGTTTCCGATCAATTACTATAGAATCCTTTGTCCCAGTTATTCAAACTTAGTGTGTAGGTTGACCATGACCAGTAGATGACCCCTTTAACTTTTCAGATTACAAGGGCAAAGGTCAAGGTCACAGTGACCTTGTATAGCAAAATGGTGTTCGATCAATTTCTATAGAATGCTTTGTCCCATCACCTCAATACTTCATGGCTTCCTGTAGAGGTAAGGTGCTAGGGGGGCATATATGTTTTACAATCACCTTGTTTGTTTTCCATTGGGTTTTGTATAAAAACTTTGTAAATCTTCTTGTCTGAAACTGCATGTCTTAGAGCTTAAACATTTTGTATAAAGTATTGTCAAGTGGATATATTCCTTGGCTTAAAATTGGCCCAGCCCCTTGGGTCCTATTTGTATAATACATAAGGTCTTTGAAAATTTTCAATTCTGAAAGTGTAAGTTTGCTTCTAATGTTTACGCAACAGAAGACCCACAGCTAAAGTACTAAGGTGAGTGATCAAGGGTCATCAGTGCCCTGTTGTTTTTGCTTTTTGTCATAACTGTATATATGTTTTATTTCTTTATTTCAGGGAAAATTTATTCGCATCAATTTCGACACGTCTGGATATATATCTGGGGCCAACATAGAAACATGTATCCTTTAATTGTACAGTTTTTTATGGTCTTTTAAATGCTATTTTATAACCATTTTGCAGTCTGAAATGAGACATTTACTATTGGAAAGGTCTAACTGTTCTTGATATCCAAGGTGTTCAGGTATTCTGCATTCTGCATAACAATAAAATGAGGCTTTAGATTTCCTTAACTGTGTAAAGACCTACTGGAGAAGTCAAGGACTATACGACAGGCAGAGAATGAAAGATGTTTTCACATCTTCTATCAGTTCCTTCATGGGGCCACACCTGCTCAGAGAAGTAAGTTGCATATAGAATTCCTTGGAGTAAATTGCCACTATGTTTATTTTAAAGATGCTGATTTTATCCTTATAATTAGAATAGTGAAAATGTAAATTAAGATCTCATTGTTATTTGTGGAAGTTATCCTGGTGTATTTGTGAAAATTATATTTCTTATGGTAATGAAGAGAATTAGCATGTGAGAAGTTCTTTCAGACCACGTGTTTGAGTTTAAAAAAATCACTGTATTTCAAAATACATAAAACTTTGTGTTTTCCCTTACTTTGGTATCTTAAGCAACATTCAGAAATGGGTCTGAAGCACTCACCTTTACACCCCTGAAATAAAGCATTTAAATTTTACCTATGTTCACAGAGGAGTTCCTACTGGAGGACATCAACAACTACCGTTACTTGACCAAGGGACAAATTCCAGTACCAGGAGTGGATGATGCTGCAGAGTTCCGTCTAACCATTGAGGCCATGAACATCATGGGTATTGCACCCGAGGATCAGTCTGGTAACTGTCTTTACCCTTTCTAGCTTACAGTCTCATAAAGAGCCATGCCAACTTAAAACATTTTATGATACGGCTAGGCAAATGCTCAGGTGAGCTATTTAGATCACCGTGTCCAGCGACCATCAACATTTTACTTCAAATGACATCCCCTCCAAAACCACAATGCCATTATTAACAAATTTTTTTTTAGCTCACCTGAGCAAATGCTTGTATGTTTGTTTAATGTACATGTATGTTTAATAAACATCTCTTGTTAAAACTTACCAGCTTTAGTTAATTCCAGTGATTTGTATTATTATGAAGTTTTGTCTGCTTTCAGCTCTCCTTCGAGTGATGTCAGCTGTGTTGCAGTTTGGTAACATGAAATTCCAGCAAGACAGGAAATCAGATCAGGCAACTCTTCCAGATAATACAGGTTTGTACAAATATTTAAATTACATTTCATTTTTTTTTCTCGCCCTGAAGGGAAGCATATAATTATTAAATGTCTGTCCATCTGTCTGCCTTTTTGTTCAGTCCATAACTTTGTCAGTCTTGGATGGATTTTGAAATAATTTTTGTTGCAAGTGATATGTTGCAATGTTAAAAACTAAACACAGAAATAAGTAAACACAGTTTGCTTGATCTATGTTAGCATTACCATTAGTCAAAATAGCCATTGACCACTTAGGTGTTTGAAAATATTTTCACTATTTCAACATTTTCTAGTTGGACTGCTGGGATATGACTAAAAATGAGGTTGAAACTGGCATTTAACACCAGTTGAGCATTATACATGAATTCTGTAAATCATTTTCAGTTGCACAGAAGGCCTGTCACCTGTTGGGGCTGGCAGTGACAGCTGTCACTCAAGCATTCCTGCGGCCCAAAATCAAGGTGGGCAGAGACTATGTCACTAAAGCTCAAACAAAGGAACAGGTATGTCATTAATGAGTACATATTAATTGTAGGTAAATAAGGTGATACTTAGATAGTATTTACTACATTTTTAGGTCTTTCAGCACATTTATAATGAATGGGACATGCAATAATTTGTTAACTGGGCTGTTGTAGCTTACTGTAAAAAGCCAGCTTACTTGTTTTTACCAGCAAGCTTTTTATACCCCCACAAACGAAGTTTAGGGGGGGTATATAGGAGTGAGCTTGTTGGTCAGTCAGTCCGCCCATCGGTCAGTCCATTTCATGGTCTCCGAATGATAACTCTTGAAAAGTTAATGGATTGTAATAATTTTTAGTACACAGGTGTAACATAATAAAATACAGGTCAAGTTTGAATTGGGTTCAGACCACTTAATTTTTACAGAGTTATGGCCCCTTTTCATCTTCAGTTTTGCAGAAAAGTGGTTTCCAGATGATATTTCTAAGGAGTCATTGGATTGTAATAATTTTTAGTTCACATGTGTAACATCATAAAATACAGGTCAAGTTCAAATTTGGGTTCAGACCACTAAATTTTTACAGAGTTATGGCTCCTTTTCGTCTTCAGTTTTGCAAAAAAAAAAAAAAGTTTCCAGATGATAACTCTTTAAGGAGTTATTGGATTCATTATCTTGTTGACCTCTACCAAAGTTAAATCGTTGCTTTGGGGTCACTTGATTTTACATAGACTTGTATAGGAAAAACTATAAAAAAATCTTCTTGTCAGAAATCTTAAGGCCTAGAGTTAAGATGTTTGGTGTGTATGATTTGTCTAGTAGACCTCTACCAAGTTTATACATGTCATGGCTCCTGCCCCAGGGATCACTTGGTCTTGAAAAGAGTTATGTAGGGAAAAAATTGCAAAATTCTTCTTGTTTGAAACCACAAAGCCTTACATATTTGGTTGAAGCTTCATCTAGTAGACCTCAACCAGAATCATATTAATAATGGCTCTTGGGTTTGAATTGCAATAAACTTCATTTTGTTTTTGTTTTCCTCTACTAAGTTCTAAATCGTTTGAATGTGAGCACTTCTTGGAGCATTAATAGGTTTTAACGGATTCTATATGTGATGTTTTTCCAGGTTGAGTTTGCAGTGGAAGCCATTTCCAAAGCTTGCTATGAACGTATGTTTAAATGGCTAGTCACAAGGATCAACAAGTCCCTTGACAGGACAAAAAGACAGGGGGCCTCCTTCATTGGTATCTTAGATATAGCTGGATTCGAAATCTTCAAGGTAAGCACAAGAGTTGAGCTAGTGAAAAGGTCTGTTTTTAGCTCACCTGAGCATGCTCATGTGAGCTTTTAGGATCCTTGATTGTCCGGCGTCCGTCCGTCCGTCCGTCCGTCGTCCACAATTCATTCAAACGACATCTCCTCTGAAACCACTGGGCAAAATTTAATGAAACTTGCCTAGAATGTTCCTTGCATGAAGCTCTACCAAGTTTGTTCAAATGGTTCCGGTTCATTGCATTTCTGGGTCCCAGGAGCTAAAAACAGATTTTACAAGTTGGATCTTTAAAAATCTTCTTGTCAGAAACCACAATGCCTGGAGCTTTGATATTTGGTATAAAGCATCATCAAGTGGATCTCTACCAAGTTTGTTCAAATTATGATCCTGGGGTCAAAAATGGCCCCGCCCCAGGGGTAACTTGTTTTACATAGAGTAATATAGGAAAAACTTTAAAAATCTTCTTGTCAGAAACCGTAAGGCATAGAGCTAAGATATTTGGTATAAAGCATCATCTAGTTGACCTCTACCAAGTTTGTTCAAATCATGGCCTCTGGGTCAAAAATGGCCCCGCCCCAGGGATAACTTGTTTTACATAGAGTTATATAGGAAAAACTTTAAAAATCTTCTTGTCAGAAACTGTAAGGCAGAGAGCTTAGATATTTGGTATAAAATATCATCTAATGGACCTCTACCAAGTTTGTTCAAATCATGGCCTCTGGGTCAAAAATGGCCCCGCCCCAGGGGTAACTTGTTTTACATAGAGTTATATAGGAAAAACTTTAAAAATCTTCTTGTCAGAAACTGTAAGGCATAGAGCTTAGATATTTGGTATAAAGCATCATCTAATGGACCTCTACCAAGTTTGTTCAAATCTTGGCCTCTGGTCAAAAATGGCCCCGCCCCAGGGGTAACTTGTTTTACATAGAGTTATATAGGAAAAAATTTAAAAATCTTCTTGTCAGAAACCGTAAGGCATAGAGCTAAGATATTTGGTATAAAGCATCATCTAGTGGACCTCTACCAAGTTTGTTCAAATCATGGCCTCTGGGTCAAAAATGGCCCCGCCCCAGGGGTAACTTGTTTTACATAGAGTTATATAGGAAAAACTTTAAAAATCTTCTTGTCAGAAACCGTAAGGAATAGAGCTTAGATATTTGGTATGTAGCATTGTCTAGTGGACTTCTACCAAGTTTGTTCAAATTATACCTCTGGGGTCAAATTTTGCCCCACCCTGGGGTCATTGGTTTTACATAGGCTTATATAGGAAAATCTTAAAAAATCTTCTTGTCTGAAACCACAAGGCCCTGAGCCTTAAGATTTGGTATGTAGCATTGTCTAGTGGACCTCTACCAAGTTTGTTCCAATTATACCCCTGGGGTCAAATTTGGCCCCAACCCGGGGTCATTGGTTTTACATAGGCTTATATAGTGAAAACTTTGAAAATCTTCTTGTAGAAGGAGAAGTAACATTTTCAGTCCAAATAATCTGGAAATTTGTCAGACAGGTTGTTTCTATGATTTCTAGCTCAAGTTCGAATATGTGTCATCTGGGTTCAAAAACTAGGTCACAGAGCCCAAAAATAGAAAAACCTTGTTAACACTCTAGAGGTTACATTTTCAGTCCAAATATCCTGGAAATTAGTCAAAAAGGTTGTTTTGATGATTTTTAGCTCAAGTTCAAAATTGGCTCATCTAGGGTCAAAAACTATGTCACAGAGCCCAAATATGGAAAAACCTTGTTAACACTCTAGAGGTAACATTTTCAGTCCAAATATCCTGGAAATTTGTCAGAAAGGTTGTTTCAATGATTTCTAGGTTAAATTTGAATATGTGTCATCTGAAATCAAAAACTAGGTCACAGAGCCCAAAAATAGAAAAAAAACTTGTTAACACTCTAGAAGCTTCTTTTCAGTCCAAATATTCTCGAAATTTGTTAGAAAAAATGTTTTAATGATTTCTAGCTCAGATTCGAACAAAGGTCATCTGGGGTCAAAAACTAAGTCACAGACCCCAAATATGGAAAAAGGGTGTTAACACGCATTGAGTTAACATTTTCAGTTCAAATAACCTTGAAATTTGTCAGAAAGATTGTTTTAATGATTTCTAGCTCAGTTTTGAATATGGGTTATGTGGGGTCAAAAACTAGGACACAGGGCCAAAAAGTAGAAAATCCTTGTTAATGCTCTAGAGGTTACATTTTCAGTCCAAATGTCCTTGAAATTTGTCAGAAAGGTTGTTTCAATGTTTTCTAGCCCAGATTAGGATATGGGTCATCTGGGATCAAAAACAAGGTCACAGAGCCCTAAAATGTAAAAACCATTTTGACACTCCAGAGGTTACATTTTCAGTCCAAATATCCTGGAAATTTGTCAGACAGGTTGTTTTGATGATTTCTAGCTCAAGTACTAATATGGGTCATCTTTGGTCAAAAACTAGGTCACAGAGACGAAATATGGAAAAACCTTGTTAACAATCTAGAGTTAAGATTTTAATTCCAAATAACCTGAAAATTTGTCAGAAAAGTTGCTTCTATGATTTCCAGCTCAACTTTGAATATGGGTCATCTGGATTAAAAAACTAGGTCACAGAGCCTAAATATCGAAAAACTTTGTAAACGCTCTAGAGGCTACATTTTCAGTCCAAATGTCCTGGAAATTTGCCAGAAAGGTTGTTTTGATGGTTTCTAGCTCAGGTTTGGATATGGATCATCTGGGGTCAAAAACTAGGTCACAGAGCCCAAATATGGAAAAACCTTGTTAACACTCTAGAGGCTACGCTTTCAGTTCAAATAACCTTGAAATTTGTCAGAAAGATTGTTTCAATAATTTCTAGGCCAAGTTTGAATATGGGTCATCTGGGGTCAATTAACCAGGTCCATAGCAACTTTGTTAAAAGCAGTCATATTCAGGTGAGCGATATAGGGCCATCATGGTCCTCTTGTTTTCGAAATATATTGTATATTTCAATGCAACCAGAAAATGTATACAGATGTATAAAATGTCAGAGAATGTAGAAACACAGAAGTTCATATTATTGAAATACTAGTTTTATCATGGATATACATCAAGACCAGTGGAGACTGTTAATGCATGCAAACATCAAATGGCTACAAAATCTGCATCTCTGTAAAGGTTGAAAGGTCTTTAGGATATTTCTAAAGTGTGCGTAAGTTTAAACATAACTGTGGTAAAACTGTGCTTGTAATCTTGCTATATACATTCCACATTACATGGTCAGTGTTAAGGAAAAAACTCTTTGAATGGCTGTTTTTGACCTTGTTATTTCAGTTCTTTTGCTTGCTCCAAGTGTTGGCGCTCATTTAACTTAGGCTGCGAAATTTTCAGCCAAGAGAGATTGTCAGTTTCACTTTAGCATTTTATGAAACACATGTTGAATAATTGTTTCTTTGTACCACTGTTGAAAGGTTGAAGCATGTTTTGGTCCAGTTCAACAGCCTTTTAGAGGACTAGATTTTTTTAATGCTACCATATTTCCCTTTGAATTTTGTGCACTTTTTTACCCCACGGTTGATGCCAAGACTGCAGGTGCATTTTATACACTAATATTGTGGAATTTCTTCCAAGAAAACTATGATTTCAACAACAGAACTCGAAATTTCATGTGGTTGCTTCCTTTGGTTTGTGGGTTTTGTTTAGTAGGTATTTGCTTTATTTCTTTGTTTATTTTACTGTCTTAAATAAAATAAAAAATACTTGCTATTAATTTGACAGTTTCTCTCCATTAAAGTTGATTAGACCTACAAACAAACTGACACCTACTACTTACTGTAGAAGTTTGGTTACAGTTTAAGCATCAATACTTGAATAATTTGGGAATATATTTCCTACAACCACGTTGACTCTATTGAATTCTCGGAATAAAAATGGCATTTTTAAGTGCCAAAACAACTTTTACAAAAGAAATGTCTCTGCACAATTGTCAGTACAAACATAAATATTAACTTTTGACTTATTCGGAATGAAGCTTGATACATCATCCATACAATGATCTGTATGCTAAATTTCTGGTGCGCACAATACATGGGGAAATACGGTATTTCATTTCTACAGCCTTCTTTAAGATGAATGTTATTTTCAGCATGTTTGCAGATGTTAGCCAGTTGAGTTTAATCCAGCTATCTTTTTTATATACCTCTTTCAGACTTGTGCAGGCAAGGTAAATCCTTGACCGAGACATTTTTTTGATAGACTGTAGCTCGTTCCTTTTTTTTCTAAACTGCATGACAGTAGTGTTTTCTGTCAAGCAAAAATGTTTTTGTACTTAAATAATGTTACCGTTGTGTTTACTTGTTTTGTCATTTAAAGAGCTTCTGTGTCAATGAAGGTACAAGTTTGCTGTAGCCTAGATATAGTATGTAAATGAAATGATAGAAAAAGCTTTGGAGGAAAATAAATGCATCAGTCCCTAGATATACTTTTTCTAGAACCAGTCTGAAGTGTCTGGTCTTTGATTGGTCAGTGTTGAAAATTACCGAAGTTCTGGCCAATCAGATGCCAGAGTTTTCGGAATGATTAACACTACTTTTATAAGCCAGTTACCGTTTTCCAGCGGGCTGGTCATATTTTAAATAGAAAATCAGGAATAATTTGTGTGGAAAAAACGTAACTTATAATGCACTGCAATATTTCTTGAGGTCAAGCAGAAGAGAAATTTGTTCTTTTTGCATGTGTACATTGTTGTCTGCATATCCTGGTGCAGTATATTATGTGTCAACTGCCACATTTTAGAATGAGTTGATTAAAAAGCTTGGCTCACTGGTAGATTAAGAGAAATGTTAATTTTATCAGGTATTCCGGAACCGTTCTAATACTGTCACAAGAGTGAGTGAATGAAAGGGGCTGTAACAATGTCCAATAATTGGTTTCTTCGGCAAAGGAAATTTTGTACAGATCTATTAATGTCTGAAAAAATATTGAATAAAAACTAATTCGGAAAAAAATGTTTTCCTCGTTTAGTTTACTTTACAGAAGGGTTCGATTTTAAAAATAATTTGATGATAATATTTATTACTTTTTTGGATTTCTTAGTGTCGAGTTGAAAAATGAAGTATAGTAAAGTAACATAATTAAGATTTGAGCAAAAGTAACATTTGCAAAAAGAAACAGAAAGTGAAAAAAACAAACCTGGAAGACTTTGCTTTTACAAAGTGTACTCACAGTCACCTTAATGAGGTATTGTAAAAAATGTCTCGGATAAAGTTAAGAAAACTAACTTTTAGGATGTTGTTACAGTCCTGTTAGACATGTTAAATATGTTCTTCTTGAATATTTGTGTTCAATTTGGAGGAATTACTGTGCCTAAATGGTGAAATCAAGTGTTGAGATTTTTGAAAGATTTCTCACTTGAAAAGAAAAGGAATGATGAGGGTAAAAAAGAACCCTGCTGAATATGTAGGATGAAATTATTTAAGCCATTGGCATGAAGAATTAGTATTTTGAAGATGATGCTTAATGGCATGTTAATACTGAAATGAAGAGCATGGTAATTTGTTCATTGAATTAATGTGTTTTGTTTTGTTTCAAGTTCGTTTTTAGCTCACCTGAGCACTATTTGCTCATGGTTAGTTTATCTGATCACTCTGTGTCTACTGTCCATCTGTGTATAGTGCGTTGTCAACATTTCTTTTAAATGACATCGTCTCCTTAACTACTGGGTAAAAATTGATGAAACTAGCCAAGGATATTCCTTGCATGAAACACTTCCAAAGTTAATCAAAGAATTCCATTCCATGCAGAACTCTGGTTGCTATAGCAACAGAAAGGAAAAACTTTGAAAATTTTTTTATCTGAAACTGCAAGGCCTAGAGCCTAGATATTTTGCCGGAGCATCATCTGGAGGTCATCTGCCGTGACTGGGGTCATTCATTAATGGCCCTGTTCTGGGAGTCACTTAACTTACAATAAATAGGTATAACTTAAAAAGGTTTTCTTGTCTGAAAAAGTATCCCTTATAGGGTAGATATTTTGCATGTTGCATTACCTTATGGATCTCTACCAATTTTTATCAAATTATGCCCTTTGGGTCAAAAATGCCCTGCCACAGTGGTCATGTTTTTGTAAAATATTTAAGTCTTGAACATCTTCTTGTCAGAAACCGTCAGCTGTAGGCATAAGATATTTTGTTTGGAGCAACATCTACAGGTCCTCTACCAAAATTGTCCAAATTATCTCCCTGGGTTCATTAATGACCATTCCTTGCCAGTTGATTTTAAAAAGGCTTATATAAGGAAGACTTAAAAAAACCTTCTTGTCTGAAACTGTATGCATTAACTTAAGCTAAGATACTTTGTATCTTGCATTATCTGAAGGACCTCTAGCATGTTTTTTTCAAATCATGGCCCTTGGGTAAAAATTTGCCCCACCTTTGATGTATAAAATTGAAGGTCTTTGTAAAGTTTCAATTCAGAAACTGCAATTTCACTTCTTCTGTTTGCTCATCAGTGGACCAACAACCAGCATACTCAGGTGAGCAATCCAGAGCCATCATGGCCCTCTTGTTTACAAAGTGTTTATACTTAAAAAAAACAAAAAAAACAAAAACACTTCTTTTGAATCAACATATTAGTTCATGTTTTGCACACAACAACCCTTTGGAAGAGATCTCTTGAATGACATACATTTTTTCCCCCTTGAACCCTTAATGACCTTGACCTTCATGTCAGAATATATATATATTAAAAAGAACCCTTCTCTTTTGAAGGATCTACAATTTATTTTCATCAGGTCCTCAGTTAAAAGATTAAAGCACAACATTTGGGGAATGTCATCTTTCAGTGACAGTTCTTGTTGTGATCTACCTTTAAACACAAGGCCTGAATTAGGAACTGTATGATATTTTTTGAAGTCTATAAGACAAGTTGTTAGAATGACAGGATTCATTTTATCATTAAGTTTTGGCAGTTCAAGACACCTCTGTATCATTCTTTCATATATTTGGATTTTTTCTTACAGATAAAATGGAATCTGTAGGTGCTTTTAATCTGACAGATGGTTGTGCTTCATTAATCTGTGTTGTTTGAAGATAAGAATTTATGTTGAAAGATAATATTGAATAGATAGATGTTGAGTGTATGCTTTTACATTCCAAAATGTGGAAGGGGCAGTAAACCTATTTGCAAGGTAATGGCTAGAAAAAGGGGAAAATAATGCCTGCTGGTTTTGAAGAAATTTGAAAAAGAGTTAAGATATGATGTGTATTTCTTCTGTATTTTAGATGAACTCATTTGAGCAACTGTGTATCAACTACACCAATGAGAAGCTGCAGCAGCTGTTTAACCACACCATGTTTATTCTGGAACAAGAAGAATACCAGAGAGAAGGCATTGAGTGGAAGTTCATTGACTTTGGTCTCGATCTTCAACCTACCATTGACCTCCTGGAAAAGGTTTGCCCTGGTTTACTCTTGACTTAATACAGTAAACTGATTTTATTAGCTTGCCTGAGCTTAGTTCTTCGGTAAGCAATCCAGGCCATCATGGCCCTTTTGTTTCACAAAAAGTGTAGGGCTAAGTTCTTACAATCAATATTACCTTATTGTCAATGATGGTGTCTTTTTTTAAGCCTGAAAAGAGAGATAAGAAAGTTCAGGTTATATTCCACTGACAGATTTTGAACCATTGGCTCTTGTTAAATTGTGTGACTTTCTATCCTTTATTTTATCTATGGAAATATAGACCTACTAATATCTTTGGATATGTATGCTGCATTTTTACTAATCTTACCAAATCATGTAATGATGATGAAACTATAAAAGAGTACTTAAGCAGAATGCAGACTGTCAAGGTTAGGGAGATCATTCTTTACACATCAGAAACTGAAAACAGGAAATATATGTTTTTTAATTTCTGTCTGTTTCAGCCAATGGGTATCATGGCATTGCTGGATGAAGAATGTTGGTTTCCGAAAGCAACAGACAAGACATTTGTAGACAAGCTTATTGCTCAACATTCCACACACCCTAAGTTCGAGAAGCCGGACTTCAGAGCAGAGGCTGATTTCTCCATGATCCACTATGCTGGCAAAGTGAGCATTGCATTATTTCTCTTATTGATGTGCTCTGCTTGAAATATACACCCTTAAGAAAAACGTCTGTCTATCTTAATACATGTTATTTAAATGTTTCAGATAAATGTTATACCACAGAGCAGGGCTCCAGAATAATAAATTATCATGCTTATGTTAGTTGGTTGTTGACATTACACACAAAAAAATGTTATGTTCAAAGTGAAAGTAAAGAAAGTAGCGCAGATTTCATGTCATTGAATTTTTTAACATCAGTGAATTAAGCACACTGATTGACAGATGTATGTTTATGTGTTAATTGGTGGTAATTGTCTCGCGCCACTGGTTATAGTGGCAATTTCATGTTTTTTGTGATAGGTATGAAAGAAGGCATTAGGGAACGATGAGGGTTTGGGTATGAAATTATGGCGTTATTTTATGAAGAGTTACACGTATTTAAAAAAAAAAAAAATATCTGGACCGATTATTCAGGAGTTTTGAACATAAAAATTGGTCCAGGAAGCCGAAAATTCAGTGAAAACTGACAATTTTTTGGTTTTCTGGAGCCCGGCCACAGAGTAGATATTACACGACAGAGTAAATAAATGTATACATAGTGATTAGATATTTGGAAATCAAGAGACAATTTATTCTCATTTTTTCAGAGAACAAGTCTGTAAAATGTGAAAATACAAAAGATATTATGTATGTTATATAGGTGGACTACAGTGCTGACAAATGGTTGATGAAGAACATGGACCCTCTGAATGAAAACGTCGTCTCACTCCTGCAGGTCTCCTCCGATCCATTCGTGGCTGCCATCTGGAAAGATGGTAAATATTCATTCTGTTATCTAGCATGCTTTGTATTCTATTATTGCCATGTCTGATTATTAATCCATAATTTGTCTAACATGGGTGATTGGTTGTTTGCTTTTGTAATTTTCGTTTATATGATATGAAATAAATTTTTTAACACATAGGTGAAACAACCAACTAATGATACTGAGCAAAAAGACCTGCCTTACATAATTATTTACGTATAGCAATGCTATAAAGCTACATGAAGACTTTCCCTGCAAACTGTCGAGAAAGTATTAAGTACTTTTTTTTTTTTTTTTTTTTTTTTTTTTTTTTTACATTATTACATAATTTTACTGTTTCCATATTTCTCTTAATCAGACTTGCATCATCAGTTAAAAGTTGTTTTAATGTTTGATTTTGATATTCAACTAGTGCATTTGTTTATGAGCGGTAAGTTGCTGCATGACATAATGTTCCCCAGATTAGGTCAGTGTCTTTTATGCATCAAGCATAACGCCGTATTTCGTGCATATGTCAGGCAGTTTCATTTGATAAAAATCTTTCCAAAGCACACTGCAAGAAAGCTCCATTGAGTTCTTGGTTTTATACAATCTACTTATGTTTTCTGACTGTTCTCACAAACCTGTTAGTAAGTATGTTTGAACCACAATCAGCAAGTCTTTGGTGTTTTTAGTGTACTGAGCTGTTTTGCGAGGCTTGTTTGGCTGTGAACTTAACTGTGTTTCTTTGCTTTCATTGTATTAAACTTGTAAAATGTGAGCGGAAATAAGTTGTAAATCTTTTTGTAACAAGATAAGCTTGAAAAACAATGAATTGATAAAGAAAACTCTGTTTTTATGTTGATAAAAATAGTTTTATAGGAATTGAAATATTAATTTATTGAACTATACATATTGTTTTTTCCTTTCTAGATTAAATGGAATTTGTAAAACAGTTGCTTAATGTTACTGAAACTATAATAGAAATTTTTAATCAGACCTTCAGCTTTTCAAATGAATTTACATGTTACAGTCCTTTTGATTAAAGCTTTCTGTCATAAGTTTTCAAAAGCTTGCTAAATGACTTACAGGAAATTCGTGCTTTCAAGAAATTTTCTACAACATTGCCATTTGGTTTTTATATTTGGTCCAAATCAAAATCTTGTCAAAACTCCTGTTTTACTGAGCTGACTGATGTGAGATTTACATTTGTTTTTCTAACACTCTCTCACATTAGTAATGATTTTGTTGCAAGCATTTATTAAAATGTTCTATTGCAATGATACATCAAGAGTATTGGTCAAACAACTTGTTGAAATGCAGATCCCGGACAGTTTCCATTAACAAATCAGGAAGTTTTTCTATCAAATAAAACACTGGCCAAACTCTGCTCTTAAATATTTTTAACCTTCCCACTGACATGTATTTAATTTACATGACCTTGACCATTGAATGACCTTGACTTCAAAGGTCAAGTTATCAGAAATACTTAATATTGGCATAACTCCCTTATTACTAAACATATTGAGCATATGCTCAAGGTGAGCTATTAGGATGGTCCTTTGTCCAGTGTGCTTCACTCAGTGTGCGTTGTCATCTTTTACATTTAAACAACATCTCCTAAACCATTTGGCTACATTTGACAAAACTTTGTTGGGATGTTCCTTTGATGAAGCTCTGCCTAAGTTGTTCATATGATTGAATTCCATCGAGAACTCTGGTTGTTCTGGCAACAGAAATTGTTTCCCGCCTGCTTAGCTCAATAGGTAAAGCACTGGATTAGTAATCCTTGGGTCCCTGGTTCGACCCCTGGGCAGGGCAAAATTTCTCCATGGCAGTTGATCTTAGACATTGTGTCTAATGTTCATTTGTCTCTCACCGCTGATTCAGAGTAGATCAAGTGGGAACAGTAGTCAGTCGCTTGCGGAGAAATTGGCAATTACTGGTTAGTTATCCAGGAAAACTGGTTAGGTGGACTGACCGCCAAGATGTAACCTAGTGTTGAAATCGGCGTTAAAACCCAAACTCAAAATCAATCAACAGAAAGGAAAAGTTTTGAAAAACTTGTCTGAAACCACAGAGTTTAGAACTTACATATTTTACATACAGGTTCACTTAGAGGTCCTTTTCCAAGTTTGTTCAAATTATGATCCTTCGGTCAAAGTTGGCCCTGCACCAGGGGTCAGTTTCTTTTTAAATAGACTTATATAGTTTTTTTAAAAAGTTTTTTTGCATGGAGCATCAGTAGAGGTCCTCTACCAAGATTGTTCTTATTATGCTCCAGGTGACTTAATTGGCTCTGCCCACGGGTCTCTTGATTTTACATAGGTTTATATAGGGAAAACCTTTAAAAGTCTTCTTGTCTAAAACCATCAGCTCAAAGGTCATTACACCACTTCAGGAGCATTGTCTTGTTTCAGCGACAGTTCTTGTTATTTTCAGCTGAGATTGTCGGACTTGGTGCTACCGATGGAGGGGACACAATGTTTGGGGCTCGTACTAGGAAGGGTATGTTCCGAACTGTCAGTCAGCTGTACAAAGAACAGCTTGCCAAACTTATGGCTACACTGAGAAACACAAACCCCAACTTTGTTAGATGTATCATTCCAAATCATGAAAAGAAGGTAAGTTTTACATATTTGTAGAGTTTAATATATTACTTGTGTTTGAACACTAATAAGATTTTAGTCTGAAAATTTACTTGTGATTAGGACAGTCTGCAAATACATCTTAAAAACAGTTTAGAATTTCTGTCATTGTTATGAGTAAAAATTTAATTTTAGGCCTATATTTTTATGAGAGGGAAGAAAACAACAATATTGAATTACAATGGTAGTGTAAAGTTTTTAGCTCACCTGAGCACAAATGCTCAGTAGTGAGTTTTTATGATCATTGATTGTCTAGTGTCTGTTGGCTTGCTTCATCAACAATTAGACTTGAATGTCTTCTCTTCCTCTGCCTCAGAGCCAACTTGGATGAAATTTGCCTAGGATATTCTTTGCATGAAGCTTTACTAAAGTTGCTCAAAGAATTAAATTCCAAGCAGAACTCTCATTGCTATGGCAACAAGAAAGAAAAATTTAAAAATCTTCTAGTCAAAAAGTACTAGCCCCTGAGCCTCAAGATTTGTTATGTAGCAGTGTCTAGTGGACCTCTACCAAGTTTGTTCACATTATGCCCCTTGGGTAAAAATTGGTTCTACTGTGGGGGGTCACTTGATTTTAATAGACTTGTATAATGAAAACCATAAAGATCTTCTTGTCTGAAACCAAAAAGCCAAGGGCTAAAATTTTTGGCTTGGAGCATCAGCTAGAGGATTTGTATCAAGATAGTTCAAATTATGCCCCTGGGGTCATTAATGGCCCTGCCCCGGGGTCACTTGATTTTGAATAGGCTTATATAGGGAAGACTAAAAAAATCTTCTCGTCTAAAACCACAAGGCCTGAAACTTAGATATTTTGCAAAGAGCATCAGCTAGAGGTTCCCTACCAATTTTTTTCAAATTATCTCACCCTGGGGATCCTATTTGTGTAAAATATTTAATCTTTAAAAACATTCTTGTGTGAAACCATAAATTTTAGACTAAAAACTTTGCATGAAGCGTCATCTGGAAGTCCTCTACCAAGTTTGTTACGTAGGCCTCTTCATAGTTTATTCAATTGGCCCTGCCCCGTGGAACCTATTTGTATGATGTATAAGAGATCTTTGGAAATTGTCAATTCAGAAACTGTAATGTTGCTTCTGATGTTTACTGAACAGCAGACCCCAGAGTATTCAGGTGAGCGATCCAAGGCCATAATGGCCCTCTTGTTTAATTAGACATAATAGAAATAAATGCAAATTAAATTTATTAACTGTCTTTCCAAAACTTGCCATCACTGAGATGTTCATTTCCTTTACGACTCGTTTTACTTAGGTCTAAAAGAATCTCAGGGTTGCACAATAAAACTTGTTCTTAATCCTAGGTCCAGACTTTGATAATGTAAATAACTTTGTTCTTTAGGCTGGAAAGATTGACTCACCCCTTGTATTGGAGCAGCTTAGATGTAATGGTGTGTTGGAAGGTATTCGTATTTGTAGACAAGGCTTCCCGAACAGAATCCTCTTCCAGGAGTTCCGACAAAGGTACGAGCTGCTGACACCTCAAGCTATACCCAGAGGCTTCATGGATGGCAAGAAAGCTGTAGAAAAAATGGTAATATTTTTTCAGCCTATGAAAGTATTAGTAGAACAAATGAATGGAATTTTAGTCTTATGTTGCTTTGATACCAGAGATTTGTTAGTCAGTGTGGAAAAAACTTTGTCAGAGTGATACTAGCATGTCACATTCTAATAGTTTGACTAGTATTTGTCAGTTCAAAGTGAAGTAGAAACTGATTTATATCAGCTGTAACAGATAAAGTAGGTGTAGGAAGGGTTTATTATTTGAAAGTCTTACAAAAAGAAATTTATATTGATCATATTGCTTCACAATATGTTTCTTCCCCCAGATCAATGCACTAGAGTTGGATCCTAACCTGTATCGCATAGGTCAGAGCAAGATCTTCTTCCGTGCTGGAGTGTTGGCTCACCTGGAGGAGGAGAGAGATCTCAAGTTGACAGATATCATTGTTATGTTCCAGGCATTGTCTAGAGGCATGCTTGCCAGAAGGTATGTTAAATAGTCAGTTTCATGTACTGTTATATGTTATGTGAATGTAGTTGTTATGTGTAAAATCTGATGATCTGATCTGCTGTTTCTTAAACAAAGTTGGTGGACTTCTTTTATGACTTTGTTATCATAGCGCCAAAGTGCTAAATGTTCTTAATCAATGAATTGACTGTTTCTTTTACCTCACCCCCTTACAGGGCATTTTACCGACGTACACAGCAGCAGAGTGCCATCCGTGTTATACAGAGAAACTGTGCCGCTTATCTCAAACTAAGAAACTGGTCATGGTGGAGACTGTTCACTAAGGTAAAGAAATTTGTGGAAAAATGAAACTTTCATTATTTGTTTGTAAGAATACTCTAAATTGTTTACTTTGTACATTATTTTGTTACATTGTGTAAGTTTAAGGACATGATGCCTAACTGATACAGATCTGATTATAGAGAATTAGAGTACTTCAGACTTTAAATTTCATAAGCAATTTTGTAAGAACCTGTTTAAGGATATAGTATTTCGGAAAAATAATTTTAGAATTTCCCTTAGCTTGATCTTTTTTAATCATTTACTGTTTCTGTACGACAAGGTTTTATGACATTGAGTCACTTACAGGTGAAACCTTTGCTGCAAGTGACAGGTCAGGAGGAGAAGGTTCACACCCTGGAGAATGAGATGATGAAATTCAAGGACAACTTTGAGAGACAAAAACAAGAAACAGAAGAGATTGAGCGTAAATATGCCCAGATCATTGAAGAGAAATCAATTCTGGCTGAACAGCTACAAGCCGAGACTGAAATGTGTGCTGAGGCAGAGGAGGTAAAGGGTTTGACATAAAGAAATTTATCAAGCCTTAAAAAGTTCATTTTCATTGAAAACATGTACAATAAAACAATGCATTTTCAGTATAATTTTAAACAGGGCAGATGCTCACTAAGTGCTGTCATCAGTTAGATTAGTTTGGTTAATGTCAATATTAGATGTAAGCTGAGAGAAGTAAAAACAAAAAATTTGATATAAACTATATTTAACAGAATGTGTTAAAATTATTAGGTGTGTAGGAAAAGATGAAAGACACCTGTGAATGCCGTTTTGAGTTGCAATGTAAAAGTTGCATGTTTTGTCACTTCAGTCCCGATTGCGTCTGGTTCAGAAGAAGGAAGAATTGGAAGACATTTTGCATGACATGGAGTTACGTATGGAAGAGGAGGAGGAAAAAGTGGCGGCAATGCTGGATGAAAGGAAAAAATACAATCAGACTATACAAGATTTAGAAGAACAGTTAGTTTTGTAGTCTTCTTTTGACTTTTTAAAAAGCTTGCGTATTACAGACTAAAGTTTCAAAATCTGATGTCTAATTAATAGGAGTTTTAGCATTGGAGAAAGGTGGGGAAAAATTTCATTTCACTGTCTTTGTAATGTTGAGAGGACTGGGGAATTTATTAACAAGAGATAGGAAATTGGAGCAACTACACAAGGTATTTTAACATGTTTTGGCTGTGTAGGTGCGTCTCTAATCAGGTATCTAATCACTGAGTTATTCATATAATGCTATGAATGTAAGACTCTTTTTACTATCACTTAAAACATTTTCAGACTCGAAGAGGAGGAATCAGCCAGACAGAAGCTTCAATTAGAGAAAGTCTCAGTGGATGCCAAAATCAAGAAGTTGGAAGAAGACATCGCAGTTCAGGATGACACTAATCAAAAACTAACGAAGGAGAAGAGAAGTTTAGAAGAAAGACTGAGTGAAGTGAGCTCTTCACTAGTGGAGGAAGAGGAGAAGAGTAAACAGTTAGCAAAACTGAAAAACAAATACGAATCCATCATCGCAGACCTAGAGGAGAGACTACGCAAAGAACAACAAGTAAGATGATTTGCCTGAATTTCATTTTAACATTGGTTACTTTGTATTACCTGTTACCAACTACAGGTGTCATATATGACATGCCTACTGTTTGTTTTGTTCAAAAATTGCTGTTGACGTGTAATTGGAGAATCTGTTTACCTCGCAAGGAAGACATGTTAAAATTGCACTGTCTGTCTGTGTTTCTGTCCATGTGTCAGTCCTTCAACTTTTTCATGTATGGACTATAACTTTGTCATGTATGAAAGATTTTCATATGACATGGCACAAGTGTTCAGTACATAAAATATGTCAGGTTCAAAACCCACATCAGTACGTCAAAATCAATATCACCTAGTTTAAAGGTAATCACATTAGGTCTATAAGTAGATCACTTGGCTAGAGGACATATTTTCTCATTGATTTTCATTGAAATTTTGTTTTGTTTTAGGGTATTTCTTACCTTATAGTGACAGTTCTTGTTGTTCCATGTCAAGCTATTAAATTTATTATAAGATAGGCCAATATAAGCTAGTGCATAGCCTGTTTTTTTTTCTTTTTTTTTTTCTTTTTTTTAAGGAAAATACATAAGCAAGAATGGTTTTTATTTGCTCATGATTGTAAGAAAAACTGGGATAGTAGTACAAGTAATATTGAAGGGGTGAAAGTAAAGAATTGTACACAATCAGATTTCTTTTGAAGTATAAGCAATGTCCTTAGTTGAAGGCTAAATTGAAGATTGAATAACATAGAGTATGCTGTTTTAGGCAAGACAAGAACTTGAGAAAATTAAGCGTCGTCTTGAGTCTGAGATTGCAGATCTGAAGGAGCAATTGAATGAAAAGAGACAACAAGTTGAGGAATTGCAGACCCAGTTGGCCCGCAGGGAAGAAGAAATTCAGGGAGCATTACAGAGGTGAGTTGTGGAGATTTTGTTGAATATAGAACTAGGTTTACCTGGTTTATTTTTGACTTTTTTTTTTTTTTTTTTTTTTTTTTTTTTTTTTTTTTTTTAATGATATTTCCTACAGGATAGGCAGTAGGAGTCTTGAAAAGAGTACATTGGTGTATTTTGTCTGCCAGAACTAGGTTTGATGCTTACAAATGTTGACAACATTGTCTTCCTTTTGTATCACACACTTCTTTGGATCAGAAAATGAAACCCTAAGTATTATTCAGTATATATCATGATTAATATTAAATTTGAGTCATTTGAATGAAAGGTGATTGGATAAATGAATGAATGTTTACAGAGTGGATGAGGAGGGTGTAGCCAAGTTCACCATACAGAAACAGTTACGAGAGATGCAGAGCCAGATGCAGGAGCTAGCTGAAGACCTTGATACAGAAAGGGAATCTAGGCAGAAAGCTGAGAAACAAAAGAAAGATCTGAATGAGGTAACATTTAATTGCTGGTTGTTCATAATTCTTTTTTTTTTCTTTTTTTTTGGGGGGTTATATATTTGTAATTAGTTTCGAGACGAATCTAGACTACTGTACAAGAAATAAGAAGTTAAGAAGGTAAAAAAGGATAGTGTGACACTCATTTGTTAACATGTATCTATGTACTCTCCATTTGAATTTTGAGATGTATATGAAATGTTCATTCTCTGAATCCTTTGATATAAGCTTAGGCCAAAAAAGGGAAAACTCTTGTTGCATTTGGTGTATTTGTTTTATCAGTGTTTTTGTTTTATTAGACATCTCTATTTATTTAACAGACATAAATTATTCAGAAACATTGGTTAGTCCAAACAGTATGCTTACATTGTTGGAACATCACACAAAAAGACACAATTTTGCAGGTATGAAAATGTATTTCAGGAACTTGAAGCCTTGAAAACAGAGCTAGAAGATTCTCTGGATACAACAGCTGCCGTTCAGGACCTACGAGTCAAACGTGAAGATGAACTAAAGGACCTTAAAGTCACGATTGATAAGAACCAGAAGACTTATGAAGCTCAGGTGGCAGACATGCGTAGCAAACACCAGCAGCAGATTGAGCAGTTCAGTGAGGAGCTAGAAAATGCTAGGAAGGTGAGAACTTGAAACTGGGTTGAGAGTTTAAAGGGAGATATATTTCAACACATTGCTTTTCCTCCAACTTATACTCCTTTTTGTTTTTTACCCAGTCAATTACTTTTTGTTTGAACTTCCATTGATACGGACACATTGCTAACAAAAATCTTTAAAACATAACCAATCAAGATTCAAGAATCTGAGTCGTCTGTCCATGAGTCAGCACCTTCCATGAACCTTTACCATTAAACTGTGGTCAAGTTCCCCAAAGCTAAAAATATACTTTTGTACTTTTCATTATTGAGCCTTCATTTATTGACCGATATCTGAGATATTTGGTATGAAGGTTCCTTGCATGGACCTCTTCGCATGAAAATATCATAAAACATTTATTACTAATAGATCTCCTTTCTTTTCCTGAACAGCCTGATTCCATCATGGGTTCAGAGGTACTGGCATATTTTGCCATGTCTGCATGATAGTGATTTCACAGTATTTTACAAACCACTGGCCTGATTTCAGGATTAATTAACACAACTAATGATGAAACTTCAGCAATGGGACAGATTAAGGGCCATCATGGCCCGCTTGTTATATTTTATTTTTATATTTTCTATCTTTTTTCTTTGGAAAGTTGTACTTGGTGTACTAAGTCTCTTGACTTCTTGTTTATTAGAAGTTTGATTTTGTTTGGGCAGATAATAGAAAGATAAATGTACTGTTTTACACTTTTTCATTGGTTGTCAGTTTACCTCCCTATTAAAGAGAAAAAATAGACATTTAGAAAATGTGCGTTTCATTTATTATAGACCAGGGCCCAGTTAGAGAAGACAAAGACAACTCTTGAAGTAGAGAACCAGGATCTAGCCAATGATCTTAAACAAGTACAGATGGCAAAACAAGAGTCAGAGCGCAAACGCAAACAAGCAGAAGCCTCTGTCTCAGAATTGAATATCAAATTAGCTGAATTGGAAAGAATAAAAAGTGACCAGTCAGACAAATTTATGAAGAGTCAGTCCGAGCTGGAGTCACTGTCCACGCAGCTTGAAACTGCAGATACTAAATATATACAATTGTCACAGAAATTGTCGTCACTTGAGGCTCAACTGGCAGATGCACAGGTAGGTGGTCTTAGAATATTTTCTGATGCTGGTTTCTTCTGATTAGGAATATTTTCAAATTTCCTGGAAAAAATGGAGCGGAATATAGTTTGTTAGAAAGGTTATGAACTCAAAGATAGTTGACTTGGGGTGATAAATGTAATGATTGAAAAGAACATAGGAGGATTAGTAATTGAATATTGTCACCCAGTTCTTAGACCTTTTAATAAAGCTACTTTTCATATACTAGATAGGTTCATGTGATATTACTGAGCTAACCACTTTGTTTTAGGAAATGGTTCAGGAAGAAACACGTGGCAAGCTTGCTGCTCAGGCGAAACTACGACAGGAAGCAGACGAGAAAGAAATGTTGAAGGAGAAGTTGGAAGAAGAAGAGGATGCTAAACGCCAGCTAGAGAAACATGTACAAGACCTGCAACAGAAGGTGAGAAGCTGTGCTTGACAGTCATTGCTATACCAAAGGCTATAATAACATTAACTGGACAAAGTGCCTTCATCATTCAGTTTTGCACCAAGCTCTCAGTATTTTCTTCTTTACAAGATGAAATTTACCTTCATTGAAAACAGTTTTTACCAAAAGTTATATTATAGAAGTAAAATTATATTGTTTGAAAGAGGCATCTCATGGCTGTAAGGGAAGTACAGTTTAGTCCGACATTGCAGATGAAAAGTTTACATTTCCGACTCAGATGTGGGTTTCATAAATCACTGTTGCATTCAGGTCCCCTTTTGAGTTTCCATGTTAGACTCAGAACTGGTTTTCAGAGGTTTTCAGTGTCTTATTTGTAATGTTGGTCTATATACTTGTTTGTTTTTTCTTGTAGATTGTTGAGGTAAAGAAGAAGGCAGAAGAAGATGCTCGTAACAATGAAGCCCTGGATGAGTACAAGAAGAAGACTGCCCGAGAAATGGAGACAATCCAAGCACAGTTGGAGGAAACAAGAGCTGCTGCTGACCGTCTTGACAAGTCACGCAAGAAGTTACAGTCTGAGGTCGATGACTCTAACATGGAGCTGGAGAAACAGAGATCTATTGTCCTGGCTGCTGAGAAGAAACAACGTAAATTTGATGCTCTGCTCAATGAAGAGAAGGCCAATACTGAAAGGTAATGTTCATGGTCTTTTTTTTTTTTTTTTTTTTTTGGTAAAAAAGTCTGAAAAGTCTGATAAAAAAAAAAACAAAAGAGTAAAACATGTTGCAGTGTTAGGGAGTAATCCTGAATATAGGCTAAAATATCACAAGTGGAAAATTTAGATTTGAGTGTTTTAGATTTACATTCTTGTCATGTATCTATAGGCTTCTGCAAGAGAAGGATAATGCAGAGAAAGAAAGCCGTGAGAAGGAGACAAGGATCCTGAACTTACAACGTGAGTTTGAGGAACTTCAGGATAGGTTTGAGCAGCTTGAGAGACAGAAGATTGCCCAACAGAGAGAACTTGAGGACTTGTATTCTACCAAGGATGATGTTGGCAAAAATGTATATCATTGAAATTTATATATGCAGTTAACTTAATGCCAGCTTAGTTTTTAAAGTTTTTTTGTGTGAAGTTATAACAAACTGTCATGAAATATTCTCATTTGCTGTCCAATACTTATTGAAAGAATTTCTACATCTCTTCCTAAGTACATTGTATTGTTGAAGCAATAGGGATCATTTTTTTTTTTTATATAGAAGTAGTAAGACCTTGGAGTGCAGTTGGTTTAAACCATTTTAAAAATAAAAATCTTGGAGAAAAATGGTAGTCCCACATTCGAAGTCTTTTACAAGCAAGGATTATTCAGCTCATACTAGTGATAACAGTTAGGTGTTTCAGAAGGAAATGTTGAAATTATTTTTGAAATTCTTGTTTATCTCACACACAGATTCACGAGCTTGAGAAAATGAAGCGTAACATGTCTGACCAGGTGGAAGCACAGCGTTTACAGATTGAGGAACTAGAGGACGAACTCCAGGCAGCTGAGGATGCCAAGCTACGTATGGAGGTGAACATGCAAGCAATGAAGGCACAGTTCGAACGAGACCTTGCCGGTCGTGATGATGCAGTTGAAGAATCTAAGAAGTCTCTCATTAGACAGGTGAAAATCTGGATTATATGGTAGCAGTATGAGCTCTTATTGTATGAAAATTATAAAAGAAAAAGGTGGCTGAAAAGTTTTTATGATGGTGTTAGTTGTAGTTTGTAAAAAGTATATGGTTGTTGAATGACCTTTGAAACTTAGTGTTGCAAATGAATATTTGATCTGTTGATAGTGTGATGTACACTTGAAGTTTGGAAATGAAGTTGAACTTTTATATTGCAAGTTCAGTTTGAAGTAATGATATTTATTTTTAATAAGAGAAAAGGAGGCATGTAGTTTTTGAACAGTCTTTCCCTCAGTCCGTCCGTCATTCTGTCCGAAAACTTTAACATTGGCCAAAACTTCCTTATTAGTAGGTTTTTACTTTATACTTGGACACAACACCCCTTTGGACAAGACCTTCCAACTGACCTATATTTATTTGACCTTGACCCCTGAATGACCTTCAACTTGAAGATCCATTTGCCCAAAAACTATAACATTGGTCTTAACTTTCCTATTAGTATGTAGATGTACTTCATGCATGGACACAACACGGCTTTGGACAAGACCTTCCCACTGACCTATATTTATTTAAATTTGACCCCTGAATGACCTTCACCCTGAAGATCCTATTGTCCAAAAACTTTAACATTGGCCATAGCTTTCTTATTAGTAAGTGGATATACTTCACACTTGGACACAAAATCCCTTTGGACAAGACCTTCCCAATGCTGTATATTTATTTGACCTTGATCCCTGCATTGGTCTTAGCTCAAAAGTCAAAGCATTGTCATCTTACAGTATCAGTTCTTATTCATTGCAGTTGCGTGAAATGGAATCTGAGCTTGAGGATGAGAGAAAACAAAGGGGCATTGCTGTTAACGCTCGTAAAAAGCTAGAGAATGACATCAAAGATTTTGAACAACAAGTGGATGCTGCCAACAGAGTAAAGGATGATGCCATTAAGCAGTTTAAGAAGATACAAGCACAAATGAAAGACTTTGCTCGAGAGCTAGATGAAGCCCGCTTATCAAGGGACGAGGTGCACGCCTCCTTTAAAGAGAATGAGAAGAGATTGAAGAATCTAGAAACTGATAACCTGAAACTGCAGGAAGACTTGGCTGCCGCTGAGAGGGCAAGGCGTAATGCAGAGGCAGAGAGAGATGAGTTACAGGATGAAATGAGTAGCAGCAACACAGGAAAGTAAGTGCCTCATTTACACATAGCTTGTGACGCAAATGCTTTCATCAGTTTCAGCAGATTGAACTGAAACTTGCCAGGAATAGTCAATACACAGTGTAGATGTGCAAGACATAACATTTGATTCATATCCATCAAGACATCCCAGAGTTATCTCCCATTGAACTTATATCATTTTTACATGCAGATTTAAGTCAACAAGTAGCTTATGAGGCAAGCTAGTCTCAGTTTTTCATTGTATACTGGCATCATAGCTTTATGAGAGTTCAGATTTGCTTCTGCTGTTGAGTCAGTATGGGTATTTGTCATCTTTAATGACTGTTCTAGTTTTCTTCTATTTGCAAGCAATATAGAAACATAAAATCATGTTCCTGAAACAGCATTTTGAATTATCTTTAATTTAAAACAAAGTATTTATAAGCTAAAATCTATGGGTCAGTATCGTTGTATAATTGTTCTTTAAGAAATTAAAAGAATTATTAAAAAGCTTACTTTATATTGTGCAGAAATGTATTATTTTCAAGAAAAACTCTTTGCATATTTGAAAATATCATGGAACATAATCGTGGTTAAAGATGTAGAAATCTTACAGAACATTACAGCACAGTTACTTGATTTGTGTTGTTAAGTTGTTCTACTTGTATCTTAAGTTTATATTGATAAGTGTGTGCATATATTCGTATATATTCAAGGTCATCATTGCTGGATGAGAAGCGTAGACTAGAGTCACGTATCAGTCAGCTTGAGGATGAACTTGAAGACGAACAAGGAGCTAATGCAGATCTCCTTGATAAAGCACGCAAGGCAACTATGCAGGTTGGTTATGAATTTATTAACAAGTTTCTACAGGAAAGTCAAAAATAGGTTGCAAAAATGTGTTAGAAAAGTAGACATCAGAGATAACCGTCTGGTTTTCTTTTGAGTAAATTCAGTTAATTTCATAAGAGGTAGGAATGTATTTCTGTTTTTCCTTTCTTTTTTAAAGTGGCTGACACAGATGGGTCGACGATGCATAAAGAAGAAAATGATAAAAATTCTGGTTGTAGTTGTGAAGAACATATCTAAACTAAGTCACTGTCTCAGTTTTTGATACACATCATAATATAAAGTTTTTGACACTTTTATAGGTAAAAAGTTTACCCCATTAGTCAAGGTACTTTGTTTATATTGTTTATTTTGACATATGGCATGAAACTTTCTAAGAATAGTTTTCATCATGTAAACTTACACACCTGGGTATTTTGTTGCAAATTTATTGGAGATTGGCAGAGTAATGACCCCTGACAAAGCTAAAAAAAAAAAAAAAAAAAAAAAAGGCAGTTTAAGACTTTATACACACCTGTAATTGTACAGGATTTTTTGTGACAATACAGCGAAATTTGTGGGCATCCATGTCCTATTGACACACCCCTAGTTTCCTTTGACAAAATTTTGTGGTTTTACAGTCCATCGTAGCAAAATCTTGTGCCATAACTACTTTCCACATTTCAAGGACTATGAAACTTTGCATGATCAGCTTAAGTGTAGATGTACGTGAATATTTTTTATGCCCCCCAGTGGGTGCTTTGTGGTTTAATGGCCCGTCATAGCAAAATCTTGTGATGATAACTACTTTCACATTTCATGGATTATTGATTTGAAACTTGGTGTACATCATTAAGTGTTAGTGTAGATGTGAGTGATGCATTCTATGAATGGCCTTTTCCTCTGAGATGGTGGTATTATGGGGTATTATTCACATTCAGTGATGGCTCTAGTTTATTTTCAAAGCGGACCTAACTGTTCTGAGCAAACTAGTGAGTTGTTTAAAGTGTACCTTGTGTACTTTTTACTTAATTTACTTTACAGTTTGAACAGAGTCAGACGGATCTGCAGTCCGAAAGATCTGTAACCCAGAAACTGGAGACCCAGAGAATGCAACTGGAGAGACAAAACAAAGAGATGAAAGAGAAACTAGCTGAGCTTGAAGGCCAGATCAGGACACGTACAAAAGCCACCATAGCAGCCCTTGAGGGCAAGGTGTCCAACCTAGAGGAACAGCTAGATCTAGAAACTAAGTAAGTTAATGTCATAGAAGACTGGACAGTTAAAATTGAAGATCATTTATTTATACAATGAAACATTCTTAAAACGAATTTTTAGGGACACGGCAAATTGGTTCGTTATATTCGAAATTTGTTATCTCGATACAATAAGATTTTGTTATAATGCTTGGATATATTTTTTGCTTAAAAAGTCATGCCATCCATTTCTGTACTGGTTATTAAATTCATTTCCATTTGGATTTTTTCGGAACAGTAAACTACATTTTGTTAAGTCTGCTAATTTCTAAATCCTATGAATGAGAGCACTAAAGGGAGCATTTTCTGGTTCCACCTGTTTTTTGTTGTTCCCAGATAAGAAATAGCTTTGAAGAAGTAATACCAGAGGAGTTGATGAACTTGGATTTTGATATTGTAATTGCAGCTGTTGTTTTTCAGGGAAAGGAACACATTACAGAGGGCAAATCGTCGACTAGAGAAGAAACTGAAGGAGATAGCTGTTCAGGCAGAGGACGAAAGACGCCATGCTGACCAGTACAAAGAACAGGTAGGCGTTTGCAGAGCAACAGATGAGCATCGTTTTATCCGAAATACAATTTTTTTTTTCGAGAAAAACAATTTAAAGTTAAAACTTGATCATTTAAAAAGGATAGAGTTCTTAAATCTGAATTTCAATGGATTTCTCTATCATTCATTCTTTATGCGGATATTTTTTTGAGGGGTAAAGTTTACATCAACACCACTACCTATCAACTCACAAAGTTTGAAAATTCCGATTTAAGTATCAGATTTTAAAAAATACCTTTGTCAATCGTCCTGTTTCAGAAAAAAATGTCTTCCACGACAGGTTTAGAAACAATTAGACTGTCTTTTCATCCATGCTAAGTTTTTTGACAAACTAAACAAGTAGGAACTATTTGAAATCAAAGATTTTGAATGAAAACTACAGTAAAGCTCCCGGGATATGTACATTTTTCTCTATAACTCGGCGGACCTAAGAAGGAAAATCGCCAAGAAATTCTGAGAAACTCCCTAAATTGGGGAAGGATAAACTCTGCAGATTTTGGGTGTTCACGTCGATTTGAAAACTAAAAAAAAAAAGATTTTAAATTTAAGTAGTGAAAAACTATTTCAGAAAAATAACTGGTAGTGAAAAAACTGTTTGCAAAAAAGTTACCTGTTTCTCTTCTTTTGTATTGAAGGCACGTCTGATTTCAAAATGTATATAAACATCTATTACTATGGCTTACTGACCTGTACAGAACGACTGTCTGGATATTTCATTTTTTCATTATTACATGTTTGTAACTTTTGCTTTATTCAAAGAATTGTTCATACTAAGTGCATATAACAGAGATTTGGTCTAACAATAATGCATCATACAGATTCCCAGTTTTCTGTTCGCATTAAATGTTTTGAGTAGAATTTAGCACTACAGCTAAATGTGACTACTTTGAATTGGCAAAAGACCTGTAAATTTTGTCATTGAATTTGACTTTTTTCTTCTTCCAATTCCAGCAGAAATAACACATGGGACCTATCAGTAAAGTACAGCCTTATTTTGTTCTGTCACAATTTTTTCAGTTGCCTTTTGACTATGCTTTGTTTAACCTAGACAACCACTTGCGATATTAAAATGATTGTTTTGCCAGTGTGGAAATTCCAGAGAAGCGAGTGAATTTCAAGTTAAAATATTATATTGTAAGGTTGATTGAGGATTCCGAGACAAATATTGTCTTTGAACTATTTTTAAGGTAACACAACTGGAAACATAAATTTTTTCGTAAAATTACATTGACAGTTGTTCCAGTCAACAATTTTGTTATTCATGAATGCCTAGTTTGGATGTACTCATGAAATATTTCTTGAAAAAATATGCTATTAGAGTTTTAAGTTATTTGGTATCAACATTTTTAGGATGAATAATAGTATTTTGTTCTAAAAGAATTTATTAGCTATTATATATATAATCAGAGCATTTATCTGAACTGACAAACAACATATATGTTTAATTCTTTTGTTGTTCGTTGTCATTTATGATAATTACTATCAGTATAATTATTTATGGTATTGCAAATTTAATAGTGGGAAAAAGCATCTATTTCCTATGCTCGTAAAAATGATAGAAGTTAAAAATAAATGATACACTGATCAGATGTAAAAGGTGCTTGTGCTTTAGCTGACACCAGCAATTCCACAGACAGGTAACTTCCAAACTATAAATATGTTTTGTAATTTATGTTTTATCAAACATGTGCCTACACCAACCTACTGTTTGTTAACATTGCTTTCTCCTTTCACACTTTCCTATACTATCTGGCCTTCATTTTCAGTGAAAACCATGTTCTTGTCCTAAGTGTGGGTTACGTGGCATATGTCTGTTCACAACGAGAGGTCTTGTTTTTGTTACTATATCTTTTTAGTTCCCTACCAGTTCACTGGGGGGACTATAGGTTTGCCCTCCTTTTGTCAGTCTGTCTGTTTGAAAAAAACTGGATCCTGCGATAATTCAAAAAGTACTTGAAATATGTTCAAGAAACATGAAACATGGATAGATGGCATATATTTTTATAGACATAAAGCAGATCATTTTATTTTGTTCCTGTGTTGAGGAGCCTACCTATGAACTTGGATCTGTCCTGGATATTGCCTTCACAAACTACCCAGTTTTGGCAATTGTCACATAGCCAACATGCCTGTGTACCTGTGTACTATTCGGACCACCACCTGATATGTGTCCACATGAAAACCTCAGATATTTATTTGTATTACATGTGAATATTTTATTTATAATGTTACACCCACTTAATAAGCATGTGATCTTTTGATTTTCTGTTGTATAAAACTTACCTTCATCTGTCATTAACAACAAGCTATTGATTTCAGCTTATTGTCAATATTTGAATTTTGGTTCTATTTATTGTAACAATGCTCTTTCTGGTAGGGGACTTTTATTGCATGGCAATAGTCTTACTTGTTGATAAAGTCATTGCAACATCTCTTGTATAATTTCAGGTTGACAAGATGAACGCCCGTGTGAAGGCTCTGAAACGTCAGTTAGATGAGGCTGAGGAAGAAGTTACACGAATGAATGCTCAGAAACGGAAAATACAGCGCGAGCTAGATGATCAAATGGAACTGAATGAATCTGCAAGCAGGGAAATCTCACAACTCAAAAAATATAGGTAGGTATAGTGCAGGGCATAATTTGGGTCTTATCTAAAGGTACCAGTCTTACATATCTTCTGTTTAAACTGCCTGACTGTTTGGGCAAAAAAGACCTTATTTAACCCTGAAATATTTCTTGCATTTTTCATATGATTTTTTTTTAGCTTTTAGTATCCTCTTTTGTCCAGTGTCTGTCCATCCTGTGTTTACATTACAACCAACATCTCCTCCTGTACCACTGGTCCAGTTGCAATAAAACTTAACAAGAATGATCCTTGATTGATGGTTTACTTTCAAGAAAATATAAATATTTAAGTTCCATGCAGAACTTCGGTTGCCATGGCAACTGAAAGGGAAAAAAAAAAATCTTATTGTCTGAAACCACAAGGTCTAGAGCTTAGATATTTGGTTGTAGTATCATCTAATGGACCTCTACCAAAATTGTATAAATAAAAGTTGTGGGGTCAGAATTGGCCCGAACAGAGGTATCACTCCATTTTGCATAGGCTTTTATAGGAAAATCTTCAATAATCTTCTTGTCTGAAACCACATGTCCTAGAGCTTAGATATTTGATTTGTAGTACCATCTTTTCACCTCTTCCAGAGTCTAATAAATCATGGCTCTGGATTCAAAATTGGCATCACCCGAGCATAGGTGACAGTATCACTGAGTATAAAACCCCGAAAATAGAAAAAAAAATAATAACTCTTAACTAATAGATCTACAAGGTGTATTTCATGCAGGACCTTCAATTTTTCAAAGTACCACAATCTATGTTAATTCAGTAAAAAATATTGAAAATGTTATTTTCACAGTATATATCTTCTTAATAAATAATCTGCAAGATACTTTGAAAATCAGTCCAATGTCTTACGAGCAGTGTCATAATATATAAAATATCTATTTGAGAACATAACGTGACTAGGTGTCTGAGTAAAATTCCATGATATTGGATTCTGCTCATATTTGGTGTTTCTATCACTGTCTGAATAGTAATTTATGTTAATATTTAATGTGAATAATAGATCATCATTTTTACTTGCTTAAATCCCTTTACTTATATTGTTTGTTTGTGCTTCGCATTGAAATTTTTTTTATCTTTTAGGTAATCTTGCTTTCATTTCACCATGTTTGTTTCAAATCATTCAAGTGACATCAGGAAATTCCATTTTTGTGTCAAGTTTTTTCATTGGCTATTGGAACACACTCCAAATAATTAACTAATGAAAACAGTCATTACAAAAATCAAAAGCCAATGGTCTTTCTCCAGAAGTGCAGGAAGAAAACACAATAAAGGTTTTGGGAAGAAAACGCTGTGATATATTTAACAAAACAACCAATATTGGTGCATTAGTTTGTTCATTAAATTGGTACATTGTTACCATGTTGATCTTGTGCATACTTATTATTATACCCCCTGCACAACAAAGTTGTAAGGAGGGTATACTGGAATCAGCTTGTCCGTCTGGTCATCAGGGCATAACTCTATATAAAAGCTATTGGAGGTATAGCTTTAAACTTCGTAGATGGATAGATCTCATTTAGGAGAAGTGCAGTGCCCTAAAACCATAACTCTTTTTCCATAATTTGGGAATTACTGCCCTTTGAAATTTTTCATACTTAATTTTTGTCTGGGGCATAACAAAAAAAAATATTGGCGGTATCAACTTGAAACTTCATAGGTAAATAGATCTCATGGAGGAAAATTGCAGTGTCCAAGAACCAGAACTCTTTTTTTCCATAATAGTGGAGTTATTGCCCTTAGAATTTTTTCATACTTCATTTTTGTTTGGGGCATAACTTAAAAAGTGTTGGAAATATCAACTTGAAACTTCATACATAAATAGATCTCATTTAGGAGAAGTGCAGTGCCCAAGAACCATAAGTCTCTTACACAATTTTGGAGTTATTGCCCTTCATAATTTTTCGTACTTAATTTTAGTTTGGGGCATGAAGTAACATGTTCCATATATCAATACGCTACTGACAAAGCAGCATGCTGGGAGGGGCTTTGGTGCCAGGAAAGTGGCAGTTCTAGTTTTTGAACAAAATAAGTGCAAAAAAATTGGAAAACAAGTCACCTCAGTGATGTTCCTTGTTGTTCTGTATGAAATGAAATGAATACATTAGTAAAACGTTAGACAATTTTTTTTTTTCATTTCTAGGGGTTGTATGCTCTTTGATACTGTCACCTGTGCACCTGAGGAGTCAGTTCACTTTGCATAGACTTTAATTAATCACCTTGAATGCCATTAAACCAGTTGCAATAAAACTTCACAGGAATGATGCTTTAAATAGTTTTTTTTTTTCAAAATTATAAAAGAAATGGAATTCGTGCAGAACTCTAGTTGCCATGGCAGCTGAATGGAAAATTTTCGAAAGTCATCTTGTTAGAAATGCCTGGCAAGATCTGAAAATAGTTTGGCACAAAAGTTGCTTATGTGACTGTATATATGAATTTTAAAATTTATTGCAATCTGTGAAAAAGAAGCATGGCCACCAGGGCCAGGGATTATTATCCTTATATGTCTATATAGGAAACTATAAAGGAAGAAGATCCTAGAAACTAGAATAATTAAAAAACTGAAAATAATTTGGCACATTTTGAGTGACCCTTTATATAAATTGAGAAATTTATTGCGATCTGTGGTAAAAATATGGCAGCCAGGAGTGGGGCTTATTTTCTTTTTTGACTTTATAGGACAACTTAAAAAATTTAACACCCACCAACCCCTCCTATACATTGTTTGATAGCCCCTTTTCAGGTGAGCGATCCTAGACCATTTGGTCCAATTGTTATTTAAATGTCAGGCAGATTTAACTGAAGGTTTGCATTAATGTGTCTTGATGTCATGGTCAATGGGCAATATATATATACAAATGTAGAATAGTAACTTTGTGTAGAACGTATCTCTATAATAAATGAACAGTGATATAATAAAGGTTTAAATGTTAATTGGTATTACCGGTAATTAAAAAACTTAGGCAATGAATCTTACTGGAAAACTCAGTACCACTGATCTGGTGATGTCACAGTTTGTACTTTATGAAGTAGCTTTTCTCGTTGTTGGTTGATATGTACATATCTAGAGAGTGGTTGATTATTGTTTTTGTTTTTTATTTGCTTAAAAGTGGTTCATTGAGGCTACACTAGGAACATTTGAATTACCTACATACTGTTGTGATACAAAATATACAGTGACTTAGATCTGTAATGCCTAATGATCAAACAGAAAAAATGGAAAGAAAGACACTGCAGAATTAAACTGATGGGAAACCGGAGAAGCATTAAAATTTGTTAGCTGTGTTAAATCTTTTGACAGCTTTTTTTGAGAAAAAAAAATCATCACTGAATTTCAGTACTGGGTGTGCCAGAAATATCTCAGACCATTTCCTCTTGGAATATTCAGGCTGAGCATCAAACCCATTCTGTGATGAATAATTTACAAACTATAAACTAGATGGCTTGCCCTACAGTAGGACAGACTATAAACTAGATAGCTTGTCCTACTGTAGGACAGACTAGAAACTAGATGGCTTGTCCTAGAGTAGCTCTTTGGATGACGTTGGTTGTTGGAGAATGGCTTTGTTTGTTGTATATTCCACCATATATTCATTTTCTGTTGCTGCTTTATTTACACAGAGAGAGCAGGTAAGTTGATCACATTGTTGTCATAGTTACTGTTGCTATGGTTACTGTGCACTTTGCTTTTACACCCATTATTTTTCTCATGCCTTGTAATAATGGGACATTGGAAAAGCTTATGTATTGTTTAATCTATTATTTGTATACAAAAAAGACACCAAACATTTTGATGATCTTAAATGTTGGTCAGTCTTTTCTATGTGCATTTAGAGCATATTTGTTACCCAATGTGCATTAGTATGCTGTGCTTTAATCACCTCACCCCTGAAAAAGAAATCCAGTGTATTCAGGCAGCAACTTAACAGATAAAGTCAAGTACCCAGAATTGTTATACCCCCCTAAACAAAGTTTGGGGGTATATAGGAGTCACCCGGTGATTGGTTGGTCAGTCAGGCGGTCTGTTGCAATTTCCTTGTCCGGAGTATAACTTGAAAACTAATGATTGGAATTCAATGCAACTTCATACAATGGTCAAGCACAAAAGAGGAAGTGCAGTCTTCAAGAATCATAACTTATCTTCAGTATTTGCAGAGTTATTGCCCTTTGTTGGTTTTCTTGTCCGGAGCATAACTTGAAAACTAACGGTTGGGATTCAATGCAACTTCATACAATGGTCAAGGACATTTGTGGGGGTATGGTTCGCATTCAGTGATAGTTCTAGTTTAAGTAGACATAAATTAAATGTTAACTGACATTCCATTTTAGCTCATCTGAGCATATGTTCAGGGTGAGCTGTTGTGATCACTGGATGTCCGGCATCTTTTGTCTGTTAAGTCTGTCATCTGTCCACATTTACCTTGTTAACACTTTACAGGTAACATCGGGATCTTTATCTTGATTACATCTAGGTCAGATTCAGACTGGGTCGTGTGGGGTCAAAATCTAGGTCACCAGCCCAGATCAATGTAAAACCTTGTTCACTCCCTACAGATCACATTTTTCAACAAGTCTTATTTAAAGTTGCTCAGAATGTTTGCCTGATGATATCTCGGACAAGTTTGAAACTGGGTCATGTAGGGTCAGAAATAAGATCACCTGGGCAGATCAATAGAAAACCCTTGCTAACACCCTAGAGACCACATTTTTGATCAAGTCTTAATGAAAGTTGCTCAGAATGTTGACCTTGATGATTTCAAGACTGGGTCTTGTAGGATCAGAACTAGGTCACCAGTCAAATAAAAAAAACCTTGTTAACCCACTACGGGCCACATTTTATATACAATTGTCGAAAATCTTTAATTTGAGTTGAAAGCTTGGTCACATGGGGTCAAAAAGTAGGTCATTTGGTCAAAAGTTTGTTTACACTCTAGAAGCCATGTTTTCTTCCCTGTCATCATGAAAATTTGTCAGAATGTTTGTCTTGATAATTTTTAGGTTAAGTTCAGAAGTAGGTTAAATATTTTTTAAACAAAAATTTGGAAAATTTATCAGAATGTTTGTTTTGTTATATATAATAGGTCATGTTCAAAAGTTGGTCATGTAAGTAAAAAAAAATATAGGTCACCATGCTAGAAGCTATAGGTTCTACGGAAACATGATGAAAATTTGTTAGAAATTTTGTGTTGATGATATATAGATTATGTTAAAACTTGATCACACTGGGTCAGAAAGTAGGTCACCTGGCTAGAGGCCATATTTTTTAAGTGATTTTGAAATTTTATTAGAATGTTTGTTTTAGTGATATCTAGGTCATGTTTAAAAGTTGGCCATGTTGGATATAAATGTAGGTTACATGGCTAGAGACCATATTTTCTTCCAGATCTTTATAAAATTTTGTTAGAATAATGTTTGTCTTGATGACATTTAGGTCTGTTTAAAATTGGGTCACGTGGTATCAGAAAAATAAGTCAACATTGTAGAACATGACTAGCAGTAACTTAAGGGAATGGGGGACATTAATTGATTATCTACCCTGAATACTCTCTGATATTACTTTGGTCCTTCCATTTGGAATCCTCTGCTTTTATCGCTATTTTCTCTTTTGATGTGGTGATAATTAAACATCATTATTTGCAACAGTGGTTGTCAGATTACACAATAAATTTAGCAATGTTTTGTTAACACCATTATCTTTATTCTTTGATAATCCTATCTTTTTATTTAATATATAAGTGACAATTTTCACAACTAAAAAACAAGACCATTACAGTAAGAAACAAGGATAAAGTCGGAGAATTCCAACTGAAAGGACCAATGCGCTATTTGGTCTACCTTTGATATTATCTGAGTAAGGGAGATAATTTGTTATCAGGAATGTCCCTCATTTACAAAAATTAATTGTTTTTTTTTGTTGTTGTTTTTTTTATTTTAAAATGTGGGAGGAGTACTCAGGTGAGCAATATAGGGCCATCATAGCCCCCACTTGTTAATTTTCTTTCTTCCCGTTTTTTTTAAAATCAAATTAAGCATGATAATTTTGTAAACATTTTATGCATGATTTGTAAATTTTTCTTAGATATATGTAACAATACTATTTTTCTAAAAATAGTAACCATAAAAGTCTTAAATTCTATGGATTTTTTTTTACTGTATGTGTATACCTTTCATATATTTTGTCTTATAAAGCAAATAAGATTTTGTGGTCTTGACATACTAGCTTGCCTATTTATGTATCTTGTAAAGTGTATGGTTTTATGACTAGCTGTCCCATGTAAAAGGTAAACATAAGTTAGTGCTTTAGCAGGGCATTGCCAGGGGACTGATGTGGATTGGCCAGTTATTTTGAAAACTTAAAAGTACTGCAGCTCTTCTGTAGTTGATATGAAAACATGTTTACAGTATGTTTTTTATGTGACCTGATAAACCTAGGTAGATTGGAAAATATTTTATTAAAGTAGATGTGATTTTGTTTTTTTTATCCCCCTCATACTTGAGTCTTGGTGTCAGTTCATCTGCTACATTTGACATGCAAAGTTTGTGTTGCAAACTAGTCTTTCAGTTTTTAAATGGAGTAGATTCAAACTTGGTGTAGATGTGAAAGACATTTTTTTCATGTGTATTTATCAAACCATTCCAGAGTTATCTCCCATTGAACAAAGACTTTTTTTCAGTGGAGATTTGCATTCATATATATATCCCTAATGTCACAAACTACTCTTCCAGTTTTCAGTGCACTGGAATAAAACTAGGAACATATAATAGTCACCAAGAAGTGTAGATGTGCAGGAAGTACCTTTCACATGCATCCCTCAAGACATTCCATAGTTATCTCACATTTAAGTTTGACTTCAACATGTTTGTCTTCACCCTAGGAACATACTTATACAGTGGAACATCGCTAGTTCGAAGTCACTGAGACCGGAAAAAAACTTCGGATTACTGATAGTTTGGATTTAAGAACAAGTTCCGGTTCTGTTGTGAGAATAGTTTCCTGCGTAAATCACAGTCGGGCGATGCTTTACAATACAATTAGAAAATGAAGATTCTTTTTAAATTTTTTCATTTTCTTTTTAATTTTACTAACTGTACTCATGTAATAACTACGAATAAAACATAAATGCAACGTAAACATTCTAAAACTTTTCAAAGCACATATGGAAAATAATATTATACATGGAAACATTTGGTCAAAGGAAATAGCACTAGTCACTTACGAAAAAAATATATGTAATACACATTTATGGCGCACATTTGACTGTCACTAAAACATTAATATTTATTGATTTAATGGCTTATTATTTCTCAGATTGCTTGGCAACATTCTGTATGAAATTGAATATTTCTGATGACCTTGTATTACTTTTCAAAAGAAGCAACTGAGCCAATTCAGAATTTACAAGAGAGCAACAGTTTTTATTACCAATAGCAAAATTGACTCAGTAGGCAACTTTGTTAGGAGCACTAACACACATGTCTTCATTTACTCAAATTGTCAATTTAATTCTGACATGGCCAGTTTAATAGCTTGTTTATTCATCCCAGCTGTGAAGACGCCAAAAGGTGTGAATAAAACAAGACATTGGCGGCAATTATGCAAACAATAATTACCAACTTCCGATTACTGACTGAAATTGATAAAGAAACTTTCAAATTGTGAAGGGACCCACAATTTCGCTTCGGACTGCTGATATTTGGTATTTCAACATTTGGATTTCACCATGTTTATTTAGTTAATTCATTAAGGAAAAAAGTCAGGACCAAAGGTTATTGGAACTAGTGATAAATTTCGATAATTGAAATTCTGACTATTTATGTTCCACTGTATACTGCTGCAAGTTTTCAAGGGTATCTGTCAAATTGGGTTTTTAGTTGCGTGATGTATATTTTTCATGCTAGGTATATTTGGTGCATTTTGTTTTTTGTGTGCATGTTGAAACAGCAGGTCTCAATCATCTGTCATGTACTGGTAGTAATTTGTTCTTCTGTCTTTCTTATCAAGCAACAAGATGTGATTTAAGAGGTATCATTGCTGCATGTGCTTACTTGTCTCTCAACAGGTCCGTCTGTGCTTGCAGCAGCAGTGACTGCAATGTTTCATACACTTCTGACTGTGACTTGCATTTGTTGTATATTATTTGTTATTTAAGCTGATAGTGTCCCATGGAGTTAGCTGTGGTTATACTTATAAGTGTCCTATACCAGCAAAGAATGAATGTATCCAAGACATTTAGATTAGTTACTGATCATCCTAGGCACATGTTTTGTTCACACAGCACTAAGTGTCCACCGTTATAGAGAATTTGAAGTTGAAATAAATTAGTATTTTTATCATTGCACTTAGAAGAAAGTTTTTACAGAACTCTGGACACAGCTTTATAACTTGCAAATAGAATTCAAATCACCAGGGGCTGGTTGTTTAAAAAACTTCAGATGACTGATTTTCTAGCTTCATCATAACGTTGTACAAAATCAGTGAACATTTTTTCCAGCTCTGCAAATGACTAGAAATTAACCCTTAACCTGCTGAAACCAAAAGTGAATTAGCCTTTGCCACCAGTATAGAGCCAGGCCAGCCTGCACATCCGTGCAGTCTGACCAGGCTCTGTACTGTTGGTAGTTCAATTTTTTGTATTTTGATATTGAAATCCCTTAAACTTTGAATGGACTGTTCCAAATTCAAAGCGGGGCCAATCCATTACAAAAATTCAGCAGGTTAAGGGTTAATGTAAAGTAGTTAAATGGTTTCAGCAGGTATTTCTGTTAGATAAGGCAAAGATGAAGACAATGCAGATACTGTAACATATCTCTTTGATCAATTGTTTACAATTTTGGAAACCTACTACATAAAGGAATGATGTTGCTACTTTATAATGGCTTGGCATTTGTTTTCCGTCTTTTTTTTTTCTGATGAGAGTTTGCTACTGGCAGTTAACTTTTTTGTTGGTTTTAGCTGACTTCTGTGTGCTGAATGTTTTTGTGGCCCCATTAGGGTGGTACTTAGATTTACACTTGTCCGTCTGTCTCTACGAAAGTTTGTGTTGCATGCTCAGCCAACACTTTTACATTTAGTGTGCTGAAACCACAGGGATATAGATCAGTAAGTGAAGTTATGCACTTGGGGGTTTTTCAGAAAAAAAAGAGTGTGAAGATGATTTAACTTGATGACCTAATTATGGGATATTGTTTTACTGTATTGAAATGTTTGTATTTTAGGATAGTTGAAGACAAAGACGCGTAATTTGGTAAGGTTGAATTATCCTGCATCTCGAAATGTTTACAATGAGTTAAATGTGTTATTTTAATGGAATAGCATGACAATTTTAGCTGTACTGTGCCATCTTTGAAAAGTTTGCACACCCTACCTGCTGTTTAAACTCTTCTCAGCTTTCTTCCATTTCTGGCAGATATATGAAAGCTTTAAAACCCTGCTGTCTGCTGCTGGAAATTATCATTTCTATAATTGCTTTGGAGAGCAATTAATATATCCAGGTATGAAATCACTAAGGATCTAACTGACATAAGAAGCTGATATAACCTTTTCACTTTCACCTCTTCAATATGTATTAGAGCTTTTCAGTATTATTATGAGGATTGTAAATAATGTCTGTCTTAGACTCGACATTAAACTTTGTAATGTAGGGGATAAGGTGATATGGGACTTAAATGATGTGTAACAACAAAATTGAAATCAAACAAAAATGTATAGCTGTTACATTTATATTTTATCACAAGGTTATCTTCAAGCAGGTATGTTCAGTGAAGTGTTTTGTAAATATATATAGTTTTATCACCAGTCACCTATTAACTATCACAGGTTTTATGAAAATATTTCTGTAAACATTTTTGCAAACATATTTCTGTTAATCTTTTTTTTTTCTAGGAAAAAAAAAAACACTATTGTACTTGAAGTGGTATTGTTCTTACACTGAGTCAACATTTTGTTTGTTTACATTTTGTTGTTAATCTAATCTTGTTTTGGAAGTAAATATTGATGCTTGTTCACAGTTGTCCATGTGTCTGTCTGTTCTCAGGTTGAAATATGTTACTGTATAAAATGTATAACAATCATTGTTTCATTCACTTGTATTTGTCTTGTTTGCTGGAATGATCTGATTTTAATTTTGCACTTTCTTCTTTTACCCCTCTTCTCATAATTGAATTTTACCGTCGACCTAGATAGCTCTGTTAGTAGAGCATCGGAAAGTCAATCCAGGGGCTCTGGGTTCAGACCCTGCCATGGCTGGCTAAATTTCTCCATGATAGTTAACAGTGCATCTGTTGGTCATCTGTTCCTCACGTCTCGTTCAAGTGAGGAAGCTTTCAGACTCTTGCAGAGAGATTGGTTAGTTAAGGTTGAATACCTAGGAACACTTTTTAAGTGGACTGCCAGGATATGACCAAAATCAGGCTGAAGCTGGCATCATGTTTGATAAAAGCAAGTTCTACCAGTACAGGTCGATGACTGAAAACAAGAGTTATTCAAGGGAAATTGTTAGAACTAAATATAAAAAAGTTGATACATTGTAATTTCTTAATCACCACCTGAAAAGTCTGAAATCTTTTTTTTTTTTAATTATTACTAAAATATGATTAATTTGCTTTGCCCCACTTTTGAGCTCACCTGAGCACAACTTGCTCATGCTGAGCTTTTGTGATCCCCCTCTGTCCATTGTCATGTGTCATGCATATGATCCTTGGGTGGTCCCCTATCAAAGTTGTTCAAATGATTCCGGTTGGTTGCATCAGTAGGTCACAGGGCCTGAAAAGGGGTTTCAAAAATGTAAATTCAAAAATGTTTTTTCTGAAACTACAGAGTCCAGAGCTTTGATATATAGTATATAACATCATCTACTAAAGTTGTTCAAATTATGCCTCTAGGGTGAAAATTGGCCCTGCCCTGGGGGTCATGGGTTTTCCTTATATGTATATATAGAAAAAAACTTCAAAAATCTTCCAATGGCTAGAGCTTAAATACTTGGCTTGAAACATCCTCTAGTGGACCTCTACCAAGATTGTTCAACTTATGGTACTCGGGTCAAAATTGACGCTGCCCTGGGGGTCATGGGTTTTCCTAAGTAAAAATTTAAAAGACCTTTTTCTGTGAAATCCCAAGGGCTAGTGTTTAGATATTTAGCATGAAACATCATCTAGTTAACCTCTAACAAGATTGTTCAAATTATGGCCCTGAGGTCAACATTGGCCCTGCCCAGGGGTCATGGGTATTCCTTATGTATATAGTAAAACCTTCAAAAATCTTCTCAGAAACCCAAGAGCTAGAGCTGAGATATTTTGCTTGAAACATTGTCTAGTGAACCTCTACCAAGATTGTTCAAATTATGGCCCTGCGATCAAAACTGGCCCTGCCCTAGTGGGTCATGGGTTTTCCTTATATGTATCTAGTAAAACCTTCTAAAATCTTCTTCTCTGAAACGCTAAGGGCTACAGCTTAAATATTTGGTGTGAAACATCGTCTAGTTGACCAAGATTGTACAAATTATTGCTCTGGGGTCAAAATTGGCTCCACCCCTGGAGGTCATGAGTTTTCCCTATCTGTATGTAGTAAAACCTTTGAATAATCTTCTCTTCTGAAAACATATGGTTAGAGCTTAGATAATTTAGCGTGAAACATCATCTAGTGAACCTCTACCAAGAATATTCAAACTATGGTCCTAGGGTCAAAAAACCCTTCAACTCAATGTGCTTCTTCCAATGTGTTTGCCTTTGGAAATAGGAAAAGGTTGACTTGCGGTAGCTCTTGTTCAAATTCTTGAGATAAACACATTCATTAGCTTACAGCATTTCACACCAATACCATTCTGTCCTCAGGTGAGTGATCTGGGGCCAGTGGCCCCATTTTTTGGAATCACATGCCATATAAGTGTAAAGGAGATGAGGAAATGTTGATACAGTTCAAAGGTTCTAAGAAGGAATTTTTTTTGCATAATGAATAACTTTTCATATTTCAATGAAAATTGAGTTATATGGAAAAAAAAAAAAAAAATGGTTGCATTAGAAAAAGAAATGTTAGTATATCTGGTTGGTAGGCTTTAATGCAAAAATGATTTTTCTGGATATAGTTCCAGTTTTAACTTCATTTCTAAAGCAAAGTGAAATTTCATGTACTTCTCTTTAAAAAAATGTTTAAACTGAAAAATGTAAAAGTAATATTTTACCCACTGTTCTTTAACTTTAGCAGATATAGGATCTAAGAAGATATTTTCAAAAGTTCAGTTCGAACACAAAGCATGGGCATGTTGTTTTTAAACTTCTGTCAAATTGAACTTTCTCATATACAGATATGTGTTATTGAACATTATCATTAAGCAGTCATACCTATGAATATTGACATTTTGTCAACCTGGCTTTGAGGTCGAGTGATTTTTTACTTTCTGACTTAGATTTTGATCCCCTATTGCTGATCATTACAGTTTATGTGAGAAAGTTGGCAGTCTGTTACAGAGACTGGGAGTCTAGTACTGGTCTTTCCCAGGAAAGATGGTTAGATTTACTGCTTGCTCGGTATGACTTTGTTACAGGATGTTTAACTAACTCAGTTAAACCACTTAACATTTTGTTAAAGGAAATACACCAGTTTTAGAAGTTAGTTGTCTCTTCAAGCGTTATGAAGTATTATAATTGTAGATGACCATTGTGATAGCAGGTTTTCATGTGAGAAGTTAACATAAATTGTAATACTTGCATCCTGTTGATTCAGTACACGTATATTATAATGTATATCATATAAGTTGCCATTTTGTCCAACAATCAGCCAAGAGTACAATGTACTACATGGAAATCCCATTTGTTTTATCACAGAACAAGTGTAAAGTGTATCTCAATCAAAATGTACAAATGTGGTAACATTTCACCTGTAAAAACAATAGCTGTTTAGATATCTTTTTTTTATTATACTTCTAGCATTGACAATATGATGGTATATTTTCAGCCATGTTATAATAATATGGATTACATATTAATGAGAGTTATCATTGTGTATCATTTCAGGCCATCTGCAAGAGCAAGTACTACACGCTCTGTTTTATCAATGCGCAGTAATGCTTCAGCACTTGATGACGATGATGATGATGATGATGAAGATGCCAACAAAACTAATGACACCACTGCTTGAAACCATGACAACCTGACTGTTTGGAAAATAAACAATTCAGCAGACAATTTTTACAGTTAATACAGAGCAATAATATCCCTGTGTATATTCTTATCTTGCTTTCGGGGCATCATGCTGATAACTATAAATAAACTAATAGTGAAGGTTTTTATTTGGTTTTTTTTGGAAAATTTTGTGAATGCTGTTAAATAATTGTATTATGTTTTGACAAAGAAGAGAAAAGTGATTGAAATGAAATTTTGGACTTTGTAATTATAGATGCATGTTAAAACAAAATTAATGAAACATGGAAAAAAAAAATGAGATGTTTGTTATTTTGTGCTTTGTTAATGAAAGTGTATCCTCCTATATGTATAAAAACAAGTGATAGCATACCTACGTGCCTGCATAACATGTGATATATAAGCCAATAACATTAGTGTGAAGGGGAACAACTCTGTTAGCATGTACTTTTTAATGTGTAAGGTATATAAAAGTCTCTTGCGTATAACAATGTGTACAAGTGCTAATATAAAATCATATTTTCATATTTTGTTTCCATATTTTTGCAAGCCAAGCTCTATTTGGCTACCATACCAGCTTTGCTATTGTTTTCTTTTATTTCATTAATTCAGCAAAATAATACAAGACAACATAATGCCTCTGTTGTATTGTATCACACAGATATAACTGTTTGTCTAAAACATGGAGGCATTCATGTCCTATCATATAAATACTAACTACATGTAAGCTATTTAGAATAGATTAAATACTAATGGATGTAGGCAATTAGCTTAAATTAGGAGTAATTACTTGGAAAAACAGCCATTTTTAAACATTTATCCCTGCTAATGCATTCCATTAAATTACGTTACTGTAATCATTTATTAGGTAAGCTTTCATACACTATTTAGTCACCATTTTTGTTTTTGGCTTTCAGCAGTTAATGTGGATTAAGTTAGTTTCAGGATTGAGTTATGAGTTAAAAAAGATTGTGTTTGTTGGTATATTAAAACCTGTAGTATGTTAAAGCAAAGCATTGTACTTTCTGGTAGGTGACTGGCTTTTTGTTTGTTGAAGCTTATATTTAATGACAAATGATAGAAATAATTATTACAAAAAAAAGTGTGTTGCATTGAAAATGAGAAATTACTGTCTCAGAATTGTGATGAAAGCAGATGAAAGATTCCTTACTGGTTCAGTTTAAACTTGGGTGGTTATTTCTATGATTGAGTTGTGTCAGATGAAACTTGCTTGATTTTGTTAAGAATTGATTTGAATACATGAAGCATGACTAATTTTCCTATTACAGTTTCAAGCTGAGTAAGTTTATGACAAGTAAAGATTGTCCAGTTTGCACTGTTAAGGGGTTGGTGATGATGTTTTTTTCTTACAGATGTTTTTTACAGGACAGATTAAATCTGTTGTAGATAGTAAAGAAGTTAGCATGTCAAAAGCCAGAAGTGTTTGGTATTGTATCCTGTCCAAGGGAATGGAAATTTTTCTTTATTTGAAGACAAGTTTTCACTGAATCAGTGACAAAAAAATACTTTGTTACTTGTTGAAGTCTTTTTATCAAACGTTATTGTTGAATGATGAGGACTTGAGATTGTAATAAACCCAAGTTACCATAGTTGTAGCTGTTAGTTTTGTTTCTCGTAGGTTTTTTTTTTGTTTTTTTTACAACAAAGCATTGAATTAATTATTATACTATGTATATACTATTAATTAATTATATATATATATAGGTGGATATAGGTATTTAACAATCTTTTTAGGTTTGCAGAACTAACTTAGCCTTAGTTTAAAATTTACTGTTAGTTAGATGCAGTATTAAGACTTTTTTTGTATCTAATATACTAACAAAGTTTGAAAATGAAGAGGGAATTTAGAAGAAAAAAAAGCAGCATATATACGAAAAGAGTTGGAAATTCTCAGCAAACTTGTGTTCACAAAGAAGCATTCATTCACCATTAGATATTTCTCTTATTTGAACTATTACCATAACATCTCTGTTTAAAGAATGATTTCATTTGCTTGCCATGGTATATAGGGCTTATATATATTCATGTCTGTTAAGATTTAGCACTGCTGTACTTCAGTACAGGTGTACATGCCATAGTTCACATCTAGTAGGAAATTTCGTGGCTTCCTAATTGGGTTAGGACTGTTCAGCAATTTCGGAAGTGAAATTTCTGCTATGCTATGTATTAGTTAAAGTTCATAAAAATGTTTCTAGTTGCTTTAATTTGTTACTTGCAAGGACTTCCCTAAAATGTTTGAACGTTGTATTAGTGGTGACATTTTGAAAAGAGGTTAGACGGTAATCCGGTACTAGTAAGAGAGGTTCTCGAACCTTTTGGTAAAACATTTCTATATAGCCCCCTTTTTACACAGGTTGGAATTTTTTTGAATGAAAGTGCCAAGTCTGTTTACGTTACTGAATGTATGTTTTATAGTTCACAAAAAGCAAATATTCATAATTATAATACTTACTTGTTATTTGCATGTATTACATACTCACAAAAGCATATCAAATTCTTTTCAAAAATCTGCTTTGCATATGTAATGTAATGCAATGCTAATTTTGCTATTATTTTAACATTTTAGTTTTCCATTTCCCAGTAGAATAAATTATTATAAAGGAATTTCATATAAGCAGGATATGGTAGAAAGAATAAGTACTACATTTTTTCAAATGGTGCAAACACTAGTGGTTTATTCATGGTTGTCTGTAACAAATGAAGATTGTTCATAAGACATCAGTGCAGTGGTCTTCTCCAAATCATTTTGATCCTAAGTAGCATTTCAGTTAACAACATTTAAAGTAGTTTCCAGGTTATTGCTTTTCTTGATTTTTGTTTTGTTTTGTATATTTTCTTCACTTTGCTGTAGCTATTATATTCATGTATGATCATTTTGTAATGGGAACAAAGTATTTTTATGAATCTATCATTAAACGTTTGAAAGGAAATTTTGAGTTATTTTATTATTTCTTATTTATCCCATTGGACAAATTGTCAAAACTTGTGAAATGTATGGTCTCAGAAGGGTGCAGGGGGCTGACCAAGGGGAATTTGACCTTTTTTATGCCCACCGCCATAAAAAGGGAGGGCGGACACATACAGTGTTACCCCTGTCCATGTGTGTTTGAAAAAGTGCAAACTTCGTGTTCAGTCCATAACTTCTGCATGCATGAGATTTGAAAAAAAAAATTTGTATACATGACTGCCTTAAGTAGATGATGTGTCACTTGTAAGACCCAGTTCCCTAGGTCATAGCAGGGGACTGAACTTTGTCATATAGTCTTAGTGCAGTTGGAGTTCATGTCTGGTCTATAACTTCTGCATGCATGATGGGATTTCAAAATAAATTGGTACATTTGACCGCAATAAGATGATGCATCACGTGCAAGACAAAGGTCATGGTCACAGCAGTGGATTAAACTTGGTATATTTATCTGGTCCATAACTTCCGCATGCATGATGGTATTTCAATATCAATTCTCACACTTGACCACCATAAGTACAGGATGCCACTTTTAGCTCATCTGTTTTTGAAGAAAAAGTCTAGCTTTTATGGTTACTGAGTCATTGTAGTTGGCTTGTGCTAAAACTTAAATGTAGCTGATTATTCATAAGACTTTGATATTTGGTGTGTAGCATTGTCTATTGGACCTCTACCATGTTGGTTCAAATCATGACCCCAGGGTCAATATTTGCCCCACCCTGGGGCTTATATATAGTCATATAGGAAAAACTCTAAAACCTGACAGAGCTTTGTACCGGTAATTTGATGTGAGGCATCCTCTTGTAGACCTCTACAAAGATTGTTCATATGTCCCTGGGATTAAAATTAGCCCCACTCCAGGGGTCACTTGGTTTTTTGCATAGACTTACATAGCAAACAAATTCTAATGGGGAAAGTGCAATGGGTAGGTACTTCCCTGTCCCCACCACAGGTTTTGCATGCTTGTTTCAAATAAATAAAACAGACAAGTGTTTGTGCCGCCCGCAATGCTCATGTTTTTACTTGCAACTTCTATTCAAACCCATTACATTACTAATATGATTATCTTTTAAGTACTCCTTGGGTTCATATTTGGTCCAAATTCAATAATGCATGATAGCATTGCCTTATAACTTACATTTATACACCATAAAAAAGATAACGCTAATATTTGCTAATTTAAAGCATGTGTTGCGGGGGTATCTGTGTCCTATGGACACATGTCTAGTTCTTTTTATGGAGTCTCGCCACCCTTCAAGAATGACAGTTTGTCAAACCCTGCACAGTGGGAGATGCTCTACATATCAAATGTCCTGGGATCTAAAATTTGGCAAAAGTCTAATTCTGGGTCTTGGAACCATTTTCTGTCAAACTCCTGCCTGATGGGAGCAGTCTGTCAAAAGTTGCGTGTATGTGACATAAATTGAGAAATCAGACAATAGTTTTACACTGTCTCCTTGTACAAAAGTCAGCAGAGCCATTTAAGTGGAGAAAGAAAGAAGAAAATGTTTTTATTCCATGTTTTATATATTTATTTCATATTTCTTATACTGTATCCATTATAAAGATAAGTTATGTACAATAAGTGTGAAATTTGCAAGCAGTACTTTATACTGGCTTTAGATTTCATGAAAAGAAAACGAGGGCCATGATGGCCCTGTTTCGCTCACCAGAGAACTACCATCCAAGGTGAACAAAGGAATCAAGGTAAGTTCACCAAATAGTGATTAAAAATCTAAAATAAATATCTTGAGCTATTGTAAACACAGCTACAGTGACCTAGTTTTTGACACCAGGTGACATATTCACACAATTGACATTATCAACAAAATCTGTGACTGAAACTCATGATGACTGACTTCTGAATGTCACTTCTAATACCTGAATTCAAAACGTGGCCTGAAGTGTTATATACAATCATTCAAATACAGTTGTAGTGATAAACTGGGTAGTCTGATCTGCAGCATATAATAAAAATTTTCACTACACCTTAATATACCTTTGTGTTTAAGTTGAAATCTACTATAAATAATTCTTATAAACCTTTGTTATAATGAATAAAATTGAATATCATTGCCACTTTAAAAAAAAAATTTCTATATATATATATAGAAAATCAAAATATTACTGGCAATACAGTATAAGGAAATAAATATTTATTTTATGCCTACCAATGAAATATAGGGAAATATCAGTGAGATAAAAGTGATAATACACTGTTTTGAATCAGTGAAATTACCATTTTGATAATACACTGTTTGTGCCCGAACAACTTTTTTTACCTGATTCAGCCAAGAACCACACTGCTCCAATGATTGCAGGAAATAGTGAATCTGGTCCTGCACCAAGAGGATTTTTCATGAACAGTCACTTTCATGGAAATGTTACTTTCAATTTCAATTCCTCTAAAACTGCAACCCAGCAACTATCTCAACAGGTCATAAATTCCAGTCCAAAAGCTGGCCTGCTTGATGACACTTCAGGAATTTCCCCACCACGTAATTACAAGAGAATCCGCTGTATTTCAGACAGTGACAGCGAGTGAAATTTATTTACCTTGTTAAATCCAGTTATAATATTGAATTCCTAGTTGTGAACAATGATGAAATTCGCCATAAATTATTTAAAATGTCTGATTTGTTTACATAACTCACATGGACAATATCCAATATGGCCGACTTTCAATTCAATTGATTGAATATTGAGTATTAATCCGCTTTTATAATTAAAGTATGTATGGCAAAAATTCAATAAATATTGATAAACTGTGTAGACAAAAATAAATGTTATTTGATGAAAGTGTATTCAGTTTATTTCAGCAGAAGTAAAGTTATCATATGTATTAGAGATTGTCTGCACTTTTTTGTGCGCAGTAACCAAAGTACGCATTAACTGATTTGGGGATCACCATGGGGAATTTATTGAAGCCCCTGATTAAAAATGTCATAAAAAAACCATTTTTGACGTGTTGGCATAAAATAAAAAGAAAATTTGTTTGTGTTTTAGTGGAAGATGGGAATTTATTTCATCTCGTGAACACCATATGTTGATATTTTCACTCGTGGCTGCGCCACTTGTGAAAATATCACATATGGTGTTCACTCGAACATAAAATGACCTCTGAGGCAGGGCCAGTTATGACCCAAGGGGCATAACTTGAACAACCTTGGTAGAGGACCTCGAGGTGTATACAAAATATCTAGGCTCTAGGCCTTGTTGTTTCAGACAAGAAGATTTTCAAAATTTTTCCTTTCTGTTGCCATAGCAACCAAAGTTCTTGATGGAATTCAATTCTTTGAAAAACTTTGGTAGAGCTTCATGCTAGAAACGTTCCAGCAAAGTTAAATCAACTTTGACTAGTTAAGGAGGAGATGTTTGAAGAAAAAAATTTGACGGGCACAGGGTGATCAGAAAAGCTCACCATAAGCACGTTGTGCTCAGGTGAGCTAAAAAGCGTGTTCCATAATTGATTGTACAACTGCAATTACTGGACTTTATTGGCAAGGCACTGTAATCAGACATGAAGGCACTTGGAACGCATCAACGTCTCTCGTCTACACTCTACAATATAACAAGAGGACCAAATGGTCCTGGGTTGCTCACCTGAAAAGTGGCTATCAAACAATGGCCCTCATGCAGGCACGTTTTTCCACGGATCCCTATATGTTTCACAATTTATATACTAAAGGGTCACCCGAAGCGCAATTCTACCAAATTATTTTTTAGATCCGGCCAGCGGCATCTCAGGACTAGACCTATCACTGATATTGATTGATACCCCATGCAATACGTCCTTGTCAGAGAAAATATAAAACTAGTCCCTTACATCCACACATTTGATCTTGCACACCAAGTTTCAAATCAATTGTCCTACAAATATGGAAGAAGTTCGCGTCACAATATTTTGCTATGACTGGCCGAAAAACAACAGGGTGGGCACTGGTATACATTAAAAGCACGTCATGCAGGTCTACACTTATTGGTGAACATGCACACCAAGTTTCACATAGACAGTCCTACAATAGTAGGATACTACGTCATCGTGCACCTGTTTTATGCTCTCTCGCATATTTACGTAAAGAATTTTTATAATGTAAAATTCTAGTTTATGCCTGAAAACGGGTGAAAGATTGTTTTGAATGCATGCTGAAAAAAACTTTCACCCGTTTTCAGGCCTAAACCAGAATTTTACATTATAAAAATTAAATTCTTTACGTAAATACAAAGTACACCAGCCAATCTTCGGTGCACAACATGATTTTTGCAATTCTACAGATTTCTTATTGAAAAAGACCATCTTGCCTTTCAAGCGACGGATTGTTGACAAAAAAATGGTCCGCGAGAGAGCATAAAACAGGTGCGCGATGACGTAGTATCCTACCATTGGTCCTAGAAATGGGAAGTAGTTCGCGTCGCAATGAAATAAGCCCCGCCCCTTGTAGGGCGAGGGGAAAATCCCGGGATCGTCTTTAGAAAAGCCGGGATCCGGGATCGTATTAAACATATAGTAATACCGGGAATACACCACCTGCCATAGGTGTCATCGATAAATTATCGATTATCGCTTGTCTTTTGTTATAGATAAGCATGTATAGTATAGGCGTGAAAATCTTTTTTTTTTTTCAGTAAATTAATTTCATCGTTGATGGATTTTATTTTTGATATTGGATATAGTTGCGACATTCTTTTTATTATTATATCGTATTAACATGTGTACTTAAATTCTTTATAAAGCATTACCAAAAGTACGTGGTAATTTAAAAAAAATATCTAAGCAAAAAAGTTTTTGAATAAACATTTGTTTATTTCATTATCACAAAAATCAAATAATCTAACTTTTTTATTGCCACAAATTACGACAAATCTCAAAACCAACACTGTTTATTGCTTCCCTATATATGTTTAATACGGTCCCGGATCCCGGGATTTTCCCCTCGCTCCCTTGTAGCCATGTTTTTTGTCACAGATCGCAATGAATTTCACAATATACATTAAGTATCACCCAAAGAACATTTGTGCCAAATTATTTTCAAATCGGACTTGCAGTATCTAAGAAGGGGATTTTTTTCTGAATTTATTATGCAGACACATAATGGAATAAGCCCGCCACTGGCGGCCATGCTTTTTCACGGATCGCAATAAATTTCACAATTTACATACAGCGTCACCCAAGGCACATTTTTTCACAGACTAATATAAATTTCAAAATTTATATAAAGGGTCACCAAAGTGCCAAATTGTTTACAGGAGTTTCTGAAAAGAAAGGCTTTGAAGTTTTTCCTTTCAGTTGCCATGGCAACCAGAATTCTCCAAGGAAGTTCATTTTTTAAATAATTTTAAAAAGGGACAATCCAAGGATCTTTCCCATGAAGTTTTATTGCAATTGGCCTTATGGCTTTAAAGGAGAAGATGCTTAAAGCCTTTCCTATAGAAGTATATGCAAAATGAAGTGGCTCCTCGGATGGGACAAATTCTGACCTCAGAGCCATGATTTACAAGATTTTAGCATAGATCCACTGGTTGATACTACAAACCAAACATCAAAGTTCTAGATCTTGTGGTTTCAGACAAGATTTTTTAAAAGTTTTATCTATAAATTAAAAAGTATATTCAAAAAGAAGTGACCCCTTATTTTGGGCCAATTCTGACCCCATAGCCATAACTTACAAGATTTTTGTTGAGGTCTACTAGATGATAATATATACCAAATATCTAAGCCCTGGGCCTTGTGGTTTTAGACAAGATTATTTCAAAATTTTCCTTTCAGTTGCCATGGCAACGGAAGCTCTACATCGAATTCCATTTTTCTTAAAATTACATTTTGAAAGGGGGCCATAAAAGGATCATTTCTGTGATATTTTAATTGCAGTTGACCCTGTAATAATTATAGGAGATGTTGTTTGAAGTAAATTGAGGAAGACGGACACCCGACAAAAGAGTATACTAAAAGCTTAACCTGACCTTAGGTCAGGTAAGCTAAAAAGAATATAACAAAACTATTTCATCAGAATCTGATATGCTGTTCTTTATGTTTCCAGAATGCACCCAAGTTGGCCCAGTGGTGTCCTTAGTTAAAAGTTTTCATAGTAACATTACCCCTGCTGATACCCAGAGACTTGTATCCAATCCCACTGATCACTGGTCTGAATACTATCATTGGGTATATATTGCTCTCGCTTTTCCCGCCTATTTCACCAATTAAAATAGTGATTTGCGTGTATTTGCTAACAGTAACGTCGAAAAAATGTGTTCCGGTTTGACCAATGTTGTTTAAATTATAAACTGTTCTTTGATACGGATTGGCCTGGCTGGCTCAGTTGGGGATTGTCAATCCAGGAGTTTTCGGTTCAAACCTCACCACTAATTTCTCTGATACTTATTATCAGACACTGCGTCAGAGGTGATTATTTGTCCCATATCTCCGATTCAAAATGCAGTCAGTTGGTTAGTAAACTGTTTGGATCCTCAGGAACACTTCTTATGTGACCGCCGGGATATGACCAAAAAGAGTTTGAAATTAGTGTTAAACCCTTAAAAAACAAAAACATTGGTAATTCTTGAAACGATTTATTGGAAAAATATACCCTTACCTTTAGGTGAATACGCAAACTCGAAATCCAAGGTAGGTAACCAAATTAACAAATTTAAAGTTAAATGATCACACAAGTTGATGAGGAATTCTTGTTCCGGACCATCACGAGATCCAATCATGTGACAGTGGATGGAACTGCACTGGTTCATGTGAACACAGATTTCTATGACGACAATGAAGTATATCCGGAAGTGGTTTTCTGATGGTTTCTGGGTAAAATAGAACGCCGAGTGCTAGAACACACATCATTGCGCCGTACACAAGGAACGGCACGGTGTAGTGGAATGGTTCCTAAAATTGTTAATATTACGTTCATTAAAATACTGTTTCGCACCATTACGATGCATTAACTTACCGGTGATCTCTCTGCGAAATCTGCTCTGTCGGCGGCCTGTCTGCGCCGGTTACACTGTGCTGTGAAAACAATCTTTGATGATAGTTAGAAAAATTGCACATATATGAGTTCAAACAAGTGAGCTTAAAATTAAGTAGTGCACGGAACATGAAAATGTCTTAGCTATGTATACGCGCGTCTACTTTTTCATCTGCGCTCCGAAACCCGAACAAATTGTTTAGTGGTGTACTGACATGGAACACAACCTCGGCACTTCCTACAGACTGAAACAAGATATTGCTTTTGGTATTGCACATAACAACCACAGCAAACATATTCATTTTTTATCCGAACAGCAAGTTCTTTGCACACAGCACAGGCAGGCTCTATACTAGGTAGGCTCTCTGCATACAGCACAGCAATTTATTGAAGCAGGAAGGAAGTCTCCTGTTAAATGTGACCTTTCCGCGGACCGGCAAATATTTAATCCGGTGTTTCTAAAAGAACCATGGGGACATGGAATACCAGAATAAACAGACTGTGTCCTAACATCAGTGCAAAATTCTTAAGTTGGTACGAAACGTTCTAGACACAGTCTACCTTTTATAAAAAAAAAACAAAAAAACATGCAGTTGTCGTTATTTTCGTTGCAGCATAGTTACCGTTCTTTGCCGCGCGACAAGCCGCCAGCTGTAACAAAATCGTGAAGCAAAATATTATATATATCATTATTATTGGGTTATGCCCCTTAGGGCATTGCCGTGTATAATGGCAAGTTTCGCATTACGACAGAGAGTCTTCAATGAAATATGGAGCCGATTATTTCCGGACATCCTTATTCTGCGGACTGCAATCCTATCTGCGACCCAAGTTTTAACTGCAATTAGTTAAGAAACTGCATGAAGCTGCATTTAATATATTGAATTTAATTTTTTTCCACTGTGATCGATAGTTGTATATGTTTTTAGGTAAATGATGTGTGTAAATTTAACAGAGAAATGGATTGTAATTAACACAATTCTGCATAATTTTCAATAACAACAGCAATAAAATTTTAATTTATTTACTTCACGTAAAATAACAGACTTAAAATTCAGAACTTTACAACTGTCTTAATTGTGGTCGTTTCCAACCATGTAGGAAGGGACATGAAGATATATGTTCGTGCATTTAACAATTAACAAATATTAAGACTTTCTTACCAAATACAGCGAGTGTTTTAATCGAACTCAAACACAGAGGCTGTCAGTGCTTGTGCAAAGAATTTGCCTGCGCTTTAAAAAACTGCTGTGCAGAGAGACCTCCCGTGCACAATAAAAAATGAAAGTATAGGGTGAACAAGAATTTCAAATTAATATCGGCCAATGTATCAGTATTTTCTTGAAGAATATTGCAAAATAAATATGTTCAATGTGCTTATTATGTGTGTTATCAAAGCAATAGCAATAGCCTGTAGGAAGTGCCAAGGTTGTGTTCCATGTCAGTACACCATTAAACAATTTGTAAATTTGTTCTGATGTCTGTCCGATTTTTTCGGATTGTCCATCATCGCAAACTGTGTTTACAGCAGAGCTGAATAACCGGTACGGACAGAGCAGATTTCGCAGAGATCGCCCATATGGTTATGCATCGTGACGATTTTTAAGTAAAACCAGAAAGAGTAAAATAAGACAATGGCATCGAATGAATCAAAGAAAACAATCCAAGCAGCCTTAGAAATAGTGCATGCGCGCGCGAGCGTGCGTGCGCGCGCGTGTGTGTGCGTGCGTGTGTGTGTTTGTGATATTGAATATGAACTGAAAATAAGTTGAAAATCACCTTCAACTCCTGTATAAATGTAAGTAACAAATAGTTAGACCTTTAAAGCAGATGGAAGGAAGAAGTTTACTTCCAAAACATTTTGTGTTTAATGCGTAAGTCCTGTCATTTATAGACAACGTTAATCGGAAAAAAGAACAAATAACATTAGTTTTCGCCCATGAACAGTCTATTTTGTAGGATCTGAACGACCACGGGCATTTCAACCAGATTTAAAAGGTCGAATATCAATGCCGACTTACTTAAGTGTAAACTTTATTTCTGAATACTACAACGCTTGGACATATCAACATTATACACCAACAGAAGGTGAAAGTCTTGAACAGGCGATTTAAATGAACTGGAAATCTGATTATCTTATTTCCTAACTATGAAAACGTTCCTTCTAAATCCCAGGATGTTGCCAGAATATTTCCCGGAAAATAGAATTGGCCAAGTTTATTTCCCAAAGCTTGAGGGGCGGTCTCATCAAAGTCCCACATAATGAGAATTTCCTGCAAACTTTACGTGCTTTACCCCTCCCTCGGCCTCTTTGGTGCAAACACATTGATAGGTTTAGTTAAATTGTTTCACTGTTAGTGACAAATGCCCAGAAGGGTATTATCTGCAGACAGAGTTTGGCTTTGAGCAGAATGAAACGACAAATCTGTGCAAATCGTGGGAACTAAAGGCTTCTCCGTTGTCTTAATAAATGTCTTAAGTTCCAAAACACAGACATAAATATATAGATGGGTATTATTCTCACTGCCTCATTCTGATGAGCATTTGTGCCAAGTGTTTTCCCCCCATAATTAATTGCCGATACAGACGATGGCAGTTAGCGTCACACTGGAAAAATTTAAAATCCTGTAATGAAATGAGTTATACAGCAGACACAATCATTTAGACAAGCAGTATTCTGTGTTATTTGGTGGTATAGACAGACGAATATTTATAACATCTAGTGAACACTAGTTATTTCAAAATCCTTTGATGACCACAGTTACAGGGCGGACATGAACAAACTGGTTGGCATTTGTCTCTATCATTTGGACAATTAATTATGAAGTACCGGGTTTCAAAGCGGCCACTACTTGTACAGGTGAGAAATAGAGGGCGGAGGGGCGGGTGGACGGCCAGCCGCTGCGACTAATATAGCGGCTCTGCTTTAGAAGCGGTCAAACTAACTAAAGAAATATTTATGCATGTAGCAGTCTGTCTTAATTCAACATTATTTAATCTAAAGGTGTTCGAACGAGTATCAAAAAAAAATTGACCTCAAGTGCTCATTCAAGGTTTTGTCGTTATTTCAAATTTGTCGCTGCACGTGATGCCAGTGTTGACAAAGCATAACTAATCATTGAAACTGATAATTCTGTTCCTAACAGGAACTACAAAAGTTTGACATTTGAACGCTAACAACATTCGGAACACCTCAGACGACTTCAATAAGTCACCTCGGAAATAATGTGGTAGGCGCCATATTGGACTATTTTATAATACAAATGGCGACTGATAAATTGAAAACATTTCTTAAAGCCTCTACCTGTTCATGCTTTAAATTCAAATTTATTTTCATTTTTTTTCTAATCGTAAGACAAACACTGCTTGAATTCTACCATGTTTGTTTATAGCTTTATTAAAGCCGGGGCAAATTACCTTATTCATACACTTACATATAAAGTCTTTGTACAAAGTTGTCGGAAAAGACCGAATTGTTACGATTGCGCTAACATGGTACAGATTTGGTCCATATTTACTTCTTTCTTTTTTCTTTTTCAAAATGACACAAAGACCTGAGTTGATTAAAATACATGAAATTTATACGTAAAATGCAACGTCAACACACAGATCTGTTCAGGTTTCTTAAATGAAATTTTATATAAAAAAATAAACGATAAAAAAAGGAAACCATCACGAACAATAACGTTTTACTGCACTGCACTGTAATAAATTGATATTAACTGCTGTGTAAAAGCCAGGTTTTATGCCTCATGTCTACTGTAATGTTTTATGTCAAAGTTTATTAAGCTTGACTGCGGTACGTCTTCATTGATCAATAGCGGACAGAGCTAGAATATCCGTCTGGCCGACTCTTCCCTTCCTTCTCAAGTTATTTGATGTTACATTTTTACTGTAATAGTGATCTGGATTTTTATTGTAAGAAAGGGATATAGCAATGAACATTAACGTGAAAGAACGACAATTAAAGAACTGCAGCTTTTTATAAGCATTGTTGAAAGGATTTGAACACAAAAAAGACCACAAATTAGGTACCTACCAAGTAAATGATCACTTTATCTGCTAAAATATAGCCTCCAAGCCCGGCTAGACAGCCTGTGCAAAGCCCCATAGTTCTGCGAATAAAGATTAAACGGTTTTCATTTTGAATATTTGCGTGAATTACGCAGTTTGCAATTTGTTATGGTATTTTAGGATATTGCAAGTTAAATATATCATCTCAGTGTGAGTCTTTTTCATGATCAGAGTAAAAATGGGACCATGTTTATATGTCCCATCTGTAAGATCTACTTGAAATGCCCCAACGAATACTGGTTTTGGACATTTTGCGTACACAAAATAAACTGAATATTCAAGTCTAGTTATCGAAAGATCATCAATGGTGCTCATGTTGAACTCGCGACAAATGGATAACAATCGTGTGCATTATCTTTAGACCATTAATCCCCTCAATCCTTTACATTATCATTACCTTGAAACTCAATAATACAGCCGACTATGTTTAAATTATCACATATTCTTCCATATTTTTTTACCTGATCACGGTAGGATATGTTTCCATGGTTACAAGATTAATGATCGTCAGCGTGGTTGTCACGCCCAGTTTTGTGAAGAAGCCAAGAGAATTTATCATGCTCATGTCTATAGTCTCGTTTGTTACATGAAGAACGAGAATACAAAACGAGACTAGACCAGACGACATGGCATACAGGAACAAACACCAGCGTCGTCCTACACTGAAATAATGAAAATGCCTTTTGAATATTAGCTTTAATATTTCCTTTCATTTACAGTCAGGACAAGGCTGCCAAAACAGCTCTTTTGTAAGTGATTTTCTAGCTAATCTCCTTACTGCAACGACGAATCCTTCTACACAGTATTTGTTCGTTTTATTTATTCAAAAGTTTGACTCCTGTATACCACAAGCAGATGTTTGCTGTCTTAAATTAAAAAAAAGAACTGGATAAACTTACCATTTATTTATTAGAATAGCCGACACAATAACAACAGCGTCAGTGCTATAGAGAACAAAATTGTTGAGGTAGGGGTTAGAAGTCAGCTGACGTATATCTCGGAACAGGCCGCAATACACCATAGCTCCCAAAAACCTACAACAGGCAAAATTGTTTCCGAACTAGTATACCGAAACCACTGTAGCAGCTGATACAGTTATCATAAAAAATATTGCGATATAAATGGATGGTATTCACCAATGTCTTTACATGAGCGACTTCATTTTCTGTAAAAGACAAAGAATGACTTTTGTGTTAAGATCAGCTGATGTTTCAACTGGGTCATCTTCTGCAATAGTCATTATGGTGTTTCAAAGTAACTATTTCTTAAAAATGAAATGAAATTAAAAAAAAAATACCATGTAAATATCACAGCAAATGTTCCCTTTCTCAGTTTACTGGTCGTCAACATATCTAGATACGTAAATGTCTTTTTGTGCATAGTGTTTAGTATACACGTTCTGGAAATGTCGAATAATGTTGTGAGTTCCGGCACTGGACGGCAGTTACACGCGACTACTTCCTTTATCGTTTGCTCGGCCTGCGAGAATTTATGATGACACAACAGCCATCTTGAACTTTCTAGGACCAAACTGAAAAGAAAAAAAAGTGGAATGAAATGAATATTATGTCAGAAATTTAAACTGAAGCTTTCTTCTTTGTTTTTTTCTTCACTAAATGGCGCCATTCAAGAACAAGTAAGATGCCTTTAATCAAATATCTAAAGTACCAAATAAAAATACTAAAATACACTATCTGGAGTTAGGTAGTTGAAATGGCACAAAATCTGGTGAACAGTATATCTCAAATATCTCTATACTAAGATTTATGATATCAAATTACATCTTGCAAACAACAAAAACTGTCCTAGAAAATGGCACCATACCTATATTCGGACCACAAATGGAAATGGAAAAGTTTGATGTAAAGAAGGAAGACCTCTTTGTGTTACGGAATGAATGAAACTTGTGAGTACATTTTCAAACAGACTAACCTATAAACAGAATGTCTGTGAAACCTTTAAAATATCAACATTTTATGCTAAGTAAGTGATTTCAATTTATGAGTGTTCCTGGTAACAAACAATTGTGACAATACGCTGACTTCCCAAATAAGAAAATAGTGAATTCTGCTGGCTCACCGGAATGTTTTAGAATTTGTTTTGGTTTTAAGATATAAAAAAGTTGTAAAAGAACACAGAGAATAAGGCCTAGGCATTTATATCCATCGTAAAAAGCAGGAAAATATCATGCAACTCAAGGTCAACAAATTCAGCGCGTGTTTAATGTCACTCAGTTCAACTTAACGATAATATGCATTGCATCCAGACATGTAAATGAAATTCCAATAATTATTTGAGAAGGCGAGATTTTTTTATTGTTGACAAAACGCCTGATAATTATGTTTCTAAAAATGATGTGACTTTTTAAAAGATGTCAGCCGACAGTTTCCATGGTATTACCCTTAAGCAGGAAGTAAGCAGTAGCAGTACGCAGTAGCAGCTGGCAATAGAAATAAAATCAAACGTGAATCTACTGTTCTTATTGCTACTGCCAACTTAACGTTTTTCCTACTGTTACTGGTCTAAATGCTACTGCCAAATTCACGTTTTTCCTACTGTTTTTACTGCTACTGCCAACTTTACGTTTTCCTACTGCTACTGCTCTTACTGCTACTGCCAAGTTCACGTTTTTCATGCTGCTACTGCTCTTACTGCTACTGCCAACTTCACGTTTTTCTACTGCTCGTAATGCTACTGCCAACTTTACGTTTTCCTACTGCTACTGTTCTTACTGCTACTGCCAAGTTCACGTTTTTCCTACTGCTACTGTGCTTACTGCTACTGCCAACTTCACCTTTTTTCTACTGCTTCTGCTCTTACTGCTACTGTCAACTCCACGTTTTTCCTACTGCTCTTAATGCTACTGCCAGCTTTACGTTTCCCTAATGCTACTGCTGTTACTGCTACTGCCAAGTTCACGTTTTCCTACTGCTACTGCTCTTACTGCTACTGCCAACTTCACGTTTTTCCTGCTGCTACTGCTCTTACTGCTACTGCCAACTTAATGTTTTTCCTACTGCTCTTACTGCTACAGCCAACTTTACGTTTTCCTACTGCTACTGCTCTTACTGCTACTACCACAGCTTCGCGTTTTCCTACTGCTACTGCTCTTACTGCTACTGCCAAGTTCACGTTTTTCCTGCTGCTAATGCTTTTACTGCTACTGCCAACTTCACGTTTTGCCTACTGCTTCTGCTCTTATTGCTACTGCCGACTTCACGTTTTTTCCTACTGCTCTTATTGCTACTGCCAACTTCATCTTTTTCCTACTGCTCTTACTGCTACTGCCAACTTAACTATCTTTCTACTGCTACTGCTCGTACTGCTTCTGCCAACTTAACTATTTTTTACTGCTACTGCTCGTACTGCTACTGCCAACTTAACGTTTTTTCTTCTGCTACTGCTCGTACTGCTACTCCAACTTTATGTTTTCCTACTGTTACTGCTCTTACTGCTACTGCTAACCTAACATTTTTTCTACTGCTACTGCTCGTACTGCTACTGCCAACTTCATGTTTTCCTACTGCCACTGCTCGTATTGCTACTGCCAACTTAACGTTTTTTCTACTGCTTTTGCTCGTACTGCTACTGCCAACTTCACGTTTTTTCTACTGCTCTTACTGCTACTGCCAATTTTACGTTTTCCTACTGCTACTGTTCTTACTGCAACTGCCAAGTTCACGTTTTTCCTGCTGCTACTGCGCTTACTGCTACTGCCAACTTCACCTTTTTTCTACTGCTTCTGCTCTTACTGCTACTGTCAACTTCACGTTTTTCCTACTGCTCTTAATACTACTGCCAGCTTTACGTTTCCGTAATGCTACTGCTCTTACTACTACTGCCAAGTTCACGTTTTTGCCTACTGCTTCTGCTCTTATTGCTACTGCCGACTTCACGTTTTTCCTACTGCTACTGCGCTTACTGCTACTGCCAACTTCACCTTTTTTCTACTGCTTCTGCTCTTACTGCTACTGTCAACTTCACGTTTTTCCTACTGCTCTTAATACTACTGCCAGCTTTACGTTTCCGTAATGCTACTGCTCTTACAACTACTGCCAAGTTCACGTTTTTGCCTACTGCTTCTGCTCTTATTGCTTCTGCCGACTTCACGTTTTTTCCTACTGCTCTTATTGTTACTGCCAAATTCACGTTTTTCCTACTGCTACTGCTCGTACTGCTACTGCCAACTTAACGTTTTTTCTACTGCTACTGTTCGTACTGCTACTGCCAACGTAACGTTTTTTCTACTGCTACTGCCAACTTAACGTCTTTTTCTTCTGCTACTGCTCGTACTGTTTCTCCCAACTTAACGTTTTTTTTTCTACTGCTACTGCTCATACTGCTACACCAACTTCATGTTTTCCTACTGCCACTGCTCGTAATGCTACTGCCAACTTAACGTTTTTTCTACTGCTATTGCTCGTACTGCTACTGTCAACTTTACGTTTTCCTACTGCTATTGTTCTTACTGCTATTGCCAAGTTCACGTTTTTCCTGCTGCTACTGCGCTTACTGCTACTGCCAACTTCACCTTTTTTCTACTGCTTCTGCTCTTACTGCTACTGTCAACTTCACGTTTTTCCTACTGCTCTTAATGCTACTGCCAGCTTTACGTTTCCCTAACGCTACTGCTCTTTCCTTTCTGCCAACTTCACGTTTTTCCTGCTGCTACTGCTCTTACTGCTACTGCCAACTTCATGTTTTTCCTACTGCTCTTACTGCAACTGCCAACTTTACGTTTTCCTACTGCTACTGCTCTTACTGCTACTACCAGCTTCACGTTTTCATACTGCTACTGCTCTTACTGCTATTGCCAAGTTCACATTTTTCCTGCTGCTACTGCTCTTACTGCTACTGCCAAGTTCACGTTTTTGCCTACTGCTTCTGCTCTTATTGCTACTGCCAACTTCACGTTTTTTCTACTTCTACTGCTCGTACTGCTACTGCCAACTTAACTATTTTTCTACTGCTACTGCTCGTACTGTTTCTGCTAACAAAACGTTTTTTCTTCTGCTTCTGCTCGTACTGCTACTCCAACTTCATGTTTTCCTACTGCTACTGCTGTTACTGCTACTGCTAACTAAACGTTTTTTCTACTGCTACTACTCGTACTGCTACTGCCAACTTAACATTTTTTTCAACTGCTAATGCTCGTACTGCTACTCCAACTTCATGTTTTCTTACTGCCACTGCTCGTACTGCTACTGCCAACTTAACGTTTTTCCTACTGCTTTTGCTCGTACTGCTACTGCCAACTTCACGTTTTTTCTACTGCTACTGCTCGTACTGCTACTGCCAACTTGACGTTTTTTTTCTACTGCTATTGCTCGTACTGCTTCTGCCAACTTAACGTTTTTTCTACTGCTACTGCTCGTACTGCTACTTCCAACTTAACGTTTTTTTCTACTGCTGCTGCTCGTACTGCTACTGCCAACTTTACGTTTTTTCTACTGCTACTGCTCGTACTGCTTCTCCCAACTAAACGTTTTTTTCAACTGCTACTGCTCGTACTGCTACTGCCAACTTATCGTCTTTTTCTTCTGCTACTGCTCGTCTTGTTTCTCCCAACTTATCGTTTTTTTCTACTGCTACTGCTCGTACTGCAACTCCCAACTTAACGTTTTTTCTACTGCTACTGCTCGTACTGCTTCTCCCAACTTAACGTTTTCTTCTACTGCTACTGCTCGTACTGCTACTGCCAATTTAACGTTTTTTTTCTACTGCTACTGCCAACTTAACGTTTTTTTCTACTGCTACTGCTCGTACTGCTACTGCCAACTTAACGGTTTTTCTACTGCTACTGCTCGTACTTCTTCTCCCAACTTAACGTCTTTTTCTACTGCTACTGCTCGTACTGCTTCTTCCAACTTAACGTTTTGTTATACTGGTACTGCTCGTACTGCTACTGTCAACTTAACGTTTTTTCTACTGCTACTGCTCTTACTGCCACTGCTAACTTAACGTTTTTTCTACTGCTACTGCTCTTACTGCTACTGCCAACTTAACGTTTTTTCTACTGCTACAGCTCGTACTGCTACTGCCAATACAACGTTTTTTCTACTGCTACTGCTCGTACTGCTACTCCCAACTGAACGTTTTTTCTACTGCTACTGCTCGTACTCCTACTGCCAACTTAACGTTTTTTCTACTGCTACTGCTCGTACTGCTACTCCCAACTTAACTTTTTTTCTACTACTACTGCTCGTACTAGTTTTTTTCTACTGCTACTGCTCGTACTGCTTCTCCCAACTTAACGTTTTTTGTACTGCTACTGCTCGTACTGCTACTCCCAACTTAATGTTTTTTGTACTGCTACTGCTCGTACTGCTTCTCCCAACTTAACGTTTTTTGTACTGCTACTGCTCGTACTGCTACTCCCAACTTAATGTTTTTTCTACTGCTACTGCTCGTACTGCTACTGCCAATTTAACGTTTTTTTCTGCTGCTACTGCTCGTACTGCTCTTGCCAATTTAACGTTTTTTCTACTGCTACTGCTCGTACTGCTCCTGCCATCTTAACGTTTTATCTGCTGCTACTGCTCGTACTGCTCCTGCCAACTTAACGTTTTTTCTACTGCCACTGCTCGTACTGCTTCTCCCAACTTAACTTTTTTTCTACTACTACTGCTCGTACTGGTTTTTTCTACTGCTACTGCTCGTACTGCTACTCCCAACTTAACGTTTTCTTTTGACTGTTACTGCTCGTACTGTTACTGCCAACTTAACGTTTTTTTCTACTGCTACTGCTCGTACTGCTTCTCCCAACTTAACGTTTTTTGTACTGCTACTGCTCGTACTGCTACTCCCAACTTAATGTTTTTTGTACTGCTACTGCTCGTACTGCTTCTCCCAACTTAACGTTTTTTGTACTGCTACTGCTCGTACTGCTACTCCCAACTTAATGTTTTTTCTACTGCTACTGCTCGTACTGCTACTGCCAATTTAACGTTTTTTTCTGCTGCTACTGCTCGTACTGCTCTTGCCAATTTAACGTTTTTTCTACTGCTACTGCTCGTACTGCTCCTGCCATCTTAACGTTTTATCTGCTGCTACTGCTCGTACTGCTCCTGCCAACTTAACGTTTTTTCTACTGCCACTGCTCGTACTGCTTCTCCCAACTTAACGTTTTTTGTACTGCTACTGCTCGTACTGCTACTCCCAACTTAATGTTTTTTGTACTGCTACTGCTCGTACTGCTTCTCCCAACTTAACGTTTTTTGTACTGCTACTGCTCGTACTGCTACTCCCAACTTAATGTTTTTTCTACTGTTACTGCTCGTACTGCTACTGCCAATTTAACGTTTTTTTCTGCTGCTACTGCTCGTACTGCTCCTGCCAACTTAACGTTTCATCTACTGCTACTGCTCGTACTGCTACTCCAACTTCATGTCCATTTTCTCTGGTACAAAATACATGTATACGTCTCTTTTAGAATTACAGATACCTTTCCTCACAGGGTCATAGTGAACTTAATAATTAAGCAGAACTGCATCCATACAAAAACAATCTTGCTTACCATTTAAACTCATTCAAAGACTTTAATTTTTTTTACTTTTGGAATAATTTTGTGTCTTTTAAATACATAAATGAATAATCAATCTAATGTTTTGAAAAAGTATTTGCTACAAACTGAGGTAGCAAACAATGACAAACAAAAAACTTTAATTTCGGAAGTCTTTAAATGACGTAAACTTCCGACATGAAACAAAATATTCAACATAATATTATGTGCTGTTCCTTTATTTCATAAGTTTCAAGTATGGATTTCCTGTCTTTTATTCAGAATCTGTCTAGGAATATAAACTAATACATGTCTTTGAGTTACTGCTCTGGATAAGAGAAAAGTTCGATGTCACAATGACATTGTATTGCTAGCGTGACATTGTATTGTTAACGTGGCATGAGACTGACAAAAGTTTAGTCAAGACATTTTTTTTATTCTCTGCAATGTTTTTACTTTTCTTTCAGACTGGCATAACATTTACCATTCATCATTTTGAAGGCAATAATAACAATGACAAATGCATTTTGGGAATCGTTTTAAACCGATTTTCATTATGTTCTGTTTTTCGAGCACTTAAGAATATTTCTGTGAGGTTTGGACTCGTAAAAACTGTCAAAATGTGACAACTTAATGAAGCATGTAATATACATCTTTGTTTGGAAAACAGTCCATCAAATTTACAATCCATCCTGATGTTAAATAATGTAAATAATGTACCTATCAGTTAGTTGAATGCAGGACATTTCAAAAGCTCTTGTGTAGACAAAGATGGTTACTTCAGACTAATATAAAACGGTTTAGACTAATATGATTTTTTGTTCAGACTAATATTAAACGGTTTAGACTAAGACGGTTTCTTCAGACTAATATAAAACGGTTTCATGCTATCACTCATAACGGAATTAAGAGTTTCTGATACAACCTACAGCAGGCAAGACCGACGCATGTTAATTTAGTTCATACTGAACATTGTCACGTCTGCTGCTCTTTGATGGACTCGAATCTAAATCATTTCGAAGTAAAATGGAAACAATAACAAATTGACCAGGCTTATGATAACATTAACTCGAACGTGTGTTAAATGATTCTTTTCCTCCAGTTACCAATGTATGGTTCCACTGATCGTGATATGTATGGTTCCACTGTTCGTGATATTTGTCATATCTGACGTATTAAAGCTATCTTTAAGCCGTATAACAGAATATAAATGGTGTTATCTTTAAGCTATTGACTGCTTGGAAATTATTAGGTCATATACAAAGAGAGAAGTGTTGGAATCTGTCACAAACAGGAACATACAAAAAGATAATTTTAATTCTAAAAAGAGTAGGATAAAAATGCTCCAAGTTATATTGATGTCTGAAAAGAACGGTTTTATAAAGGATTCTGTATTTTCTTTCCCCCAAAAATGAAAATATCTAGAACAACGTCAGTCATTTGCCATTTGGGAATTGTTTTAGACCAATTTTCTTTATGTTACATTTTACAAGCACTAAGGAATGGGTTTTTAAAGAGGTTTTGACCAGTAAAGATTGTAGGCTGTCAAAATTTGACAACTAACTCAATCTGAATAATTCTTTTTGTTTGAAAAGCTTTCATCAAATGCATCAAAGTTTTCTGGTAGTTTTTTTTTACTAGATGTACCCGATGTTACATTGACAACTAAATGACAGTACCTTTCAGTCGGTAACTTTTATGAGTGTTATTTATATAAAGGAAGATTAAGAAACTAGTTCTCAAGTCTCATAAGAATCGACCATAGGGCTTCGCTCCTGATGTTAATGTTCTCACATAACAGACAATTACTTTTCTGATTAAAACGAAATCAAAACTGTGTGAAACAAAGTGAGCTGCATCAATTGCTCTAGCAAAAATGTATATCTAGTGTTCTTTTGAGGGATTTGAATCTGGGGACTTGAAGCTGCAACGTATCAACTTACAACCCTGATATATTAAACATAGGCATAACATAGTTTTAATTCTGATCTCACACCGGTAGCCTACATATTATTCGAGAGAACGCGATTTATATCAAGTAAGCAGCACGAAGAAACGCTTCTTCTACAACAGTAAGTCATAAACAACGTTTTAAAGAATGTTTACGTATTTTTTTTTTTGTTAGAAATAACAAATTTAGTCACTTTTTTAAGGAAGTTAGTAGGTTTCTTTACTACTTTCAAGAAAAAGACAGACTCTGGATGCGCCTCATCGAAAATCATGTTCTTACGAAGCGGGTCAGAATCTTACACAACAATCAATTTCCAAATTGCTATTAAAAATTAATAAAAAAAGTAATTCATAAAGATTTCAGTTGTAATAAATTAGCTGACAACCTGATGAATGTGACATTCGCATTTTATTTTAAAAATTATCTATAAGTATTATTATCTATTATTTTTATCTATTATTATCATCAATTTAAACATTCTTTTTTATATGACTATTATCATTATTTTTATTATCATTATTAATATTATCATCTAACATTTCTCAGTATAATCTATAGGTATCTATTATTATTATCTTTTATCTGTTATTCATTATACTTATATATATTATTATTTTTACCATTTTTAATTGTTATTTCTAATACTATTATAATAATCATTATTATAATCTAATGTTATCGATTTATGTATAATTAGAATTACCTATTTATTATGTATATTATTATTATCATCTTTTACAATACATTTTATGATGATTTGTTATAATTAGATTTTATTATTATTATTATTATTATTATTGAAATTGTAGACATGATTTTAGCTACAAAACAAATGTCTTTTAGTTTGGCAAGAATAAAAAGTGATATGAAACCTGTCTCAATGTTTTCGATTCATCGCAAAGTACCACAGGAAAAAGTGAATAAGAAATGCATTCGAAACTAAGAATTTTCCATTGTCTTCAGAAGAGAGTGTTATGCAGTAGCTCTTTCTTTTGGTACTTTCACTCCAAACACTTAACTTCGGATTTTCCGCATCACCTATCAGTGATATCTCCCATCTCTGGGTAGCTACACAACAATGTTTGATTTACAGACAACAAATAAAAACTAGATTGTTACGGACAACATGTCGAGCCCGCCGGGTGTCAAAAAGACAAAAGGATTAAAAATGTGGAATAGTGTTGCTGAGTTATGCCCCTTGTACAGAATGTCCCTTAACTCTGCGTGAAGTTTTCGGAAGGAACTTCTAAACAAGAGGGCCATGATGGCCCTGGATCGCTCACCTGAGTACTTAGGTTTGCTGTTAAGCAGTATTTCATTTTTTAATTGAAAATATGTAAGTGCCTACAAACCAAATATGTAAAATATCAGTCAATAAATAAAGGCTCTATGACAGAAAGTAGAAATATCTATTATAAGCTATGGTGACCTTGACCCAGTGACCTCAAACCCTACCCATGGGTAGAGGTCCATGCAAGGAACCTCTATACTGAATATCAAAGATATTGGTCTATAAATGAAGGCTCTATGAGGTACAGTAGATAAATCTACTTTTAGCCTCCGTGACCTTTAACCTAATCCAATAATTTGAAAAAGCTTGCTTCATGCCAAATTTTAAAATTCTAGGTCTTGTGGTTTCAGACAAGAAGATTTTTAAAGATTTTCTTCTATATTGTTATTTAAAACTTGTGACCCCTCGGGCGGGGCCAATAATGACCCTAGGGACATTTTTCTAACAAACTTGGTAGAGGTCCACTAGACAATGCTACACACCAAATATCTAAGCTCTATAACTTACGGTTTCTGACAAGAAGATTTTTTTAGATTTTCTTATATAACTCTATGTAAAACTAGTGGCCCCTGGGGCGGGGCCATTTTTGATGTAGAGGCCAGGATTTGGTAGAGGTCCACTAGAGGTAGAGGTCCACTAGACAATGCTACATACCAAATATCTTAACTGTAGGCCTTTTTGTTTCTGACAAGAAGATTTTTTAGTTTTTCATATATAACTCTATGTAAAACAAGTGACCACCGGGGCGGGGCCATTTTTGACCCAGAGGCCAGGATTTGAACAAATTTGGTAGAGGTCCACTAGACAATGCTTCACACCAAATATCTAAGCTCTATAACTTACGGTTTCTGACAAGAAAATTTTTTAAGATTTTCCTATATAACTCTATGTAAAACTAGTGGCCCATGGGGCGGGGTCATTTTTGACCAAGAGGCCAGGATTTGAACAAACTTGGTAGAGGTCCACTAGACAATGCTTCACACCAAATATCTAAGCTCTATAACTTACGGTTTCTGACAAGAAGATTTTTTAAGATTTTCCTATATAACTCTATGTAAAACTAGTGGCCCCTGGGGCGGGGCCATTTTTGACCCAGAGGACAGGATTTGAACAAACTTGGTAGAGGTCCACTAGACAATGCTACACACCAAATATCTAAGCTCTATAACTTACGGTTTCTGACAAGAAGATTTTTTAAGATTTTCCTATATAACTCTATGTAAAACTAGTGGCCCCTGGGGCGGGGTCATTTTTGACCAAGAGGCCAGGATTTGAACAAACTTGGTAGAGGTCCACTAGACAATACTACACACCAAATATCTAAGCTCTATAACTTACGGTTTCTGACAAGAAGATTTTTTAAGATTTTCCTATATAACTCTATGTAAAACTAGTGGCCCCTGGGGCGGGGCCATTTTTGACCCAGAGGACAGGATTTGAACAAACTTGGTAGAGGTCCACTAGACAATACTACACACCAAATATCTAAGCTCTATAACTTACGGTTTCTGACAAGAAGATTTTTTTTTAGATTTTCTTATATAACTCTATGTAAAACTAGTGGCCCCTGGGGCGGGGCCATTTTTGACCCAGAGGACAGGATTTGAACAAACTTAGTAGAGGTCCACTAGAAAATGCTACACACCAAATATCTAAGCTCTATAACTTACGGTTTCTGACAAGAAGATTTTTTTAAGATTTTCCTATATAACTCTATGTAAAACAAGTGACCCCCGGGGCGGGGCCATTTTTGACCCAGAGGCCATGATTTGAACAAACTTGGTAGAGGTCCACTAGACAATGCTACATACCAAATATCTTAACTCTAGGCCTTGTGGTTTCTGACAAGAAGATTTTCAAGTTTTCCCTATATAACTCTATGTAAAATCAACTGACCCCTGGGGTGGGGTCAGTTTTGTCCCCAGGGACATAATTTGAACAAACTTGGTAGAGGTCCACTAGATGATGCTTCATACCAAATATCAAAGCTCCAGGCCTTGTGGTTTCGGAGAAGAAGATTTTTAAAGATCCAACTTATAAAATCTATTTTAAGCTCCAGTGAACCAGAAATGCAATGGACCAGAACCATTTGAACAATCTTGGTAGAGCTTCATGCAAGGAACATCCCAGGCAAGTTTCATTAAATTTGCCCCATTGGTTTCAGAGGAGATGTCGTTTGAATGAAAAGTTGACGACGGACGGACGGACGGACTGACGGACGACGGACAAAGACCGATCAGAAAAGCTCACCCTGAGCACTTTGTGCTCAGGTGAGCTAAAAATATGAAATGTTCTAGAAAATGTAAAAAAATATACAAAAGAATTTAATCTAAAATATTGTGATCTTGACCATTGATCTATGAACCTGGGTCTTGCACACGACATACCGTCTTTTTAAGGTGAAAAAAGTGCCAATGTATGGAGATGTTATAAACCGGACAAACAAATCTGCGTATATTTTTTACCTTTAAGCTATCATCATGACCTTGACCTTTGAGCTAAGAACCTGGGTCTTGCACGCGACAAGCTGGTCTCATCACGGTGAACAAAAATGCCAAGGTATTTAAAAATTATTCCATGCATGGAGAAGTTATGGCACAGACAATCAATTTCGGACGTACACACGCACTAACGCATGCACTTACACTGAACCGCCATTGTGACAGCTATGTTGAGCTCACCACCAGCAGGCTCAACAAGAATCTTTCAAACGAGCTGCGCAGTGAAGTCGTAAAGCTAACGTGACAATGGCTGACAAAAATGTCATACATGTACTTCCTGTAATAGTGTTCTCTAGAGATTTTATTGTCCTGTTTTGGCAATGGGCAATATGTTTACTATCTAGAAAACAATTACATTTACGAGCTCTGAAATTTCGGGGAATCTAAATAAACTGATTTCAACTTCGTAATATTTCAGTGTCCTAAACATCAGTTCTGCTAAGTTGACACTTGCTTGTTTAAAGAATAATTTTTTAAGCGGGAAGTATCTATCAATATGTGTGCGTTTCAAGAATTTAGCAAATATCGCCAAATAGATGCCAGTTGCAAAAGGTTGACGTATTTGATAGCGGACGTTTTTTTATCTGCTAGGCAATTCATTAATAAAGCTAGAACTATTCGTGAGAAAGAGTCTTTAAATACATTACCAATTCATAGATTAGTAGACTGAGGCAAGATTAATTCAGAAGAACATAGCTAAAACGTTTTAGGTAATCTTAGTTTTCTGTTTCTGCAACTGAGAAGTTGAGAGTTTGAGAAGGAAAAAGTTTTAAAATCTTCTTTTTTGAAACTTTTTGTGCATCTAAAATTATTTGTTTGTAACAACGACGGACAAAACACACAACTTAATTCGACATCTTCCTTTATAAGCAGAAGAGACATCTTAAAATTTTTCATCAATTTGAAATTGTCTTCTTCTCTTTAAAGTTGAGTCCAGACTATGTCGTCAACAACTTACTAGCGATTTCAATTTCACAACACTGTGGAAGAAGAACACACGGCTGACAGTCTCCTGATAACATAGTGACAAAACGTTTGGTGACTCGCCTTGCTTTTCTTGTACGAGGCTGACCGTGATATGGTCCTTGTAATACTCGGTATTTCACAGTGATGTTTACTGATTCTGCAGTGTACAGTAATTGTGCACTGTATAATCAGCAAACTATTTCAGTAAAACGTCCTGTTAAAATAAAGACAGTCACTACAAAGATTTAGGATACGACATTTTTAAAACTTACTAGCAATGTTAGGTCGCTGGTGAAATTATTAAACGTTCCCAAGCCATTTCTCCTCATGAAACCTGTTAAGTACGAGACACTGATGTGAAATGCTTTTCAGGTACCCAAAAATATATAAGAGAACTAAAGTAAGGTTGTTATCATGTCACATTGGCTCTATCAAATTTGCCGAGTCTTCCTACTACAAGAAAAGATTAGCAGAAACATAAGCCTGCCTGAACAGCAAAAATGCAATAATCTAACCTAAGAATTGTTCAAAATTTATCTCCTCGTAAAAGCAATCTGTGCTTATAATTATATTAATGAAGTCGCAGAGCATTTCTCCTTTCGTTACCCACCCTTTAACAACCAAGATATACTTTATTCACAAACACTCGATTGTTTCACCCGACATGTCCTGAAAACTCCTTCATAGCAGTAATTATCTCTATGTAGACGAGAACAGTATTATCAGTCGGTACACGATTTCAATTGAGTACATAAAATGTTAATTTTGTACTTTAAGCGCATTTGAATTTCCTATTTAGTTTATAGGAAGTAGCGAACAATAACTGGGTGAGGACTCCATAGCATTGTCATTGGCGAGATCAGCAGCACGGTAAAATCACTGGGTGAGGACTACAAAGCATTGTCATTGTCGAGGTCAGCAGCACAGTAAAATCACTGGATGAGGACTTCATAGCATAGTCATTGGCGAGATCAGCAGCACGATGAAATCGCTGGGTGAGGACTACAAAGCTTAGTCATTGTCGAGATCAGCAGCACGGTAAAATCACTGGGTGAGGACTCCATAGCATTGTCATTGGCGAGATCAGCAGCACAGTAAAATCACTGGGTGAGGACTACAAAGCATAGTCATTGTCGAGGTCAGCAGCACAGTAAAATCACTAGATGAGGACTTCATAGCATAGTCATTGGCGAGATCAGCAGCACGGTGAAATCGCTTGGTGAGGACTACAAAGCTTAGTCATTGGCGAGATCAGCAGCACGGTAAAATCACTGGGTGAGTATTCCATAGCATAGTCATTGGCGAGATCATCAGCACGGTGAAATCTCTGGGTGAGGATTCCATAGCATAGTCATTGTCGAGATCAGTAGCAGGGTAAAATCACTGGGTGGGGATTCCATAGCATAGTCATTGTCGAGATCAGCACGGTAAAAGCGCTGGGTGAGGATTCCATAGCATAGTCATTGTCGAGATCATCAGCACGGTAAAATCACTGGGTGAGGATTCCATAGCATGGTCATTGTCGAGATCAGCCGCACGGTAAAATCGGTGGGTGAGGATTCCAGAGCATAGTCATTGTCGAGATCAGCAGCACGGAACTGTCATTGGCTGAGGACTCCATAGAATAGTCATTGTCGAGGTCAGCCGCACGGTAAAATCACTGGATGAGTACTCCATAGCGTAGTCATTGTCGAGATCAGCAGCATGGAACAATCATTGAGTGAGGACTCTATAACATAGTCATTGTCGAGATCAAAGCAAGGTGAAACCACTGGATAAAGACTCGATAGCATAAGCAATGTCGAGTTCAGCAGAACAGTTAAATCATTGTGTTAGGGCTCCATTAGATAGTAACAGGCGATATTAGCAGCACAGTAAAATCATTGGTTAAGGACTCCATAGAATTGTCACTGTCGAGGTCAAATTATTTGGTGAGAACTCCATAGCAATGTCATTGTCGAGATTAGCAGCACGGTAAAATCACTGGGTGGGGATTCCATAGCATAGTCATTGTCGAGATCAGCAGAACGGTTAAATCACTGGGTGAGGACTCCATAGCATAGTCACTGTCGAGGTCAGCCGCACGGTAAAATCATTGGGTGAGGATTCCATAGCGCAGTAATTGGCGAGATCAGCAGAACGATAAAATAACTTGATGAGGACTCCATAGCATAGTCATTGGCAAGATCAGCAGAACGGTAAAATCACTGGGTGAGGACTCCATAGCATAGTCATTGGCGAGATCAGCAAAACGGTAAAATCGCTGGGTGAGAACTCCATTGCATAGTCATTGGCTAGATCAGCAGCACGGTAAAATCGCTGGATGAGGATTCCATAGCATAGTCATTTGCGAGACCAGCAGCACAGAGGTCTCCATAGCATAGTCATTGACGAGATCAGCAGCACCGAGGACTCCATAGCATAGTCATTGACGAGATCATTAGCACGGTTAAATCGCTGGTGAGGATTCCATAGCATGGTCATTGGCGAGATCAGCAGAATTATAAAATCACTTGATGAGAACTCCATAGAATAGTCACTGGCGAGATCAACAGCACGGTAAAATCACTGGATGGGGATTCCAAAGCATAGTCACTGGCGAGATCAGCAGCACGGTGAAATCGCTGGGTGAGGTTTCCATAGCAAAGGCATTGGCGAAACCAGCAGAACAGTAAAATCACTGGATGAGGACTCCATAGTTAAGTCACTGTCGAGGTCAGCCGCACGGTAAAACTATTGGGTGAGGATTCCATAGCGTAGTTATTGTCGAGATCAGCAGCACGGTAAAATTACTTGATGAGGATTCCATAGCATAGTCATTGGCGAGATCATCAGCACGGTGAAATCGTTGTGTAAGGATTTTATAGCATAGTCATTTGCGAGATCAGCAGCACGGTTAAATTACTGGGTGAGGATTCCATAGCATAGTCATTGTCGAGATCAGCAGCACGGTGAAATCGCTTGGTGAGGATTCCATAGCAGAGTCATTGGCGAGATCAGCAGCACGGTGAAATCGCTGGGTGAGGATTCCGTAGCATAGTCGCTGGCGAGATCAGCAGCACGGTGAATCGCTGAGTGAGGATTTCATAGAATAGTCACTGGCGAAACCAGCAGAACGGTAAAATTATTGGATGAGGACTCCATAGCGCAAATATTGGCGAGATCAGCAGAACGATAAAATCACATGATGAGGATTCTAAAGCATAGTCATCGGCGAGATCATCAGCACGGTGAAATCGTTGGGTGAGGATTCTATAGCATAGTCATTGTCGGGATCAGCAGCACGGTGAAATCGCTGGGTGAGGATTCCATAGCAGAGTCATTGGCGAGATCAGCAGCTCGGTGAAAGCGCTGGGTGAGGATGCCATAGCATGGTGATGGGCGAGATCAGTTGCATGGTGAAATCACTGGGTGAGGATTTCATAGCGTAGTCATTGTCGAGTTAAGCAGCACGGTAAATTCACTGGGTGAGGATTCCATAGCATAGTCACTGGCGAGATCAGCAGCACGGTGAAATCACTGGGTGAGGACTCCATAGAATAATCATTGTCGAGGTCAGAGCAAGGTAAATTTATTGGATGAGGACTCCATAGCATAGAATTTGTCGGGATCAGCAGCACGGTGAAATCGCTGGGTGAGGATTCCATAGCAGAGTCATTGGCGAGATCAGCAGCTCGGTGAAAGCGCTGGGTGAGGATGCCATAGCATGGTGATGGGCGAGATCAGTTGCATGGTGAAATCACTGGGTGAGGATTTCATAGCGTAGTCATTGTCGAGTTAAGCAGCACGGTAAATTCACTGGGTGAGGATTCCATAGCATAGTCACTGGCGAGATCAGCAGCACGGTGAAATCACTGGGTGAGGACTCCATAGAATAATCATTGTCGAGGTCAGAGCAAGGTAAATTTATTGGATGAGGACTCCATAGCATAGTCATTGTCGGGATCAGCAGCACGGAGCTATCACTGGCTGAGGATTCCATAGAATAATAATTGTCGAGGTCAGAGCAAGGTAAAATCACTGGATGAGGACTCCATAGCATAGTCATTGTCGGCATCAATAGCACGGAACTATCATTGGCTAAGGACTCCATGCATCGTCATAGTCAAGCTCTTACTATAACCCTTTAATGTTTTTTATTAATACATTTATTTATTTATTTACTTAGTACTTTATTACTTATATATGTATCAATGTTTCTGTTCAGTCATCTATTCTTCCTTTTAATAGTTATCTTTCTATTGAATTTAATTACTCCATTGATTCTTTTTCTTTATCTTCGATACTTCAGTAATTAGTTTCTGTACATCATTTGTTTTCAAAAGATTAACACAAATATCAAATTTGGTCATATTTGTTTCATTTTTGTCTAAACAGATTGGACAACCTTTAATGTAGCCGAATCCTTGTTCACTAATCAGAGTACATGAATATGTGAATGTTATGATTGATCTAGTGTTATGATACTAACATGTTATGATCTAGTGTTATGATACTTACATGTTATGATCTAGTGTTATGATACTTACATGTTATGATCTAATGTTATGATACTAACATGTTATGATATAGTGTTATGATACTAACATGTTATGATCTAGTGTTATGATACTAACATGTAATGATCTAGTGTTATGATACTAACATGTTATGATCAAGTGTTATGATACTAACATATTTTTCATATCATTCGCGATGTTCGTTGTATTTCTTTGCAATGAAATATGATAAGACTAAATTAATACAGAAATCGCTATCTTCTGCTACTAGGCCGTCCCAAAATCCTTCTTATTTCTCATTAACCCACAAAGGCTTTATCGAGATCCTGGTAAGACATATTAAACTTACATTAAAACCACTTAATGCCTTTCAAGCTCTCAGATATTCCTATATCAGTGCTTCGTCTGGGGCGCTATAAGCATAATACACGCACCATTTCTAGCCCTGATAGAAATGCGAGGCACTTTTTGGAAAAACTAACAGATGATTTACAATAAACTGCATAGGCAGCTAAATGTGATTTTTGGGTCAATCCTGGTCAATCCGATGCACGACAGAACACTGTTTTCTTTCATGAAATATCTGCGATATCTTCTGTGATAAACAGAACATGTATGGCATAAGAAATCAACACCATGAGAGAGAAAACTATATCGTCAACTTTTAGATTGAACTAGAAAGTAAAGTACCCCGATTGATCTTTTTACCTGGTCTCATAATACTCACTAACTATGAATAAAGGGAACCAAACATTTTGAGTTTTGGGAAGCTATGGCTGTCACACATTTCATACAAATTTAAAACGACGGCAGGATATACAGATTTATTTTTTTTCTATAGCGTTGTCTACTTAAAACTAAAATTAGTTATAAAAAGCTAACGTAAAATTACTTTGAAAAGAAAAGAAACGCTTTGATAAAAAACACTACTATTTTACAAAAACACCGACTAAAGAGATATACAGCAAAATAAAGAAACAATATATGATGCTCCTCTATTGCAGAGATTTCAAATATAGATTTCCTGTCTACTTTATTTATAACATAGTCTATGGATAAATTCATAGCTATGTCTGATTTACACACCTATAATAAATAAAAGTTCTACCATTCGGCTGTATTTTAGCGCGAGTTTGACATCTGACTGGCAAAAATACCATGGGAGCAGTTCCTGGAATATTGTTCTCAGCAAATTTCGTTTATTTGTTTCCAAGAGTTTAGCTGCATTTACACAATTTGAAAGGCAATACTATTTCCGATCTTATGATATTGGAAATTGTTGCAAAACTATGGTTGCTGATTACTGCCATGTCGTATGAGCGCGTTTTCGGGGAGAAATGCGAAAGGTCGAAAACACGAAAACAAAAAAACCACGACTTCGTCGTATTTTAAAATTTTTGACCTTTAGCTCCTTCCCCCTCTACCCTCAAACGAGAATGCGAAGACACGACAGATTAATGGCGAAAACACACACACTTACGGAAGACGTTGTCGTGTTTTCGACCGTTCACCTTTTTGCCCCGCCATACGAAAAAATGTATCTTTTGTGTCTTTCTCTTGTGGGGTGCATGACAAAACGTGACTTTGTCGTGTTTTTCGTCTTTACGAAATTTTGCCCCGCCAGACGAGAACACGAAAGGTCGACAAAACGACAGTTTTTCGTGTGGCGAGGCAAAAAACGCAAAAGGTCGAAAACAAGCTTATACAACACGGCACAAATCAGTCACCAAATCTTATTTCCTTTATGTAATATTTTCAGAGAACTAGGAATTATTTGTTTGAAACAACGGCGTGTAAATTTATCAAAACCCGACAGCTACATAAACAGAAGAGATATGTTTACGTGTAAAACTGTCAGTCAATTCTGTAATTGTCTTGTCTTTATAGTTTTGGTCAGACGACTACAACTTCATATTACCCTTTGTATCATATATCGCTTAGGGACCGCTGCAGTTACGGTGATTGATCACTCAACCTACAATCATTAATGGGCCTACGTGCTGTTCCGCTTATGAAACTGTCTGTTAGCTGGCCACTGAAATGCCTGGATATTCTTTGTGATGTGTGTTAATTCTTATAATGTTACGCAAAATAGGATTAAGTGTGCCATGGGTTACATCTAGCACACCATTTTGGCGCACAAGCCCGCTAAACCAAAGCAATTCACCACACTGATTCAAGGGCTAATTATTTCTTATAAATGTAAGAGTAAATGTAATTGCACTGTAAAGACATCATGGTGAAGCCAGTCATGTAAAAGATTAAGATATATACTTTACACAAACCAACTCAAACTAACCAACTCACACTAAAGCGGGGCTGTTGCAACCAACGGTCAAGTACATTTTAATATTAGATTGTTCCGGCTCCACTTGCTACAAAAAAGAAAAATCTAAAGTCTTAAGACAGAAATTGCATACCTTGTGCACTACAGTAGAGCGTTCCCGAGATCCAATTCAGTGCCTATTAACTCACATAGGCTTCGTTGGCATCCAGATAAGCGATATTAAACTAAGAATGAAACACTTAATACTATATAAGCCATCATATCTTCCTGATATCCTATATGTGGAATAATAACATGCATAACACATGCACCAAGGTTCGTTTTTTTACTCGAAATGAAAAGATTGCTGATGCATGACTGAATGCAAATGCAGGCCTAGTCTGATTTAGTCTTTTCGAGGATTAGTCCAAAGACCGGTTAGAACCAAAGTGATATTATCTTAAGATATCAAAGTTATTTGATATAATGAATGCATGTACTGCGGACCAAGTCTCGCCATCTCCAGGTAACATACAAGAGTTAACGATATATGTGTGACCCCCAAAACTTTTGGCAGTGTCCCCCAAACTTTTGGCAGTGACCCCCAAGCGTTTGGCAGTGTCCAGTGGTCCTTGGTCGTCGTCAAGAATTAATTTCAATATAATTTCCAATATGTTTATTCAATTATGGGCCCTTATATCAAAATATGACAAAGATCAGAACAACACTCAAACAACAATAGAAATAACAAACAAGGATCACCATCTACCTTTTGCTCATTTCGTAAATTTTCTTTCCAGTAGAATGCACATTTGCATGATTGTCAACTTGTCAGTCTCGGGGTTTCAGGGGACTAAAACTGGCGTGCCATTTTGTTCCATGTCTCAGTTACTAAGATTGTTTTTACATGAAGAAGAAATTTCATGTTATTTAGAATTGTTACCAATTCAGATTATAATGACCATGTTTGAGAAGTTCATCATCAAAGGAATTTCGATATTTCGATAATCATTTTTTCTTGAAAAATTCATCAGTAGTCTGTAAACTAGCTTGACGTGTTGTTTTCAAAGGGGCTGTGCTCCAGATGACAAAAAAAAAGAAAGTTGTCTTGTATTATAAATTTCTTGTAATATTTATGACTAATGCTTAAAAAATAACTTACTGACAAAAAATAAGTCAAATAATTAGATTATAAATTGATTTTTTCCCCTTTCAAAGTGCTATACCGTAACGCGACGGTATAACTATATTGTATAAGATTTAAAGTAAATATCTGTAATATCACATGCGGCGATGGTGGTGACAGTAAAAGCGTCGGAAATATTTTGTTAACATGAGGGTCCAGAGTTCAAATCAGACTGGAGCGAAAATATTTTTTTTATTCTATTTTGACTTTTATAATCAGTTTTGAAGTAAAATATTATGTTGTTATAATCTCACGGCATCTAAATATGTAATTTATGGAAAAAAAATTATGTCAAATCTGGAGTACAGCCTCTTTCAACAACTTCAAATACCCCGCATTTAGCGGCGTTTTTCCCTCGCTGAATTTTTCAACATTAGATACTTTCGTTGCACTCTCTATGTCTCCCTTAAGGCAACGACATAATATGCCAGAAACTTGCTTTTAGTGCAAATATCACACAGTCTCGTGAAAGTAGATAAAATCTCGCAGTCTCTTCTGCATTATATCTCAAACATATTCAAACCTGAGGAAAACAAATTCCATTACGCAACAGGGCATTCACTTCTCTACAAAATGATATTTTACTTATCAAAATTGGACCAGACCGCCAAATTACAATCACCGTTCTTACACATTTACCAGCAAACTGTATGCGTGTTTTATTTTGGACTGGACGATATCTTCTAACTCACGATGAAAATCATGGTCATTTATATTATGGGTATCTTTCATGTCTTCAATAATGAGACTATCTTCTTATCAACAAACTAAGAGGGTTTTTTTATTTTTTATTTTTTTTGTATGATTCAGAAATTGTTCCAAATTATAATAAATTTAATTGAAGGACTTTCTGACAGGCCGAAAAATGCCATATCTTTATATGACTTACTTATGAACTAAAGCAAATTATTTCAGACATTATTACTGGTGATAGCACCGATATATATATATGTGACTATTTGAAAACGTTAAATATGTGATTTACTAGTACTTACAAATATGAACCGATGAGTGGAACACCAGCAAGTCCTGAGAAAAGCGCTAGGAATCGCCAGTGATGGGTTATTAACGCTTCCATTGACAACAAAGTAGGCCCTAACCACCAGGGAACCAGACAAATACATATGTCACGCCAGTCATGACCTACATACTCGAGAACGAGTACCAGGCTGGTCACAATGAAACTTCCTGCGAAAATTAGAAGATGAGCATAATCGGTTTACGTGTGAATAATCTCCATTCGGAACACCTCGGGCGACTTCAATAAGTCTTTATACGAAGTTGTCAGAAAAGGCCGAGTTGTTACGATTGAATAATCTCATAACCAGAAAATACACAAGGAATCCAGAAACAAATGATTCGCCCATGAAAGCCAAATCTACAAAAAACTCGAATAATTTAACAATTCTCTGTTAAATAAACGAACTGTTCCGGAGTTCAGTTATTGCTGGTTTGAAAGGAATTTATGCTCTCCTTAAAAGAATTACTACTAGCTCCAAATGAATTAAAGCTTTATTCATAAACATAAGTGTGCGCATCAGTTTAGATTATTTCGACCGACCCGACCAATAATTCGATTCAACAGAAATTAAAACATTTAGAGCGCGCAAATAATCTTTTAAAGAGACCATTAATTGAATTTTGGGGAGACAAAATTCCGTTTGCTGTGCGCAAAAAAGTCAATGCAATGATGCTTGTTAGTAAATGAATAAGTAATACAAACTTTGAATTATATCGAACATTGAATAAAATGCAGTAAATATGTGTGAATATTTTGGAGCTCGAATCTTGTGAAATTGACATTGGGCCTCGAATCAAATAAGCGACGGAAAAGTTGACAACAACAAGAATAAATGCGCGCTACATTTTTTTCATCAAGCACTAATGCGATTCATGCACGCTATATTGATGCGCGCAAAAACTAATTTACAGCTTTCTAAAATTCAATAAGTGCGCGCAGTAAACATTAAGAGTATTTCAATGGCTCAGGGCACAACTGTTATATCTCCTAGTTTACACTAGTTTTGCACTAATTCTTCGACATTTTAGAGAGAGCTCGAAATGAGTTTTACCTCTCTTCAATAACGCGCGCTCATATTATTCAAAGGAAGTTTTAATTATTTCCAAAGAGGTGCAAATATTTGAATTTCCACAGATTTAGTTTTTCAGACTTGAACAGAATGTAACAGAAAGTAGTTCCGATATGAAATTTGTCTCCACCATTTTGGGAAATGATGACGTCAGCTCGAGTTGTCACTAATATTTCTTGTAGGTGTTTCAAAACGAATTACATTCGAAGAAAAACACAAGGGCATAATTCAACCAACATTATCTGTAAGTGCTTTCAAACTAAAAACGACGCAGTTTGTTCTGTTTGTTGTTGAAAAGGCAATCAAAATCATTTTATAATTTTATTGAGCAATTTCAAGTACAGATCTCTTAGTATTTATTTTCAGTTTAGTTTTGAAAAACATTAAGAACAATAGACACCTGTTCAGCGGTCTACAAGTACTGATTTACAGCAAGTACAACTTACACAAGTATTTGTAATCGTTCTTTTTGCAACATGCAACAAAGGCAGAACAAAGGCATTTAACGATGGTGTAGTGTGTAAAGATTCAAGTGCCTTTATTTGCATCTTCACACCATTAGAAAATATATAAAAAAATATGAATATGATATGGTATTTAAAGGTGCGGCACCTTTGAGCAACATAAATCATGTCTGTCCGCTTTAAAGCAGACATTTTTTAAGCAGAGGTTTTTAAGTTTAACGTTTGTAATTTCGAGTGAGTTTTAAATCTGATTCTACTTCATCACAATCTGAAGAAAGATTTTAACCTTCTACATACATATTGTTTTAGGCTTGCCTTTTGGACTATAATATGAAGCTTTAGATACGATCTGGCATACCTGCTCCAATTCCAACAATACCCCGGCAGACAACGAAGAAGATCCACGACTGTGCGGTCCCCGAGGAACACTGCGCCGTGCACAATATTATGAAAAATGCGAACATCACACGTCGCCGTCCAAGCAAGTCCGATAGGATCGAACCAAGGACGAAACCTACGGCAAGGCCACCACATTGCCAGTAGTGAATTGTAGTTCGAACGTCTGGCTCGAAGCCCGGGTATGCCCACTGAAAAAAAGAAACAACATTTGATCGACATGAAGCTAACAAAAAGGGGAGAATCGCAAAAAATTAGGACAATAAACTTCTTTTTCATGAAATGTGATGGGCTTTTCTAACTAACCTCTATCAAGAATATCATAATTAAGAAGCCCATCAATAAAAGATCCTTGTAAATATGTCAAGAATGTTTTTTCCCCAGGATTTATAAGCTTGTGTAATACAATTTTGTCAGAAAATAACAGATACTTGCTCAAATCTGTCACGCAAAGATTCGTGTTGTGTTTTGCTGTTCCGCAAATTTTAATTCATCTCCACGAGGTAATCTTTTTCATATGGAACTTGAGATCACGGCAGCTATTCAAGGGAATTTCTGCTTGTTAAAGGCAAGAAATAATCTTCATAAATCTAGGGGGAAGACATATGCAGAACTGTTTACTGAGGGAAGTGCAATAAATCCGAATTTAGAAAATGCATTGTGTATTGCATGGAAAGATCAATATATTACATTATAAACAGTAGGTTAGCCCACTGTAAAAACTACTGGTATTGCTGAATTTACTGTGTCACGGTACCAATGACGATTGCATGATTACCAATTCAGAAATAAAGACGAAATAGCATTTGAAAATCGTAATCTACTTTGGAAATTTGTTTTTCGAATATACTATAAATCATACTTTAAAAACATTGTGAATTATGCTAAATAGTGAATATATACAAGGCAGATTCACTAACGACTGAATGACACCAATCAAAATAGCTTTCAAGAAGAATTTGGACCATTCTTCAGCTTTTGTTGTCATTTTCAAAGTTTCCATATACAGCTTCGTTTTCATTGAAAGATTCTTTAGAAAGTTCGTATTAACTTCATCTAGCGAACGTGACTCACACAGAAGCCAAATGTCGTATTGTCAGGCGGTATTGTTCAGTACGCCAAAAAAAAAACTGACTTAATTTAATGGAAGTTTTTCATTCTGAAAATATAACTTGGACAGTGATGTCATTTTGGGTATTTACCTTCAGAAAGTTATTGTTTTCTGAACAATTAAGATTTTTTTCTTTTGAAAATGAGATCATAGCTAAATAATTTGATCAAGTTCGTTCTTTTAGTCGGCGAATAAGCTAGAGTAGCAGAAATGGCTGATTTTATTCTTTCGGATTCTTCTTTTGAGCGAACATTTTGATAATATACAATGACTCTGAATTCAGCTATGATAAATATTAATGATTTGATACATTGTAGAAAATTTAAGCAGATTTGGGAAAGACAAAAATATCGGAAATTACACTTTCAGTGAATAAATCAATTATTGATCATCTTAAAGGCAGTGCAGAATCTTTTCATGGTACGAGCAAATTATCACGAGGCAATGTCAAAATACTTTCGTTTTAAAACTACGATTGAATAATGCAAGCAAAGAATATTATAGAAGCATTGCATCTACTTTACACTAAACTAGTAATGCTTGACTTCACGTTGAAATAATTCGTCGATACTGTCCTCCCTATTTTAACATAGAGTTCTGAAATATTTTATTTTGAAAACCTGGAATAACAAGAAAAAGTGAAAAATATATTTATTATACACATCGGAAGAGTACAGTAAATCAAGAATTTTTTTTATTTACTAGACTAGGACAACGAGGAAGTATATAATTATTTTTTCATAAATACATACTTTAAAGATATGACTATAATTTATAACTTACTTAAATACCTTTGTGCCTATATTACCAATGCAAAAACATTTCATTATCGTTATAAAAATGTAAAAATGCTGCAATCATATTTTCAAATCTATTGTAATGTGTATTACTATATAAAGAAGTTTACTTCGGTAGGACCATGACATGTGCAATGTATTATCTTTCACGTGACTCCTTTATATTGTATAATGCAGGTGTCTTAAGGCCCATTGGATCTTACCCCTACTCTTACCCCTACTCTACCCTTACCGACCCTGAACCGGCTGTAATATTTCGTTTATGATAAGCATACTTGTTTTGTAAAACAAATGTCAGTTCAATAAACTAATGACTTTAAACTTACTTTACTTAACTTTTACCTTACCTTACCTTACCTTACCTTACCTGGCCCGACCAGACCCTACCCTACCCCTACGCCCACCTTACCTTACCATGCCTTATCTTACCTGGCCTGATCTCGCCCGACTAGAACCTACCCTATTACTTCACCCACTCCACCCAACCAAAACTCAAATAAAGGTAGGGTACACAGCGGGTATACTCATCTCTAGAGTATAAAGAATATGTTGATTTTGCCATTCTTTCCTGTGTGTCTGTGCTGAGTGCACAAGGGGTGAGCTTGTCACTGAACAATATCAGTTGCCTAAATGCTATTATCTTAACATTAAAAAGGTACCAAGATTTGTGAAGTTAGCGGCCTGGCGGCGTGAAGTTAGCGGCCTGGCGGCCTAGCGGCCTGGCGGCGTGAAGTTAGCGGCCTAGCGGCATGAAGATGGCTGCCTTTATCACAATTTAGGTTGATCTTAAAAACGGATTGAAATCTATTGTTACAGCATATAATGTAAATTGCAGGGGTGTATAAGAAAGTTATCGACATAATTTAGCTTTTATTTTTTAAAATAAATTATTTAACAAAGTTCTAGCTTATCTGCAAAGACGACTCGGAATCTCTTTGTACATTTACTCCCGTGTACTCTTTGTAAATTACATTTCAGTTGATGATTAAATAAATTATCAACAAGAACTAGCTTTGATTTTTTTTTAACTTTTCGAAGCCTGGCGGCCTAGCGGCCTAAACTTCAAATTTATCATAATTTATGTTTATCTTAAAAACGTCTTGAAATCGATTTTTTCAGCATGTAATGTACATTTCAGGGGTGAATAAGTAAAATATCAACAAGAACTAGCTTTGATTTTTTTTAAGTTTTCGAAGCCTGGCGGCCAAGCGGCCTAAACTTTATATTTATCATAATTTATGTTTATCTTAAAAACGGCTTGAATTCGATTTTTATCAATATATATCAACAAGAACTAGCTTTGATAAAAAATATCAACAAGAACTAGCTTTGATTTTTTTAAGTTTTCGAAGCCTGGCGGCCTAGCGGCCTAAACTTAATATTTATCATAATTAATGTTTATCTTAGAACGTCTTGAAAAAGGCCGCCAGGCTTCGAAAAGTTAAAAAAAATCAAAGCTAGTTCTTGTTGATATTTTACTTAATCATCAACTGAAATGTAATTTACAAAGAGTACATGGGCGTAAATGTACAAAGAGATTCCGAGTTGTCTTTGCAGATAAGCTAGAACTTTGTTAAATAATTTATTTTAAAAAATAAAAGCTAAATCATGTCGATAACTTTCTTATACACCCCTGCAATTTTCATTATATGCTGTAAAAATAGATTTCAATCCGTTTTTAAGATCAACCTAAATTGTGATAAAGGCAGCCATCTTCACGCCGCTAGACCGCTAACTTCACGCCGCCAGGCCGCTTGGCCACCAGGCCGCTAACTTCACGCCGCCAGGCCGCTAGGCCGCCAGGCTGCTAACTTCACGCCGCTAGGCCGCTAACTTCACGCCGCCAGGCCGCTAACTTCACAAATCTAAGGTACCAGTACTTAAGTAAATCTAATATTAATGAATATGTTAATTTATTTGTACATATTTATCCAAATTCTGGGTTAGGTCAGTGTACACTATTAGAAAATTTCATAATCTTTAACTTATTTTTGACTCCTTCGATGTGTTTAAAATTATCTTTACTTACATTTGCCTATATGATTTACTTTTGCTAGATTTTTTGTTTTGTTTTTCTCTTAGACGTGTTCATTCAATCACGTGCGAATGGTTATTTTACTTCTTACTTTCGTCCATTACTACGGTTTTCTCAAGCGTTTTTCCCCCTTCATTTTTTTTAAACAAAGAACATATTTCATTTATAAGTGCATTTGTGGGCATGGTAAAAACAACACTATTCATTTAAAAGGAAATACTATTTTCTTCTGTACATTATCTGCTAGTTTTTTTTCAGTTTTAAGAGAAAATGTATGAGCCAATAAAAATGCATCGTAGAGCTATTACGCATCCAATATTTGACAACTGTTTTAAGTAACACGATGTCCCAAAAAGCAAAGTTTAGAAACATGAAATTACGCAATATCGAAATTTTTGTTTTGGCGATCATACTGCTGTGAAATTCTGAAGCCAGAAATAGAAATGATTGTAAAACTCTTGTGAGTACTTGCCGATAACAGGTTGGAAAACAAAGTATCAATGTTCAGAAAACGAAGGATGGCATGCACGTATACTCAATATGATCTCAACAACGTGATTTTAAGAACATTTTTCTCCAAACAGATCAACAGATAATTCGTTTGCATGGCTATTTCAGCAGACTTGTTTGTGAATAGCCTCATTTCGATTTTACTTTTTTTCAATAGCAAATTGATGAAGTACAACATTCCAGAGACATTCCCAGTATTCACATTTTACTGTATCGATACATAGAACCTAGGTTTCATGTCTCATCCAAAAGACTTATTTAGTTTTCATTATGAGTGGACGTGGGGATGAGGTGCGAGAGTCGAAATTGCCAGCTCTCGGTTACAAGTCCTGTGCATTGCAACTGGACTACCTAGCTGGTCCTTTCGATGGGTTTCAGATCGATAATGAGTTTGACAACTATATAAAGTGTGAATGAAAGTCATAGTCACAGATTCTTAGGTGCTTCAGTTCTGTTAACGTAACTCATTGTCTTAAGAAAAAAAGGACAACCTAAAAGAACAATAGGTTACCTTTGAAATCGTACAACAAGAATTACTATAAACATAAAAAAAATGTAAACTATCAACGTAAAACAAACTGTAGTTTGATATTAACTAGTAATATGGTAAAACTCATGAAATATAAAAAGGTACAAAAATTAACGCATCTGCTTATATTAATGCAAATTCATTATACGTTCAACGGTGATGGCTACAGACGCTTAATAGTCTAAATGTGTTCTGACATACTGACGTTTACATTACTACCAATCGTCTGATGATAATCTATGATATATCATAATATTGTTTTTGAGATCTACTCTTCATTACATCATATGTCAGCATATCGTAATTGGACATCGGGCGTGCAACCTGGGAATGATAAAATGAGTAATAAGACATTAATGATTACTTAGAAATAGACACAATTTCGGTCTTTTTCAATTATCTCCAAGAAAAACAATGTTCGCCACGAGTGAAAGGTTTGTCTTGTTTTTATTTAAAAAATCGAATCAATATGTATATACAAATCGAAAGGTGAATCCGAAAACAGTTCTAAGCGCTATGAAATATAGAAACAGATAGCACTTTTTATGGAACAGTTTTAGTGCAAAAAAATACATGTAGCTTTCTGACATTCTGGCATTTTAACGTGCTTCTCTGTAGTTGTGTTCAACACATAAGGAGATGGTAGAACAAAGCATCTATGCATAGAATATCAATTTTGAGTGATAGTGCAGTAATTTGAGGATGGAAATGTTTGAAACAAATTTTAAATAGTTCTGTATGAAAACTACGATCCTCTCCGGAGTTGTTACTTTAATATTGTCCTTTTAAAAGAAGAAAACACATGGAAACAAGGTTCCCCCTCTTCTTGCTGGTCAAGAGTTTCCATGATTCTTAAGAGGATTGGTCAAATCACGAACCTTACTCATGAAATGGAAGGAAAAACTTGTCCAGCCATAAAACCTGCGACCTCCTGCTTGCAAATCGGAAACTCTACTCAACTGTGTTCAGCCATCAAACCTGCGATCTCCTGCTTGCAAATCAGTAACTCTACTCAACTGTGTTCAACCATCAAACCTGCGACCTCCTGCTTGCAAATCAGTAACTCTACTCAACTGTGTTCAACCATCAAACCTGCGACCTCCTGCTTGCAAATCAGTAACTCCTGCGACCTCCTGCTTGCAAATCAGTAACTCTACCAACTGTGTTCAGCCATCAAACCTGCGACCTCCTGCTTGCAAATCAGTAACTCTACCAACTGTGTTCAGCCATCAAACCTGCGACCTCCTGCTTGCAAATCAGTAAATCTACCAACTGTGTTCAGCCACCAAACCTGCGACCATCTGCTTGCAAATCATTAACTCTACTCAACTGTGTTCAGCAATCAAACCTGCGACCTTCTGCTTGCAAATCAGTAACTCTTCCGAGTTAATCGGCCAGTAAAAATCGGCCAGTCTATCCGTCTTAATATTATGAGTTGAGGAGAAATATGTTCAGTCCCGATATATAACTTAAACCTGCGAGCTCTTGCTTGCAAATCAGTAACTCTACCGAGTTAATCGGCCAGTAAAAATCGGCCAGTCTATCCGTCTAAATATTATGAGTTGAGGAGAAATATGTTCAGTCCCGATATATAACTCAAACCTGCGAGCTCTTGCTTGCAAATAAGGTACTATACGAACAGAGTTAAAGAGGCAATCAAGTAGTAGAACTAAACACTCCTAAAATTGGTTATATATACATGTGTCCGACGAGTGTAGATTTAATGCACCAACCACTGGGATATTCTCAGCAATCTTTCGATCATCTGTATTATGATTCTGCACAATGATTGACCTGGATGTAGCCAGTCTCAACAGTATTTCGTGAAAATCCCCGCACGCTTTTCTTACAAAACCATCGGACATGGTAAGCAAGTACAATACCATTTCAGTCGGCGAATATATTATAAACAAGGATTTTGTTTAATGAAAGGGCAGGTAAGATCATGTAAATAATGAATGTTTACATGCATGAGTTCCTTGGACAATAGCAAAATCGTTATAACAGCACGTAAGTCACTGAAATTGCTTTACCCAGCGCACATCGTCTAATAAATGGCGTTATTAAAGCGACTGACTTACAAAATTGAGCTTAAAAATGTTTTTTCTTTATAATAAAAGAGAGGTTATTTGCTATGGAAAAAAGTTAGATATTTGTAAACACCATATGGAACCGGAAGGGGAAAAATAATTTCACGGGATTCGAAAACATGCACTTCCGGTCAGTAAAACTAAGAGCGGCAAACTATGTGCAACTTTATATTACGATGTGTTTTTGTAACAAAAAATGAGACAGAAACTTAGTTCAGATATGTTCTTCGCAATAACAAACCGGAATTTCAGTATATATACACTTATCTGTGTGTTAGTCGCTTTAATGCGAAGAGACACAACTTGCACTTGTTTTTTCGAATTTTATTTACCGTACGAAGTTTGCCGAAAACAATCGAACATTTCTGGTGTAATAATGATACTGCAAATTTTCCATTATGCTTGCTGACGTTCGTTGTTTGTTTGTTTATGTCTGCGTTAATAGTTGACTGATACGATAAAAAGACCCAAATGATACACCTTAGCTTTATAAAAGGCAGTGTCAGGAAACGCATATAATCCAAGAATTTGCTAAATGAGAGTTTTACGATAGCTAAACAATGCAGTCGGCGTCTGCAATGTATTTTTCGACCAATTAGTCAATCATCTATAAATATCACTTCAGTTTTATAGCAGACACATAACACTCGTATACAAAACACTGGAGAATACAACTCTTTTCTCAGAAAACTGTTATCGTCAACTTCAAAATAAAGCATTCAAAACGTCAATAAAAGGCGAGTAATTTCAGATGGACAGATAGAAATATAACACCGGAAGTAGTAGTCAAACTCCTCAGTATTTTTTTTTCAATACTGTGCCATACCTTTTCACATTTTCACCGATAGAATTGTATTGAAAGCGTTCTTTAGTCGACATAGTTTGACCGTAGTAATTCTTTTGTCACCTGCGTCAACTTTTTGCAAGGAACACTTTATCTCGAAAAGTCGTGTACACGTTAACAAACCCCACCCGAACCTTTGGTCGTAACTGAGCAAATAAAAATACTAGGTCACGAGCTGATGCAAATTTAGACCAAGTTAAGGATATCTATCTTTCGGCAATCGATCAGATTTAGTATTTTATGTATAAAGCAGATGCTTTAAGCCCTTTTTTTATAGCAATGCCAGGGCGTAGCTGTATCCGAGGGACTCCACAGTCTGATAATTATGCTATGAGTGCCACCGTTGAGACATCCGGTTTCTGTTCCGCAACAGACACCATTAAAACCTATTGTGCGTCTGCAGACCAAGTAATTACCATCATTTTCTTAACCCTTTCTAATTCAGCTTTTGCTAGACATAAATATTTAGAACGAATTTCCGTTATTGGACAACTTCTAAAGTTGTTTAACTAAGCATGAAATGCTTTTATTGCAAATTTGTTTAGTTTCTGGTTTCGATTAAACTACTCAAGAACAACACTAATTGCTAAATGAAAGATATTTAGTGTGATTACGTTACAAAGGTAAAACCAAATGCTACAAATTCGAGTTCAATGCACTAACTTCCTTAATTACATGCAGAATTAAGCATATGATTTTGATAAGAAATACTTGGCTTGGCGGATCTTTGGTATGTTGATAAGTTCAGGTCTATAAATTGAACATTAAGTTGCTTTCTTTAACCTGCGCCATATCAGTTAAACATCTGCAGCGTGGTGTTTTGTTGTTATATTTTTCTCGTCTTTAATCTTTTTGATTAACGAGATAATAAACGTAATTACTCCTCTTGTTTTCGTTCAGAGACAGGTGTGAAAAATATGATAAAGGTTAGAATTAATATATGTCAATGTTTAAGGTTTTATGTAGTCATGTATGGATAATCTGATTTCCTTTTCAGAATATGAAGTTTTTACAGACCATCAAGAAACGCTAGGCAGGAAAATAATACATCAAATTTTTAAGATCTGCACCGGTGTTGATTGAAAAATGCATTAAAATAATAAGAAAAATGGACGCTATTTTACGATAATTTTGGTATATTGACAAAAATGAGAAAGACCCCCCTCCCCCCCCCCCCCAACATTGTGCAAAAATGTCAACATCTTTTTTATAAATATAAATAGATAATTTCTAATAAATCAATGCAATCAGAGTAAAAAAAAATATTTCCTTTAAAGCTTGTTCACAAGAATATTAACATTTTTTCTCAATTCATAAATATTGTGACAACATGCAACGATCCAAAGGTTTTCTAATAAATAGAGTGTACACCCTGCAGTTTATACCGCATTCATAAAGCTGTGACTCGGGGTAACGTTTGAATCACATTGTGTTGGTCTCCAAAAACGATCTGACTGGTAATAACTTACCTCTGGAAATACCCAGTCGAGTTCAAGACCATTATCATTGTCGTAATAAGTATGACACGTGACCGGATATGTCGCTGTTTCGTTGAGGTGTAAAAACAGGAAGCTGGAATTGTCGTCTGTGTCTAGCAACTCTATACATTCTTGTTTTACTTCTAGATTCGGAACGAACTTCATAAACGTCAAAATGGACGTGCAGACGACGTGCATTGCACTTATAATGACGTAGAGACGGCGTTGGTAGTGCCCAAACTTTCCACTTTGGGAAAGCACTGCTTCAAAAGCCTTCGAACAATCGTCTGAAGGTAACATATTTGCATATTTCTAATGACAAAGACTTCTGGTTTATGAAAACCACTTGTGGATTGTTATAGATTCCATCAGTTATTTAGCACATCATTTTCAAATATACCCGCACAAAAAACTGAACTTTTATTCAATCACTTTTCCCAGCACTGATATTTTTGTGGGATTTGTTTTTCATCACAGTAGCTATGTTTATTTCACTGTTCTTTATATCACAAGGAGATATCGTCCTTCACTACTCTTTAGATCCATGGAAGCTCTAGTTTTTCACTACTCCTAACATCCAAAATGACATTCGTTTTTTGATTCTGTTTTTGTTGTTGTTGTTTTTAAACACAAATCCGATCTGTGTTGTGTTTATCTGGAATAAAGAGAGATACATAATTGGTATCGCCACAAATGTGTACATTACATTGCCACACTTTAGAAATATAAATTGAAAATGATATGAATGATTTAAAATCGCTTCAAAACTTAATGCATTTCTTAAGAGCAAATATATGTTCGTGCTTATTCGCTTATTAAGTCTATGTTTCAAATCATTTCAGACATAACAATTTCAAACATGTTGAAACATAATCAGTTCCCTGGACCATCGCTCAAGTGCATTGTTCGACATTTACAAAGAATTCATAAATTGCACATCAGTTGGAGCACAACTTTTGAATAAAATGTTCAAAGTCTTTAATCATATTTCAAATAATATCTATATATATTTTTTATAAATTCCATCAGTCAACGCCAAATTCATTGTAAGTACAGTCTTTTGCTAGGGAACTTCAATAAAATATTTCTCACCAAGTGTTTTGTCTGAACCAAACACCGTAAGCATTTCGATCAAATTTCATTCTTCGACAGACTTCAGAGACCCCGGACTTTTTTTCTAAAAGAAGGTGATGTGATAACACGTATCATAAGAAAGAAAACTCCCGGGCAATTTATCATTTAATAAGCTCCACTGTTTTTGAAACATGTAACTCTTTCTTCTTTATTTTCAGAATTATGCCCCCTTTTCAACTTAGAAAATTCCATGAAATTCATTGTAATTTTCAATATATTTGTCAATACTGAACATACTTTTTTTCAACCTTCAACAACTTCTCTATAGTGACAAGCTTTTGTAATAGGACAAGTTACATAACTTTGTCATCTTTATTTCTGGAATTATTCCCCTTTTTAACTTTAAATATTGATTAAAACAAGTTATTTACCTTGTTAACATTATACATTTAACGTCCAGTCATTTTAGAAATTGGTCAGAAACTTAGAATCTCTACTTTGCTTATTTCTTGGTCTAGTTCGAAATTTGGCCATGTCAGGTCAAAATCTTAGTCATCAGGTCAAATAAAAACATTTTTACACTTTAGAGACCACAGTTTTGATCAGGGCTTAATTAAAGTTGCTCAGAATATTTGCCTTGATGATATCTCGGACAAGTTAGAAACTGGGTCATGTAGGATCAGAAACTAAGTCACCAGACCAAATAAAAACAAAACTACAATCATCAAAAAATTAATGTTGTAAATTACGATTTACAACTTGTAATGCTTGCCAAAATCGTCATTAAAAATAAGCCAAATAAGAACTCTTGAATCAACACCCTACTGCACTGTGGTTTTTTCCTGGACGGCGGGATATACTTGGGAAATTATCAAAAAATAGTTTATGACTGGCCGGTCTTAAATTGCTACGAAAATGCCAAAAGCACTTCGCCAATATCCGTTAAACGAGTCGTCAATGTTACATGATCAATTTTGAATACGTGACGTAGACCATTCAAAACGTAAATCTATGGAATATTGTTTAGGTAAAAATTACACAATGACTGCTTACTGTTACAATTTATTCACTGACATAGTGAAAACGAAACTTCGAAACTTTAAAATGTCGTTGTTTCGTATTGGCGCGCTCGACACAACGAAACAACGAAATAACCGAAAGCAGCCACCATATGATACAGACATCAAGGTTTAACTTCCTGCAAGCATGGTTTCATTGTCAACAAGCGTGGTGAAAGTGCCAGCATGCATAATGACTATACCAGTAAGCACAATAGCTGTGTTAATGAGTGAATTGTAACAGTAAGCAGGCATTGTGTAAGTTTTACCTAAATATCATTCCAAATAAATCAATTCAAAAAGATAGAAAAAGTTCTTGGAAGTGTGGTCGTCAAGACCTTTTGATGACAGAGAAAGAAGTTCGATTTGTCGAGAATATTTTTGGCACTAAATTTTTCAGGTCCTGTAAATGAAATGTTGTTTCTAAAAATAATTTATACATCCAAATTAGCATTTTCAGACTAAATCCGAGCAATGGTGGAGAGGTTACAGAAAACGAAAGCAGGTGTTTTTATATCCGCTGTCATCCACGAGCATAGTCAAGTTATAAGTGAAAATAAACAGCAAATTTTCTTTTAAGCAAGTTGTCCGTGCTTTGGTGTGAATATTTGCATAAATTGGCAATAGTGTTATACATGTATTAGAATTGGTGTATTTTTTGTCGTAAAGACCTTATCTATCTTTTGATCTATTTAACAGACCAATCAAATGCGTTGTCTGAAACAATTGCATATTCAAAATGTTTTCGTTAGTCAAAAAATCACAAACTAAAAAACAAAATTTATGCGACAAGTTTGAGGCGCTCATCCCAGCCCGAAGGTGAACGGTTCTGTCTGGAACGAGCTTTGCGTGCTCTTTTTAACCCAATTATTGATTTTTTTTCTTACGCAGCCGGACTTAAAACAAAATAAAAAGAACGATTTTATTTGTACTACTTTTTATGCGCATTGACATAATTCGCCGCTTCGCAACCTCGTTCTCTATACACAAAGTTTACAAAGTGAGCCAAAGAACTGGAAGTCAGTGAGATGAAATAGTCAACGAAAATGGATTTAAATCAGACGAAGAAATGAAATGAAAACATGAAAGTATAAAATGCTAATTGCTTTTATGAAAAATGTGGTCAAATGTGAAACAGTGCAATTTTTAGTAACATAATGGAATTTCCAGTGTCAACACACTGTAGATTTGCGTTGCTCTATAGTCTGATTAGCGAGAATGTTCCTGTACTATGTAGCAAATCGGTAAATTAAGCACAGCTAGAATACAATGACTTTGAAGCAAACCATTAAGATAAATTAAGGATGTCCAGAAAACAATGTCCTGGTACTTTGTGCAGGAAGAAGTGTGACGAATGGAAATCAAACACATTTTGTTTTGAATAACAGGATAATAGTTAATTAAAATCAAATTCTCTCGTACAATTTCAGCAGACATCGAATACATTTGTATATATCTTTATCAGACAATTCTTGTTTTAAATTACGTGAAAAGATAGATATTCTGTAGTCGCTGTTTGTAACGAAATATAAGGCTATGTCAGTTTAGTAGGCAACTGAAATAATACTGAACTTAGTTCTGTCTTTCTAGTACATATATAAATTTTTTTGACATTTGTTTCTTGCATCTGAAAAATTAGATGCTGAAGTTTGTCTTCGCGTATTAATGGGGGAAATTATTGGATTCCTTATTCCTCTAGCAAGAGCGTAAACTCATCTGGCTCAACGTAACTTAATATTCCCTGGAGCGATGAAATGGAAACAGAAAGTTGACATTTATATACAGGTCAAGCTGAGATCATGACACTGTCGTTAAAGTGTGGGTCAAACACTTTTTTTCGGGACTAAACAGCACGTATCTCTATAACAAATGATAAAAGTCTTGGTTAAAAGTTATATTTATTTTTACATTGATTGGGAAGCAAGTTCTTGTAACTGATATTGATATTTCTCGACGACTGCTTCCTAGGTTAAAACCAGTTCTCGCGCCGAAAGTGAGGAATGCGGAAAGTCACCGCAGACTGTCACTCCTGGTGAGACTGGAACGAGTGACCTTCGGATCGACAGTCCGGCGCTCTAACTCCTCGACCACTCCTCATCCATAAACGTCTTTGATAATGGGAAATTATGCAGAACTGTTCAATATATATTTTTATATATGCATATGGTTTGTGTGTTTTTGTTTTAGGTCTATTTCCATTTGACAAAAGGCATTTCTCTAATGCCATGTTTTGTTCAAATCATGCGTTGAAGTCATTTGAAAACCGAAAGACGAACGAACCGTTTAACTAATCAACGTAACTAAATGAAATGGTAAATTTCAGTACTGACATTATTTGCTTTTAAATCTTGCTTATTATACCGAGAACTTAAACTTAAATTTTAGATTTCGATGGCACGTTAGGATAGGTACATTACATTGACACACTTCGGTCAATGGTCCAAACCGCTAGACGGACTGTACAAGAGCAGGGTACCTTTAGGCAAACGGTTCTAAAGAGACTTCGGGTTAATGCCAATCCGATTATGGCTAGGAGGCCTTACTAGTACGTTGGTCAGGTTCTTATTAATCGACATCGCTATCTTCCGCCGTCATCTGCCCTTAGTTTTGGTTGCTCGTCAGTGATGAGTCACGTGATAATCACAGAGCTGCTGACTCTAGAGTACATGTATTTAGGTTTCGCCACCCTAACCGTTTGTTAGAGCAAGGTAAGTGTGATGGGGAGGTATCACTGGAAGTAGGAACTCGGACTTTGTTGCAATTAGTAGATATTTGAATACCCATGGTTGCTCCCTTCCTTAGGCAAAGCGTTGGATTTTTAATGCATACCAACGCAATTTCGCACACTTTGAAAAACATATCAAGAATTATTTCACTACACACGACCTTAACGTCTTGCGGTGGTCGGCTTGCCCTTCTGACATAAGCACTTGTGGGACATGCTGAGGCGTAGAGCAAGGGAAAACTACTTTGTAAGACAAGCTTGGCGTAGAGCAAGAAAAAACCAAATGTGGGACATGCTGAGACGTTATGTAAAGAAAAACCACTGTGTGACAAGCTGAGCGTAGAGCAAGAAAAAACCAAATGTGGGACATGCTGAGACGTTATGTAAAGAAAAACCACTTTGTGTGACAAGCTGAGCGTAGAGCAAGAAAAAACCAAATGTGGGACATGCTGAGACGTTATGCAAAGAAAAATCACCTTGTGTGGCAAGCTGAGCGTACAGCAAGAAAAAAACAAATGTGGGACATGCTGAAACGTTATGCAAAGAAAAACCACCTTGTGTGACAAGCTGAGCATACAGCAAGAAAAAACCAAATGTGGGACATGCTGAGACGTTATGCAAAGAAAAACCACCTTGTGTGACAAGCTGAGCATACAGCAAGAAAAAACCAAATGTGGGACATGCTGAGACGTTATGCAAAGAAAAACCACCTTGTGTGACAAGCTGAGCATACAGCAAGAAAAAACCAAATGTGGGACATGCTGAGACGTTATGCAAAGAAAAACCACTTTGTGTGACAAGCTGAGCATACAGCAAGAAAAAACTTCCTGATGTGACTTGCTGGGCTTATATCAAGGAAAAACCGCCTTGTGTGACATACTGAGGCAGAGAACAAGGAAAAACACTTTCTGTGACACGCTGAGTCGGAGAGTAGGAAAAAAAAACACATTGTGTGATGTGTTCAGGCATAGAGCAAAGCAAAAACCACCTTGTGGGACGTGTTCAGGCATAGAGCAAAGCAAAAACCACCTTGTGAGACGTGTTCAGGCATAGAGCAAAGCAAAAACCACCTTCGGTTCTTGAAAACACAAAACTGATTTAAAATGAAATACTGAGTTATATATTTCTGTATATGATAGCAACATCGGGAAATGGTTCCATCCTCAGTGAGGTAGTTATGCTTTGTTTACTACTGACTTATCTGTAGTGATGGCAAGTTACTTGGTTTGCAGTATTTTATTCTATCTATCTTTTCTAGTTATTTGACTTCAGTTCCGGTTTCCCGTATGATAATGATATTTTCAAAAATCTTTTTTTCACTTTCAAAATTTGAAATAATATCAAGCCATAAGTTTTGAATAATAAAACTTTCCCATGTTGTGTGACATATATATGACTTGTCTTGACTTTATTGATTAGACCCCGCCCCCACCCGCCATAAAGCATTATCATTAATGTATGGCCGCGATGTATACTCAGCTTTGTCCATTTTATCTCTGTAAATGTTTAGCGCTTGCCCTTGAAGCTCCCTATGAAATGTAAATTATTTTGTTTTTGTTCATTTTTGTTTCTGATGCTTTTTTGTAGAGAGATAAAGTCTGAAATAAAAGAGTTGTCATTTTAAGCACACCCATCAAAAGCAGCAGCCATTTTGAATAAGTTCATTTCTGTTTACCATGCAGCGTTTTTATTCTTTACTGTAATCATATTTTTTAAGTTAAACATTTCCAGCATTACCATAGTAACAAATCTGTCTTTAGAAAGAATCTGTTAAAGTAACTGTCTTCAAACTTTCTGAACACTGTGTACATGTGCGTTAGAAAAGCATACAACTGACAGTTACAAACAATTTGTTTATCAAACATCTGGAAATATAGTTTTTGTTAAGAAATCGAGTAATTCTGTATTCTGTTGCTCAGAAAACTGCATGTTTGATCAATCGTAAAGCTGAGGCATACTGCACAACTTTTTTTTTTATTTAAAATTTGTAATTATTTTGTCTATTTAAAACCGTTCCCCGTCACACGCAACTGCGTAATTTGACGCAGACATTATCAGCTACCTTCAGGCACTGTTTTCATTAAGCTGCAGTTGTTAATTTATTTGTCTTGTCATTTAGAAAGATTTTAAACAAAAGAAGAAAACGGTAAGCCAAAACTCTGTCGTGTGAAAATTTGACATTCAAAAGCGAAACCAACTTTTTCTCAGTCCGTAAAACTGTAAGATTTCCAAAACCATTCTACAAGTCTTGACAAAACAATGATAAAGTCAAAGAACTTGATATTACACGAGAGTATTTACTGAAGAATACTGTTTCTTTTCTAGTTGAACAGATTTAGATACATTATTTTTTTGGAATTGTATCTTTGCCTGAGACATCGATGAGAGCAGCATGCAAGAAGCTTGATCTGGTCGACAGCTGTGACGCTTTCGGCACTGGCAAGCAACAGAAATGTTGGAGTTATATCTTTTAAATGTTTATGTTGTTGCTAATAAAAATTGAATTAAACCTTTAGGGAAATTCTCAGATAAATGATGAGTGAGTAAGTACATGCGTGCTTAAGGGAGTGAATGAGTGAGTGAGTGAGTGAGTTGTAAATCTAAACTATACAATAATACAGAAAATTATTTTACCTTTGTCGGTAAATCATTCCTTCAGAAATAAATGTATAACTTCCTTTCAGCTTTTAAAGTTCAAACAATTTTATTAAGATGCTTCTAGAAAGTCAATGACTTTAACCAATTTAAATCCCGTTTTTTCCACTTTTTTTACGTTTTTCATTCTATTGCACATATTTCCCTTAACAACTGAATATAGAAATTGAAAATATGTGCAGTTCAAAGCGGTCCAGTTTTTGTTCCAACCTAGGAGAAAATGGCAAGCGTCTCTCAAAGTATCGAAATATTTGAAAACCTTGTTAACCTCTGATATGAGATGATAGGAGAAGAAGCAATGCGATATTTAGCTAACGATACAAGACAGATTTCTGATAGAGGTAATAAGGTTATTTCAAATCGTGCAATGCACGTGCTATTAATAGACTGTTAACGAGATTACGGACAATATGACTAGTGTTCTATGTTTGTTTGTGTACAAACTGACATGCTTTGATTAAAAACATCCCTCCCATTTTTAACCATAAGAACGTACTTTGGTATTTAACGCCACAAGGCTTAGACGAAAAAATACATAGCTTTAAAAAATAATAAAAAGTTGGTCGACATAGGTTACATTGTAAGGATAATGTACCTATCAATAAAAACTGGTTGATTGAAAAAAAAGGTGACTTCGAAAGAGTAGCTACAATTAGTTACTGTAACCTAGTGTCCAGACATAGATTGTACTATTTTGTACTGACTAGGCATTCAAATTTAAATAAGGTCTCCAAGTCCTTGCTTAAACACAACGAGAAAATGTTATTCCTTTATCTGTCGGTTCAAGTTAGATTGGAATTTATTTTTGGTAAAGACAAATCGATTGCGCTTAGGGTGTATTTGTTTCTCTGATCGAATTTCTCCCAGAAGTGGACGAACATAGCCGGAATTTTCCCAGGTGGTTGAACAAAATCATTTTGTATGTTGCATTACCTATCTCCACATTCATTCGTAAGACAAAGGAGGTTATTCGTAACAAATCTTCGATAATCGAAAGGCTTACCATTCCCTTTTTTTCGCAAACCTTCAGCCGTTAACCCGTTTTAGACGGTCCGGTTACGTCGGCTCAGACGATTTGGATTCTCGAATTTTGATTGGTTAGATTTTCAAGATTTTTGTTAGCAACGCGCCCATATAAACGAAAGTGCAAACAAAAAGTAATCGACAACGTCAGAAAAGTAATCGACTACTTAGAAAAAAAAACATATCTCTTAACTTCATTAGCTTGTTACAAGACCCATTAATGAAAACCAAAGCAATCAACCGTCTATCTGTTGTTTTACATGGCGAAGATACATTTTCAATCAAAATTCTTCTCTGAAAATACAAAATATTTACAGAAAATACTCCTGAATTTTTTTGGTGTTTTTGCTATTTTTTTTCATAATAAAGAGAAAAATGTGAAGTGCATATGACTGGTAAAATAGCCATTTTACTATAATTCATTTAATTAGTTGCATTTTGACAACATTCCAACGATTAACGAACAGGTGACTTTGGCTAAAAATCAAAATAACTTAATCTGTATAATCATGTTTGAGGTCCTGTCATTAGGTTTGTGTACTTGCTTTGCTTTGTTTTTAAATTATTGTAGTAATAATTTACTTAACCGTCGATCCCGGTCCAACACTTTATCATTCACCACATGATCAAACGGCTAATATTTCGCCTATATTTTGATCGATACAGTCAAACAGAGGTTACAATTTTCATGATTTTACCCCTACAATCAAATTCTGTAGGGCTAAATTGGATTAAATTTGATGTCCTCGATTCTTCCGTTCGTCCGTCTGCCCATTTCTTGTCCGGACCATAACTTAACCCTACATCGCAGGATTTTAAAATACCTTTGCATATTTGTTCACCTTGATGAGACAGTGTGTCGCGTGTAAGATACAGGTCCTTGGCTCAAAGGTCAATATCACAGAGACATGTCAAAGGTAAAAAATTCTGACCATGACCTTGTTAACTTCTCAATGCATCTAGATAAGATGGTGTGTTGGGTTCAGGACCCAAATCCCTTGCTCAGAGGTCATAGTCACAGTGACTGGTAAAGTGTCAAAAATGTTTATTATAAACCTTGTCTGGGCCATGGTTCTCAATGCATGGAATGACTCAGATTTTGATTAGAATATAATTATGTCACTGTCCTGGTTATTTGCATTCTTGGTATGTTATGACTTCCTGTAACATGATACCAACAAATAAAATAGAATCGTAAATCATGTGACCAAGCCGATTGTGGGGGTATTCGTCACTTCTGTGACATGCTCTAGTTTTTCATAAGTTTCACTCAAAATGAAAATAGCAACAAGCGGGCTGGTTAACAGCAGTTTTCAGAACATCTTTATAGATGTCACATCAATGTGTATCTTAAACTTTTTCGGAGAACACACAGAGTATGATCAGAAACATAACTTATTGCCAACGAAATAGATGGTCCTTTAGACTACAACTGTTCCAGAAAAAAAAGAAATAAAGAAATAGCCGTCGTAATTAAAATAGAAATCATACACTAAATACTCATTTTTGAGCCTTTCATATACGCTTGTTCTCGTGACAGTAGCTTACGTATTTATTTGGCAAAGCAGATTCATATGAAACAATTAATCATATTTAACAGGATTCAATAGAAAAAGACAACTGGCAAAATAGTGTATACTTTATTTAATGTGAAGGATGTATTCATTCATTCATCCTTCTTCGGTTTTTATTCCGAATTTCTAGCTTTGAAAAAACTGCATTTTGTCTATCACCTATTTATGGATTTACAGCGTTTACCACTGAATAAGCAAGTATGAATCTATAATTTTTATTGTTGTTATTTTTCACCGAAACTTGACTGAAATTTTACACAACATGCATCATTTCCCATGGTTGAAGTAAAAACATTGATACAGCGAAATAATAACTTCCAGTTCAGTTCTCATTTACTTATTAATTAATCGGAAGCGCTCTTATTTAGTTCCTCAGACATTATCCGGAAAGATGCAACGTTTCCATAGTGTCAAGTACAAAATACATCTGATAAAGAAACGTTGTGATAATTATTAGGTTTCCCTACCTATTGATACATACATTATCAATTACAATAGCTAAGGAAAATTTCTGTGAGCGAAATATATCGTGGAACACAAATTCATTAGTCCAAATTTTCTTAGAGAGAATTTACCTGTAGGTTTAATTCTCAAGAGTCGACTGTTTCCAATTGAAAACTTTTCCTTTTGAAAAAAAGTCATTCTTACCGTCTCCGCCTTTTAAAGTACAAAAAAGGTTTCCATGGAGTTAGTAAATGTGTCGTAAGTTGAATTTAAGGTAGGTATCAGTTTTATAGTTTCATTTGAGAAAACTGAGAAAACACCTGTTTGGAGATATATCTTTTTAGAAAAATGCACTGTGCACTATTGTCTGAAAATAGAACCTGAAAAAATTATTCTTTTGCCTACATTTTGAAATTTGTAACAATTTCTAAGGCGTCCATCAGCAAATTACTAACACGGTAACGTCATTGGCAACAGATGTATAAAACATAAAACTGAATGGAGAGAGTCCTCATAATAATATTGATTGCATTGTATATAATGGCATAGATGTAAAGTTAGACTACCTAAACATTTTGAAACCACTAATTTGTTGGAAGTCTTAATGGAAAATACAGTATTTTCGCAGACCAACTGTCGATGGCTGCCAACATGGATAAGCATCGTAGCGGGTTGTTTTCTATAGGCTATTGCATCATTCAGTCATTTAGTGTGAATAATTTGGAAATGATCCATCGTTTTCATTAATTCCCCTTCAGATACGAGAAACTTTGGTCAAGACGTTTTCAGTCCATGTTATCTTCGATATCGGCGAAAATGTAGGGGATTGACTTAAAAAGTCGCCCACGTAAACACTTATGTATGACTTTCACAATCTTACATCACATAAAAGCTTACAGGAACACATCCGACTTTTCAGAGCACTCTATACCCTTTCAAATCATATAAATGCGAATGACATTTGAAGAATCATTTCCTGATGTTTAGGTGTCGGACAAAACTGTACACTATGGTGGCTGATTTACGCCATGTCGTATTTTCGCTTTTTCACCACGAAAATGCGAAAATATGAAAACACGAAGATACGACAATTGTGTTTTCGCATTTTCATATTCTCGATGCGAAAAAGCAAAAGGACGACAAAATTAGGCAAAAATAAGACACATAAAATGTGTCGTGTTTTCGCCTCTTATTTGTCGTGGCTTTACATTTTCGCATATTTGCTTTTTCGTATTTTCGCTTTTTCGCATTTTTGCTTTTTCGCATTGTTACATTGTCGCATTTTTGCTTTTTCGCATTGTTATGTTTTTGCTTTTTTGCTTCTTCGCGTTCCGGTTACTCATGCGCAGATTTATCATACATTTGTTGAATGTGTTGAAACTTTACCCTTTAAATGTACTGGGCAGTCGCGTTGTTTATAAAATACAAAGCAGTAGGAAAACAATAAAAAAGTATTAATTAAAAAGGATACTGCGGTCACTATATCCATACCGTGATTGTTGTTTAAGCATATGTGTAATTGATGTGCGCATGAGCTTAAACAACCGGAACGCGAAAATGCGACTATGCAACAATGCAAAAACACGAAAGGATGACAAAGTTTGACTTTGTCGTATCTTTGTGTTTTCCCATTTTCGTGGCGAAAAAGCGCAAATACGACATGGCGTAAATCAGCCACCATAGTACACTGATCTCTTACTATTTGAGTTTATTTATCGTCGGTACCGGTTACCCATATGACCGACTCCCCCTGCAGAGATTAGTTATTTTATGTTATGGGGGATAGTGCAAGATACAGAAAACATCACATTCCATTCCCCTGATTCTTTAACATGCTAGTGGAGGAGCGGGGGATCGATCTCGGGACCCCTGAGTTACCAGTCCAGCGCGTTACCACTGGACCACTGATCCGCTACTACTGTACACTGAATGGCTTATTATCATTGTTATATAGGGTGTGGTTGTAAAATGTTTAGATGCATAGGATTTGTTACAAATTATTAGAGTCTATATGCCCCATGGACAAATCTCGAATATATTTCTTATTCATAAAATATTTTAATTATTACAGAGAAACAGCCACTAAAATACATATTCAGTGTACAATCGGCTATCTTTAGGCTTTATCTCATTGAGACTCTACCAACGAAAATATAAACTATTCATTTAAGTCGTTTGTCTACAGACCTAGAAATACTACCTTAAATCTTGAAATATTACAAACGTAATAACTTAATTAGCATTCAGGACTTTTTTTCATAGAAATAGTAATATTACCTACCGATACTTATTCAGTAAGTTTCCCTTATAATCTCCATGGATTGAATTAAATCCACCAAAGATTCACATGACTTTCATAAAACAATTTAAAATATTGTATAAATAATATCCAATATGAATGTTGTGCCAGTGACATTAAAACACTATGTCTGTTTCCGATGCTATCAATAGCAGACTAGCCAACGACTTCGCCTTGACAGCAATGTTTTCTTCTATCTGAGACTGAATGAGGAATTATCTGATAAAGAGGAATATTGTAACGGAGAGATAAGGTTATTACAGATCAGTGAACGCGATTTTATCGACATTCAACTACTAGTAATGTCTGGACAACTATCTTTTCTATGTTTTGTACAAAACTCGCCTACCTTGCTGAAGAAACAAATACAGAATTTCTAGTATTTATCACATGACTAATGTTGTATTAATGCAATATAATCATTATATATTTTATTTTCATATTATAGTCGTATAATTTAACGGCTAACAAATCATTATGCATTTATTTCTTGATTCAAAATAGTATTTCTTATTTATTGTCTTTTTTAAAATGTGTTATCAAAAAGATGTCCTTTTTCAATGACACCTCTTCTATGTTCATTATTTCCGACATATTTCTACATTTTGTTTGAAAATATTTTCTTGACGGATGTTTTGTCACAGCTTTTTCAGTATACATGTAGTTTAAATACATAATAGATACGGTATGGTTGTTTTAACCATGTGATTGAACGAAACTGAACTCGTTAACATTTTATATAAACTTTTATTCATTTATAACCTAATAACATTTTCCTGAACTCGAACCAAAGTTCTATATACAGTGTAGCAATATTACGTGACTGACGTCACTAAAGGCATCAAAGCCAATATAAAACTGTACCCATTGGCTCCGCTTGAAAATAGAAAATTACCCGTAAGTATTTCATTTTTTCATCGATTTCTATGGGACATGTGTCAGTCTAAGCAGAAAAATATAAGCTTTTTACACAATATATGAGCTACGTTAACAGCTAAGCCGTTTTATCAAAGCACTGCGTTAAACCTCGCATACAAACAAATTCTAAATTTTCACGTAGTGCTTGAAAAAACTGCTTTGCTGCTGATGGTGATCCTATATTCTGTGGAAAGCTTTTATTTTTCTACTTAGGCTTAGACTGCTACACTGATATATACATTAATAAAATTTGGTATTGAGAATGGAAATATCTTTTAGTTTATGAAAAACAAACAACTATGCAATTAACTAATAATCGCTGAAACGCGTAACTGGTCCTTTCAGTACCCACCTTGAAGTAGCCGCGACAACTGGTTATAAAAAAATTATAAAAGACAAAAATCAGTTAATACATAATTGCGATATAATCGAAGTTAGCACATGTCGAATTCGGCTTTGAAGGATTTAAATAATATAAATAAAGTAGGGTTATTGACGGGACCTGGAAAAGAAATTTGACTTAGCCGGAAATCGGCTTAAGGGACTTCGACATACCGAGTATGGATTGTATATATTAGAATATATTGAAAAAAAAAATACAAAAATAGATAAAATATACATAGTAAGTATAGCTAGATAAATCAAAACTGTAATCAATCAAAGCAATGATAGTACTGATTGTGTGTGTTGGGGGGGGGGGGGATGAATAAGACAACAGACACAGTCACAGAACAAGAAAATATATATATGCAAGTTTTTCACACCCTAAAAGATATTCCATTTTAAATCTTGCATCATCTGTTGTTTTGCCAAAAACATAACAAAATCGATAAACATGCACTTCAAAGGTTAAAAATAGCAAATAAGCAACAAAACAAGAGCTGTCTGAATGACACTGATGCCACCCCCGGGCGAAACAGAAATCCAAAATATCAATGAAGAATGACACCTGATAGGCCTTTAATGATTGCATGTACAGTTATCTACTCATTAAGCTGAACTATGTTTGAAATTACTGGTCTCTATCATTCTTGAGCACTTGACTGAAAATCACTTATGAAGTACTGACTCTTTTAAATTAGATACTGATGGATTGAGCAGAAATCAATAATATTTATTGACATATGCCCAACCATGCTGAAAAGGGATATTGATCGGAAACCAGTTTCTAATCATGGGCCCCTATGAGCTTGACCTTTGTCCTAGCTGGTTTAAAATCGATGAAGTTACACATCATACCTTACCTATCTTTAAAATCTCTGTGCCAATGTGTTCTCAAGTTATTGATCTGAAACAAATTGGTGTACCAACCGAATGACACTTTAACATTACTCATCTGTATTATGATTAATCTTTACTGGAACTCTGTAGTTATTAAATCTATCATAAGTATTTGTACATTTGCATATGATTTCACCTGCATTTTATTGCAGTATAGACATAATCACAAACAACTGTAAGGAGATAATATCATACTTATACTGTTGAACAAAGGGAAAACTTTACTTCCAGTAGTGTATAAAAAGGCACTCTAAAGGATATGTACATATAAAATAACTGGTCTTCATTATATAAGACGTATAAACATAGTAAGTATAGCGACTATAATATGTTTTGGTGATCTTGGGGTAGTCTTGGGTATCTTCAGGGGTAGTCTTGGCGTGTCTTGGAGTAAAAAGGCTGACCCATCTCTAATCAGCCGACAGTTCTAGATATTTAAAAAATCACAATATCAAAAGATCTCAGCTGGTCAAAAAATAAAAACAAAATCACCTCAAAAGCAAATAATTCATTAAGATTTATTTAAAAAGATATTAAAACCAGAACTATCGAGGTTAAATAAACAGCCTAAAACACTTATATACGACTCCAACTGGAATAGTGCTCTTTTGTCTGGCATCTTTAGTAGTCGCATTTTCCTCGTAAAATTGATAGCGTATAAAGAGCTGCAGTAAGATACAGATTATTCTTGTAGTGTAACCCAGATGCTTCAGACCGGCATTGGAAAACCCTTGAACAAAGAACAGTCTATAACTCAATTATACTCTTGTACAAGATCCAACTTGTTGTTCATAACAACTTGTTAACAACTCGAAATCAGAATTTCCTCGTACCCCTGTTTCGTGTGGTATCATTCTAACTCTTTCTTTCCAAGGACTATCAGGCACTGGAATAGTCTCACAGGTTATGACCAATCGAATCCCAGCCTCAGTATTTTAGTAGAGGCTGGGGACAATTATTTCAAGTCCTTCAAAATTATGGTTTTTATTTCTGAGCAGCCTTCCCCTTTTCATCTTTTTTTTTTTAACCAGTGTACTTATTATTCTATTTTTTCTTAGACTAATTCCCACCGTTTCCCAGACTCGTGCCTTCAAGTTATGATAAACATTCATTGTTCGGGAGTAGTGTGTAGATGTAGAAACCTTTAAAAGTCTTCTTGCCTACAGCTATCTCAGTCCAGAGCTTTAAGATCTAAGAACTAGCATCCTCTAGTGAACCACTACCAAAGTTGTAAAAATTTTCCCTGTGATCAAAATTGACCCACCGAAGAGGTTACTTGATTTACATAGACTTATATAGAAAAAACTTTAAAAATAATTCTTTTTATTTTGTGTGTAACGTTTGTATTTGTTTTATAGGTCTTTGAAATGTGTAAAATATAAAATCTTTGACAATCTTGTCAGGAACCATATAAGCTCTAACCCCTACATATTTAGTGTATAACATTGTATAACTAGGTCAGTTATTACAAAAATTGTTAAAAACATTTCCCTCGGGCTAAGACTGACCATGCATGGGGGTCACTTAGTTGACACTGCGTTATATGGGAAAAACTTTGAAATTCTTCTCAAAGACCACTGGGCAGAGCTTTAAGATTTGGTATGAAGCATTGTAATTTTTTGCTCAACACTAGGTTTCTTTCTCGTCTCTTGTTTGAAGATAAGCGTTCTTAAATTTTGCAAGAAATAATGTCTTGTGAATGTTTTCCACGACTTCACAAAAGAATGAATACAGAAATGAAACATAGTAGTGCATTTTAAAACTTCTATGGGTAATCTTTGTATGGCTATATATCAATGCAAGGATATATTGCAAGGTAAACATTTTCTATTTGATGTGTATACAGACAAATGGGCCCAGGTCCAAATTAATGTGAAATATTTACTTATTAACTTTAATGAACCTGCAGGATAATGACTGAGGGCAGACTTACAGACAGACATCAGTGCAATTTTATAGAATTCTCTTTGTCATCAAATGATCTGAATGAAGTACTATTAGGTTCCAAGTAAAAAAAACAACAAAAACAGCAAAATATTCTTTCCATAACAGGGTAGTATTGTAGCAAATAGATTTTTCTGTACATGAATGTAACATTCCTTCAGACCTTATATCAAGTAAGAAGCCACATTTCCCTAATCTGTATTTAGTGACCATAGGTTTTTGTCATGATATTTCTTAATGCAAGTGGTAATATACTGGTCTAGTAGGCATCATTGTCAAGTCTAATTTAATGCATCATGTGGCTAGCCATTTCTTGTTAGATCAGTTATTCTGGCATTTGCTCTGAAGACTGCAGTAGTTTACTTCAGAGTTTCTTAGTTCAGGTTGTGTACTTAATTCACATTATTAAGAATTTTGTGTCAGTTTTCAATATATCATTTTAACCACCATAAAATCAGACTATATTCTTCAATTCCAGTATATTTCCGCAGGATATTTCAGGAAAAAAAGAACAGAGGATGCTCAAATTGCTTAACAGTTTATTCTTCAAACACAAATATACAACAGATATTATAGTGCAACTTAGTATTCAATTTGTGATTGCAAAGTTTCATTGTGATAGTATATATAAAATCCATTTGCCATTGTTTAAAAATGCGGTCGACTTCGCCCAGGAAAAACCAGAGATTACCCTGGAAACCTGTTCCCGTTTGTCAGATGTGTGTCATACCGCGGAGTGTCGGGACTCACTCTTACAGATTTAAATTTGTGAAATCAATTAAAATTGAATTATAAATTGTGAAATGTTGAAACTGATACATAATTATACAAACAAAAATTTAATTATAATACCCATACATGATTGCACACTCTCCATGCTATACTTAGTGTTTTAACACAGCTTGTCAGTCAATGTTAAAATGTGCACTTCATAAATAAACTATTCCTAAACGAGACACAGTAAATGTTCCTTTCTTTAACCTCACTAATGAATATATATAATCACAATTCACAATAGTGAATATACTATCACAATTGTAACAATTGTTGAAAGTTCCGACTTGTTCCAACATCCATTTTCTTTCATATAGTCACTATATAAGGTCGTAAATGCATTTCAGTCAATGGTGTACATTGTTTCAGATGTTTGTTTGATAGCATCGTGGAGCACTGAAAAATCTGGTGCCAGTAGTAGTGTCACTATAAATCCCCCTGGAGTATCTTTTGGCATAGATGCATCACTGAAATGATAGATGCAAATTAAAGCAAGTGCAAGAATAATTATGCAGAAGAGATGATATCTTTCAAGTTTGTTTTATGCTTGCTGAAGTTTAGAAAAACTTGAAATAATTAGCTCTGCAATTTATCACTGGTGTTCTCGATTGAAACTTTTTGGCTATGGGCTGTTCTTGTCCAACACGCTTAGAAGATGGAGATCTAGTTCAAATCCTTCCCAGAAGAAACTATTTGTTAAACTGCTGCTTGATAAATCTCAAACTGTTAAGAGGACTTACACCAGCTAAAATAACTAAATGAAATGATATTTTCGAAGGTTCTTTGAACATTGAAAAAATGTATAGTGTAAAAAGCTTTTCTTTTTATGTATTACCTGGTTCAGAAGTATTTTATTTGGTTTGAAGTTCAGTTTTTGTCCTCGGAGAAGAATTTCTTCAGCAGGTGAGATGTACAACAACCTTACGCATCTGAAATATAGACTGCATTATTACTTTGGCATTATACCACTAAAGCCTACATACATCAGAGATAAACGACTGGAAGTAAAAATGCTTCTTTTTACATTTTAACCCATTAAACATATGAAGTACCTCTTAAGTATTTTTCAGTCATGAGCAAATGCGAAAAAGGAACAAGAAATTATTGCATTATTGCAGAGGATGCTAGGTGTGATTCTGATGAGATCAACCTAATAAATCCAGGAAGTCTAGTGATTAATCAAAGAAACTGTGCATAAAACCAGTACCTATGTCAAGTACATTATATACCTTCATACATTCAAATGTCAAGGGAAAATTTAACCTGTTTGGAATTGAAAACAGTCATTAATATACTGTTAAATAAATAATTAACAAATTACTGAAATAAACAGTGCAAATGAACTTATGTAACTTTACCTTGAAAGTCACGGCTGCTGTACTAAAAGTCCTTATAGACTGAGCTCCTCGACTGAATATACGATGACAAGTCTGGTGTGCCAGATTTACTCAATATACTTGAGAAACCAGTAAATAATTGTCCATTCACTTTCACCTTGGGTAACTGTCAGACGTGTTGGCTGCCTCTATGGTATTTATCCATCTTGTTTCAGTTCAGCTGTTTTTGGTCTGAATGCCTGAAACTGCTGACCCACCTCCATCAACTGAAACATAATTGGAAAAATTAGTTTATAAAGCTAGGCTGACACAAACAAATAAACTAGGTAGTAATTTATTCTGTTTTGTCAAAAACATGATAAAAAGTTTACCAGACATTTTGTAATATATCTCAAATAATTTTAAATATTTCTAACCAATGCCTTTTTTTCTGCTAACAGTAACACTAAAAGATATCTTAGTTAAATCCAGGAGTCAATGATCACATTAAATGGAAAAGTAAAAGAAGAAAGACTAAATGAATGGACGACCATGGTGACTGATAAAGCACTCAAAGTGGGTATATTCCCCTGGCATGTACAGGGATACAGCAGTTTTCTTTACGCTCTATAAAACTAATAACTTGATGATGTACAATAAACCTCGACTGCATGTAGGTTACTTTGAGATGTTATCACATAATTTTAATTCATAAATTTACAACCTTCAAGAAATATAGCTTTTTACATCACTGACTGCAGAGATGTGCCATACAGGCAAAATCTTTAACCTCAATTTTCTAAGTCTAAAATGATCATAACTCTTAAATTACTGTTGACTAATTTATGTGATTTGTGTGACTTGCTACAGGAAGTAAGCATGTGAAATTTGAAGCAAATATCTTTAAAAGTATACACATTAGCCTTTCCAAAAAGCTTTAACCAAAACCAATATCAATGCTGACACCAAGGTAAGTAGTATAGCTCTATTCTTCAAACAGTCAAGTTAAAAAAAGAGGTAATCTTATGTTCTCCTCATATCTTAAATATATTTGAAATTTTCATTAAAAAATTAATTCATAATCTGGTATTAGCTCAAATTCGTACATCTGCTAACTAGTAAGGTCATTAAGAAATTAGGTACAAAACCATGAGACGATGGCATTTTGTCTGTAATATACAAATATTCTCCAATAACATTTCTGTCTAACCTCTTTAAAGACGTCTTTTTTCTTGATACAGTTTTTTTTAAAAAAAAAGCTGCCTTAAAATCACTTCTTACGCAGGCACTAGAAGATTCAATCATTAATTTTTCTATATTTTTTTGTTTTGCTTTTATTTTTGAAGGTGCTTATTTAACAAAAAAGAGAAAAAAAATTCTTTGAATGAGTAACCTTGTGTTTTTTTTTTAATTTCTTGCTTGCTTAAAAATGTATCAAAATTACTGGAAATATCATTTTAAAGAAATTGATATCAATAAGTTCCACAAACCTTAAAAAATTTTGGTCTGTAGGTATTTTTTCAACAGTTCTATATCGCAAGCTTGTCCTGTATGATCACATCCGTCAAAGTCGAATCCATTCATCAATGTAGTCTTTATCTGTTAATGCAGCCATCTGCCTGTCCATGTCAACGCTATCCATTCTGTTAGCCACGTGTGGTGGCATCCATCCACAACACCATGCCCATCTCACTTCCATGTTGCTGCCATCTCCATCCATCCTCTCATCCATCTGTCCCAACTACCATCAAAGCTGCCATTTTCCATTCATGTTTCCACCATCCATTTGTTCACCCATCCATCTGTGCTGACATCTATCAAAGCTGCCATATCCCATCTAAGTCTAAATCATCCAGTTGCCCATCCATCTGTGCGGACATCCATCAAAACTGCCATCTCCCATCTATGTCTAAATCTTGGTCGCCCATCCATCTGTGCAGACATCCATCCAAGCTGCCATGCCCCCATCTATGTCTAAATCATCCGGTCTCCTTCAATGATGTTGTCGTATCCTTGAAATCAAGCTGCCACATAATCCCTTTTCAATGTTGCAGCTATCCATCTAATCTCTCTCTACGCTGACAATCAATGCGTCCTTATCGCTGCCTTCAATCTATCTATGCCAAAGCCATCCATTCATGTTGCTGCCATGCCGTCATCCATTTATGCAGCCATCTAATGGTTCATGTTGCTGTCTCCCAACCATCATCTGTTAAAAAATAAAACAAAAGAGAGCCAAAAAAAGTTATATTTATAAAACAAATATTAATCCAAAATCTGGTCATAGCTTATTTTTATATTTTATTATTTCTGCTACTTGGAAAGGTCATGAAGAACATTAGGTTACTGTAAAACATCAAAGCTATGTTGATTTTTCTATTTGTTTTTGCTGATATTTCGGATGATGCTCATTTTATGAAAAAGTAGTTTCTTAATTAGGATACCTTAGTTGTTTCTCTGTTTATGTAATCTACTTGTCTGCTTTAAATAATTTAATTGACATAACATTTAAATATACATTTATCAAACATTAAACTTTCTAAACATTGAATATTTTGGTCCAACAGTGTTTTGTGATGTTGAACCCAATCTGTCCATGCTGCAATCAACCCTTTCATGCAGGCTACATCTCCGTGGCACATCCACCCATCCCATATTTCTGACATCCATTCCAATATTAATTTTTGCCGACATCTGCCCATGCGGCCATCCCCATCTAGCTCCCTGCCATCCATTTCACCTGTAAACATCTGTTGATTTTGCCGCTATCCATTCTGTGGAAGTTAAGTAATACAGTATTAAAAACTTATTAATCTTAGGTTCCCGATATTTTTCAAATGTATTTTAAAACACATGTTTTAAGCTTTATGTCTTTCAAATTTTAAAGCAATTTAATTTTCAGAAGGTCGGTTCGTGCAGACTTGTTTTCAAATTTCAGACATCAAAAATTTTTGTTTGAAATAAACACTGAATCAGGCCTATGTAGTCATTAACTTTGCATAATCCTGACATGTTAGATCTATTTTGTCGATAAACATCCACAATTTCCCCTGGAACATTTGAGTCTTACTTCTAGCTCGATCTGTCCTGAATTCTCGGGCTTTCTTGAAAATGTTTCACCCCGTATGTCTTGATTGAAGAAACTGTTGTCAATTTGTACACAGATAAAAAACCTTAAGAAATGTTGGTCAATAGGTATTTTTTCAGTAGTTCTAAATCCAAAGCTTATCCTGTATGATAAAATCCGTCAAGTCGTATCCAGTCAATGTAGTCTTCATCTGTTAATGCACCCATCTGCCTGTCCATGTCAACGCTATCCATTCTGCTATCCGCCTGTGCTGGCATCCATCCACAACACCATGCCCATCTCACTTACATGTTGCTGCCATCTACATTAAATCCTCTCATTCAAATGTGTTAAATACCATCAAAGCTGCCATTTTCCATCCATGTTTCCACCATCCATTTGTTCACCCATCCATCTGTGCTGACATCCATCCAGGCTACCATATCCTATCTATGTCTACATCATCCAGTTGCCCATCCATCTGTGCGGACATCGATCAAAGCTGCCATCTCCCATCTAAGTCTAAATCTTGGTCGCCCATCCATCTTTGCAGACATCCATCAAATCTGCCATATTTGTTCGCCCATCTATCTGCGCAGACATCCATCCAAGCTGCCATGCCCCCATCTATGTCTAAATCATCCGGTCTCCTTCAATGATGTTGTCGTATCCTTGTAATCAAGCTGCCACATAATCTCTTTTCAATGCTGCAGCTATCCATCTTTTCACTCTCTATGCTGACAACCAATGCGTCCTTATCGCTGCCTTCAATCTATCTATGTCAAAGCCATCCATTCGTGTTGCTGCCATGCCATCATCCATTTATGTAGCCATCTTATGGCTCTTGTTGCTGTCTCCCAATCACCATCTGTTAAAAAAATAAAACAAAAGAAGGCCAAAAACGATATATTTATAAAACAAATATTAAACCATAGTCTGGTCATAGCTTATTATTTTTATACATGTATTTTATTATTTCTGCTACCTGGAAAGGTCATGAAGAACATACGATTACTGTAAAACATCAAAGCTATGTTGATTTTTCTATTTGTTTTTGCTGATATTTCGGATGGTGTTCATTTTAAGTAATTCCTAAATTTGGATACCATAAGTTATTTCTCTGTTTATGTAATCTACTTGTCTGTTTTAAATAACTTACGTGACATTACATTTAAATATACATTTATCAAACATTAAACTTCCTAAACATTGAATATTTTGGTCCAACAGTTTCTTGTGATGTTGAACCCAATCTGTCCATGCTGTAATCCACCCTTTCATTTAGGCTTCATCTCCTTGGCACATCCACCCATCCCATATTTCTGACATCCATTCCAATATTACTTTTTGCCGACATCTGCCCATGCTGCCATCCCCTATCTAGCTCCCTGCCATCCATTTCACCTGTAAACATCTGTTGATTTTGCCGCTATCCATTCTGTGGAAGTTAAGTAATACAGTATTAAAAACCTATTAATCTTAGGTTCCCGATATTTTTCAAATGAAGTTAAGTAATACAGTATTAAAAACCTATTAATCTTAGGTTCCCGATATTTTTCAAATGTATTTTAAAACACCTGTTTTAAGCTTTATGTCTTTCAAATTTTAAAGCAATTTAATTTTCAGAAGGTCGGTTCGTGCAGACTTGTTTTCAAATTTCAGACATCAAAAGATTTTGTTTGAAATAAACACTGAACCAAGCCTATGTAGTCATTAACTTTGCACAATCCTGACATTTTAGACCTCTTGGTGGGCAGACATGAACACAGAACATTTGTGAAACCCATGCACATATAATCTTCAATTCTGCTGTATTTTTTTTATTTTAGAGACCAAAAAGATATTTCCATCATTGCCTCTTGTTCTGGACTTACCATTGTAGTATTTTGTCGATAGACATCCACAATTTCCCCTGGAACATTTGAGTCTTACTTCTAGCTCGATCTGTCCTGAATTCTCGGGCTTTCTTGAAAATTTTCACCCCGTATGTCTTGAAGAAACTGTTGTCAATTTGTACACAGATAAAAAACCTTAAGAAATGTTGCTCAATAGGTATTTTTTCAATAGTTCTAAATCCCAAGCTTATCCTGTATGATAAAATCAGTCAAGTCGTATCCACCCATCAATGTAGTCTTCATCTGTTAATGCAGCCATCCGCCTGTCCATGTCAACACTATCCATTCTGCTATCCGCCTATGCTGGCATCCATCCACAACACCATGCCCACCTTCCATGTTGCTGCCATCTCCATCCATCCTCTCATCCATCTGTCCAAACCTCCATCCATATTTCCACCATCCATTTGTTCACCCATCCATCTGTGCTGACATCCATGCAAGCTGCCATATCCTATCTATGTCTACATCATCCAGTTGCCCATCCATCTTTGCAGATATCCATCAAAACTGCCATCTCCCATCTATGTCTAAATCTTGTTCGTCCATCCATCTGTCCACAACATCCATCAAAGCTGCTATTTTTTCGCCCATCCATCTGTGCAGACATCCATCCAAGCTACCATGCTCCTATCTATGTCTAAATCATCCAGTTTCCTTCAATGATGTTGTCGTATCCTTGTAATCAAGCTGCCACATAATCCCTTTTCAATACTGCAGGTATCCATTCAACCATCCCTCCCTATGCTGACATTTGTTCATCCTGCAATCAACTGCAATTCGTCCTTGTTACTTCCTCCATCCATCTATGCCAAAGCCACCAACTCATTCACGTTGCTGCCATGCCATCATCGATGTTGCTTCCATCCATTATGCAGCCATCTACTGGCTCATGTAGCTGTCTCAAAACAATCCTGTATTATAAAAGAGCCAAAAAATATATTTTAAAAAATTTAATCAACAGCTGGTGATAGCCTATTATATATCTTATTACTTCTGCTACCTGGAAAGGTCATGAAGAACATTATGTTACTGTAAAACATCAAAGCTATGTTGATTTTTCTATTTGTTTTGCTGATATTTCGGATGATGCTCATTTTTTAAAAAAGAAGTTTCTTTATTTGGATACCTTAGTTGTTTCTCTGTGTATGAAATCCACGTGCCTGCTTAAAAAAACTTAACTGACATAAAATTTTCATTGACATTTGTCAAACATTTAATTTCCTAAACATTGAATATTTTTGTCAACAATATTTTGAGATGTTGCCCCAATCTGTCCATGCTGCAATCCACCCTTTCATTTAGGCTTCATCTCCTTGGCACATCCACCCATCCCATATTTCTGACATCCATTCCAATATTAATTTTTGCTGACATCTGCCCATACTGCTATCCCCTATCTAGCTCCCTGCCATCCATTTCACCTGTAAACATCTGTTGATTTTGCCGCTATCCATTCTGTGGAAGTTAAGTAATACAGTATTAAAAACCTATTAATCTTAGGTTCCCGATATTTTTCAAATGTATTTTAAAACACCTGTTTTAAGCTTTATGTCTTTCAAATTTTAAAGCAATTTAATTTTCAAAAGGTCGGTTCATACAGACTTTTGTTTTTTATATTCCAGACATCCAAATATCTTGTAAGAAATAAACACTGAACCAAGCCTATGTTGTCATTAACTTCGCACAATCCTGACATTTTAGACCTTTTGGTGGGCAGACATGAACACAGAACATTTGTTAAACCCATGTACAAATAATCTTCAATCCTGCTGTATTTTTCATTTTGGAGACAAATAAGATATTTCAATCATTATGACTACTGTTCTGGACTTACCATTGTGGTATTTTGTATACAAACATCCACAATTTCCCCTGATCCATTTGAGCTTGATCTGTCCTGAATTCTCGGGCTTTTGTTGAAAAGTTTTCACACTGTGTCTAGATTGAAGAAACTATTGTCAATTGATTTCTAATGCACATAGATGTTTAAACATTCATTTATTCTTATTTGCTTTTCTTTAGATGCTTTATCCTGATTTTAGAAACCGTAGTTGTTGATACATCTTTGACATCAACTTGCGTAAGTATTTTACTGGGCATAACAGTAAAACATTTTACAATCTCACAAACCTTGAAAATGTTTGGTCGATGAATATGTATTTTTTCAATCATTCCGAGTCCCAAGCTAATCCTGTACACTCGCAATCATCTATGCCGACATCTTTCCATGCAGTCATCCAGCAATCCATGCCAACATCCCTTCAAGTTGCCATCCAATCATTAATGTCACCACGATCTTACCATGCTACAAAAATATATACAAATTAAACCCTATATACAAAGACTTAACTTCAATAAACAAAGAAATACAATGAAATTCACTATACCTAGACAAATTAACTTAATATTCATTTAATTGAATTTCCTTTCATTTACCTTTCCATAAGAGTTAATTTTATTAGAAAATTATCTTGGATGTGTCCATACATTATCAATGACGTAAAATGGCAAACCTGGCAAATTTTCATTGTCAAATGTCTTCCAAACTCTTCAGAAAGTAAAGGTATGATGAGTAAAACGAAGTCTATTTCCATCCATCTGGTAAAGTGCTGGCCATTGATGCAGAACTTTGCTGAATGTTCTTCTTTATCTTGAAGCAGTGATTCTTGATCTCTGAATTCTTGAACTGAAACAATATAGTATATGGATTAAAAAAGATATTTCTCAGTTTTATAAATCCATTTTAGATTACTGTTGCAGATAAAGGCAACCTGTGGTGACTAAATGTAAAAGAAAAAATACCAAGACTGAATGAATAAATGGACAGAATGTTTACTGCACAGCAAATGCAGTTTTTACAGGCTCTTTATATTTACTTAAGCCAGAAGCGAATATACCCGAAATTTCTACTTACAACAGAATGGCTATTACAGCGTCTGTAACAGTTAATATAATGGACAAATACAAAAGTTATTTATAAATGCATGATTCTTCACATACATTTGAAATAAGATGTTGCTTTCCATCTATCCATGACGATGGCATTGGTGCTTCAACATCCAATGAAGGCAATATGGCTGCTTAAGCAAGGTAACAACACATAAGAAGGTTAATGTAGGCGTGAAATTTGTTGAATGCAAGGCAAGCAGCTCAGACCAAAGGATAAAACCAATAAAACACATCTGCCTTCATGAAATTCTGAGTGTCTTACAGTAGCACTAAAAACTACAAACACAATTGACCATCATATTTTAGTATTCTATGCTGCCAGTACCTTCCAGTATTTTATGCTGCAAGTGCCTTCCTCTGGTGCTTTCTCAGGTCTCTGAGATTACCGAGAACCCACTTTCTCTGTATGAAAAGGAAACAAGATGTATTAATAGTGACAGCCCAAATCAAAACTATTACAGAAGACATGCTGTTTTTCAAACTGTAAACAGCAACTTTATCTTAGGCCTCACCTTTTCAGAGCTGACCCTCTGCAATTATAACCTAATATTAGAAAAAATATACCATTAAGTAACTTAACAAAAAAATCCAAACACAAAACAACAAATCAACAAAAACCCAACAGTGTAAACAGTATCTTATAAATACTACATTAACAAACTACTAGAAACAAATTAATACAAACAAACAGCAAAAACGAGTGCAGCTAACACAGAAAAGCAACAAACAACATGCTTAATATAACAAATATACCTAAATCCTTGTTCCAGAGTCCATTTGCTGCATTCCATCTGTCATGAACTTCTTTCAGGCTCTTGGGTTGGTACATGTAAAAAAATTAAAACTAAATCAAAAGATATGCATAAACAGCATGGCTCTACCTTAGACCTCAGCTTCCTTTGGGCCTAACTCTTTGCAAATGTAACCTTAAACATAAGCAAAATAAACAATAACTTAAACAAAATTTAAATCAACGCCCAAACATAAATCAACGATATTAAACATAACATAAAATGCTAACAAAAACTCAATCAGCAATCTAGAACTGGAAACAAATTAACCCAAATCAACAGCAAAAGAACAAACAACAAGTTAGTGACATAAAGTAACATAAAAAACTGCATGCTAAAGAAAACATCAAATTCACCAACAAACCTTGTTTAAGGACTCCAATTGCTGCATTCTGTCTTTAATCAATCTCTTCCAGGCGCTCAGGATAATGTGTGTAAAGAAAAAAATATGTAAGTGACACCCCAAATTAAAACATATACAAACATTTGTATTTTCAAACAGTAAACAGTTACCTGCCCTTATACCTTACCTTTCCTGAGACTGAAACAAAAAACAGCATTATACATAACATACAAAATCTACAGTAAAAGACTAGAAATGGAAACAAAATAATCAACAGCAGAACCAAACAGCAAGTGCAACTAATAACAAAAACAACATTAAAACTTCATGCTAAAGAATTCAAATATACCCTTCAAACCTTGTTTCACGAGTATAGTTGCTGCATTCCATCTGCCATGAACCTCTGTCAGACTCTCGTAATAATGTATGGAAAAGAAAAACATATATAAGTGACAGACCAAATAAATCTAAATACAAAAGATATATTCTGATTTTCTAACTGTAAACAGCAACTTTACCTAAGGCCTCACCTTTTTTTAAGATCCTACACCTGCAATTGTAAATAAATGGTAAACAAAATCAAATTAAAGCATTAATAAACTAGAAACAAAGCCCATACCCCAAAAATATAAAATCAACACAAAACAACAGTATTACAAATAAATGGCAAAAAACCACATTAATAGACTAAAACTAGAAAAAAGTAAAAGAATTAAACTCCAAAAACAAACAAGTGCACTAAACACAAACAAAACAGCATAGAAGCTACATTCTTAAACAATCAAATGTACCTTCAAACCTTGTTTCAGAAGTCCAGATGCTGCATTCCATCTTGCATCAACCTCTTCAAGACCCTCAGGATGGTGTATGAAAAGGAAAAAATATGTTAGTCACAGTCCAAATTAAAACATATACAAAAATTTGTATTTTCAAACAATAAAAAGTTACCTGCTCTTACACCTCAACTTTCCTGAGAATGAAACCAAAAAAAGAAAAGCATTATACATGACAACAGTAAAAAAAAGTATAACAATTAAATGCAAACAAAAACTACATAAAAAGACTAAAACTAAAAACAAACTAACAGAATTCAACACCAAAAACAAACAAGTGCAACTAACAAAAACAAAGCAACAACAAAAAACTACATGCTTAAGAAATCAAATATACCTTCAAACCTTTCAGGAGTCCAGATGTTGCATTCTGTCTTACATCAACCTCTTCCAGGCTCTCAGGATGGTGCGTGAGAAATAAAAAAAGATATTCTAATGACACCCTAAATCAAAACATAAACATTTGTATTTTCAAACAGTAAACAGTTACCTGCCCTTACACCTCACCTTTCCTGAGACTGAAACAAAAAAACAGCATTATACATGACAACAGTATAGTCTTGAAAGTATAACAAATGAATTCTAACAAAAACTACATAAAAAGACTTAAACTAAAAACATAAATTAACAGAATTCAACACCAAAATCAAACAAGTGCAACTAACACAAACAGAGCAACAAAAATCTACATGCTTAAGAAATCAAATATACCTTTAAACCTTTCAGGAGTCCAGATGCTGCATTCCATCTTGCATCACCCTCTTCCAGACTCAAAAGATGGTTTGTGTGAAATAAAAAAATATTTGAATGGCATCCTAAAATTAAAACATATACAAACATTTGTATCGTCAAACAGTAAACAGTTACATGCCCTTACACCTTAACTTTCCTGAGACTGAAACACAAAAAACAGCATTATACATAACATGCTTACAAAATCTACAGTAAATACTAGAATTTGAAACAAAAAATCAACAGCAGAAACAAACAAACAAGCGCAACTAACAACAAAAGCAACATAAAAACTTCATGCTAAAGACTTTAAATATACCCTCAAACCTGCTTTCACGAGTCCAGTTGCTGCATTCCATCTGCCATGAACCTCAGTCAGACTCTCGGAATGGTGTATGGAAAAGAAAAACCAATATATTAGTTACAGCCCAAATAAATACTAATACAAAAAGATATATTCTGATTTTCTAACTGAAAACAGCAACTTTACCGTAGACCCCAACTTTTTTTAGATCCTACACCTGCAATTGTAACTATATGATAAACAAATCAAACAAAAGCAATTATAAAGTAAAAACAAAGTCCATACCCTAAATATATAAAATTAACACAAAACAACAGTATTTACAAATAAATGCCAACAAAAACTACATTAATAGACTAAAACTGGAAACAACAAAGTAACAGAATTTAACAGCGAACAACAAGTGCAACTAAAATAAACAAAGCAACAACAAAAACCTACATGCTAAAGAAATCAAATATACCTTCAAAACTTTCAGGAGTCCAGATGCTGCATTCCGTCTATCATCAGCCTCTAGACTCGCAGGATGTTGTATGAAAAAGAGAAAAAATATGTAAGTGACAGTCCAAACTAAAACATATACCAACATTTGTATTTTCAAACAGTAACCAGTTACCTGCCCTTACACCTCACCGTACCTGAGACTAAAACATAAAAAACAGCATTATACATGACAACAGTAAAAGACTAGAAAGTATGATAAATTCAAACAAACTATATAAAAAGACTAAAACTAACAACAAATTTACAGAATTCAACACCAAAAACAAACAAGTGCAACTAATACAAACAAAGCAACAAAAGCAACATGCTTAAGAAATCAAATATACCTTCAAACCTTTCAGGAGTCCAGATGCTGCATTCCGTCTTACATCAACCTCTTCCAGACTCTCAGGATGTTGTATGAAAAAGGAAAACAATATGTAAGTGACAGTCCATACTAAAACATATACCAACATTTGTATTTTCAAACAGTAAACAGTTACCTGCCCTTACACCTAACCTTTCCTGAGACCTAAACACAAAAAAACAGCATTATACATGACAACAGAAAAAGACAAGAAAGTAAAACAAATAAATTCTAACAAAAACTCCATAAATAGACTAAAACTAGAAACAAATTAACAGAATTCAACACCCAAAAACAAACAAGTGCAACTAACACAAACAAAGCAACAAAAGCAACATGCTTAAGAAATCAAATATACCTTCAAACCTTTCAGGAGTCCAGATGCTGCATCCCGTCTTACATCAACCTCTTCCAGACTCAAAGGATGGTTTGTGTGAAAGAAAAAAAAATATTTGAATGATATCCTAAAACTAAAACATACATTTGTATTTTCAAACAGTAAATAGTTATCTGCCATTACACCTCACCTTTCCTGAGACTGAAACACAAAAAAACAGCATTATACATAACATGCTTATATAATCACAAGTAAAATACTAGAATTTGAAACAAAAAATCAACAGCAGAAACAAACAAACAAGTGCAACTAACAACAAAAGCAACATAAAAACTTCATGCTAAAGACTTTAAATATACCTTCAAACCTGCTTTCACGAGTCCAGTTGCTGCATTCCATCTGCCATGAACCTCAGTCAGACTCTCGGAATGGTGTATGGAAAAGAAAAACCAATATATTAGTTACAGCCCAAATATATACTAATACAAAAGATATATACTGATTTTCTTACTGTAAACAGCAACTTTACCGTAGACCTCACCTTTTGTTAAGATCCTACACCTGCAATTGTAACTAAATGCTGAACAAATCAAACAAAAGCAATTATAAAGTAAAAACAAAGTCCATACCTTAAATATAAAAAATAAACACAAAACAACAGTATTTACTAATAAATGCCAACAAAAACTACATTAATAGACTAAAACTGGAAACAACAAAGTAACAGAATTTAACAGCGAACAACAAGTGCAACTGAAATAAACAAAGCAACAACAAAAACCTACATGCTAAAGAAATCAAATATACCTTCAAAACTTTCAGGAGTCCAGATGCTGCATTCCGTCTATCATCAACCTCTAGACTCGCAGGATGTTGTATGAAAAAGAGAAAAAAATATGTAAGTGACCGTCTAAACTAAAACATATACCAACATATGTATTTTCAAACAGTCAACAGTTACCTGCCCATACACCTCACCTTACCAGAGTCTGAAACACAAAAAACAGCATTATACATGACAACAGTAAAAACTATAAAGTAAAACAAATTCAAACAAAATCTTCATAAATAGACTAAAACCAGAAACAAATTAACAGAATTCAACACCAAAATAAAACAAGTGCAACTAATACAAACAAAGCAACAAAAGCAACATGCTTAAGAAATCAAATATACCTTCAAACCTCTCAGGAGGCCAGACGCTGCATCCCGTCTTACATCAACCTCTTCCAGACTCAAAGGATGGTTTGTGTGAAAGAAAAAAATATTTGAATGATATCCTAAAATCAAAACATAAACATTTGTATTTTCAAACAGTAAACAGTTATCTGCCCTTACACCTCACCTTTCCTGAGACTGAAACACAAAAAAACATCATTATACATAACAAGCTTATAAAATCTAAAGTAAAATACTAGAATTTGAAACAAAAAATCAACAGCAGAAACAAACAAACAAGCGCAACTAACAACAAAAGCAACATAAAAACTTCATGCTAAAGACTTTAAATATACCCTCAAACCTGCTTTCACGAGTCCAGTTGCTGCATTCCATCTGCCATGAACCTCTGTCAGACTCTCGGAATGGTGTATGGAAAAGAAAAACCAATATATTAGTTACAGCCCAAAGAAAAACCAATACAAAAAATATATCCTGATTTTCTAACTGTAAACAGCAATTTTACCATAGACCTCACCTTTTTCAAAGATCCTACACCTGCAATTGTAACTATATGATAAACAAATCAAACAAAAGCAATAATAAACTAAAAACAAAGTCCATACCCTAAATATAAAAAATAAACACAAAACAACTGTATTTACAAATAAATGCCAACAAAAACTACATTAATAGACTAAAACTGGAAACAACAAAGTAACAGAATTTAACAGCGAACAACAAGTGCAACTAAAATAAACAAAACAACAACAAAAACCTACATGCTAAAGAAATCAAATATACCTTCGAAACTTTCAGGAGTCCAGATGCTGCATTCCGTCTGTCATCAGCCTCTAGACTCGCAGGATGTTGTATGAAAAAGAGAAAAAATATGTAAGTGACAGTCCAAACTAAAACATATACCGACATTTGATTTTCAAACAGTAAACAGTTACCTGCCCTTACACCTCACCTTTCCTGAGAATGAAACACAAAAAACAGCATTATACATGAAAACAGTAAAAGACTACAAAGTATGATAAATTCAAACAAAAACTATACCAAAAGACTAAAACTAACAACATAAATCTACAGAATTCAGCACCAAAAACAAACAAGTGCAACTAACACAAAGCAACGAAAAAACTACAAGCTTAAGAAATCAAATATACCTTCAAACCTTGTTTTAGGAGTCCAGATGCTGCATTCCGTCTATCATCACCCTCTTACAGACTCTCAGGACTTTGTATGAAAAAGGGATAAACAATATGTAAGTGACAGTCCATACTAAACAAATACCAACATTTGTATTTTCAAACAGTAAACAGTTACCTGCCCTTACACCTCACATTTCTTGAGACCTATACACAAAAAGCAGCATTATACATGACAACAGAAAAAGACTAGAAAGTAAAACAAATTCAAACAAAAACCACATAAATAGACTAAAACTAAAACATATTAACAGAATTCAACACCAAAATAAAACAAGTGCAACTAATACAAAAAAAGCAACAAAAGCAACATGCTTAAGAAATCAAATATACCTTCAAACCTTTCAGGAGTCCAGATGCTGCATCCCGTCTTACATCAACCTCTTCCAGACTCAAAGGATGGTTTGTGTGAAAGAAAGAAATATTTGAATGATATCCTAAAATCAAAACATAAACATTTGTATTTTCAAACAGAAAACAGTTATCTGCCCTTACACCTCACCTTTCCTGAGACTGAAACACAAAAAAAACATCATTATTCATAACAAGCTTATAAAATCTAAAGTAAAATACTAGAATTTGAAACAAAAAATCAACAGCAGAAACAAACAAACAAGTGCAACTAACAACAAAAGCAACATAAAAACTTCATGCTAAAGACTTTAAATATACCCTCAAACCTGCTTTCACGAGTCCAGTTGCTGCATTCCATCTGCCATGAACCTCTGTCAGACTCTCGGAATGGTGTATGGAAAAGAAAAACCAATATATTAGTTACAGCCCAAAGAAAAACCAATACAAAAAATATATCCTGATTTTCTTACTGTAAACAGCAATTTTACCATAGACCTCACCTTTTTCAAAGATCCTACACCTGCAATTGTAACTATATGATAAACAAATCAAACAAAAGCAATAATAAACTAAAAACAAAGTCCATACCCTAAATATAAACAAGTGCAACTAACACAAAGCAACGAAAAAACTACAAGCTTAAGAAATCAAATATACCTTCAAACCTTGTTTTAGGAGTCCAGATGCTGCATTCCGTCTATCATCAACCTCTTCCAGACTCTCAGGACTTTGTATGAAAAAGGGATAAACAATATGTAAGTGACAGTCCATACTAAACATATACCAACATTTGTATTTTCAAACAGTAAACAGTTACCTGCCCTTACACCTCACATTTCCTGAGACCTATACACAAAAAGCAGCATTATACATGACAACAGAAAAAGACTAGAAAGTAAAACAAATTCAAACAAAAACTACATAAATAGACTAAAACTAAAACATATTAACAGAATTCAACACCAAAATAAAACAAGTGCAACTAATACAAACAAAGCAACAAAAGCAACATGCTTAAGAAATCAAATATACCTTCAAACCTTTCAGGAGTCCAGATGCTGCATCCCGTCTTACATCAACCTCTTCCAGACTCAAAGGATGGTTTGTGTGAAAGAAAAAGGTATTTGAATGACATCCTTAAATTAAAACAAACATTTGTATTTTCAAACAGTAAACAGTTATATGCCATTACACCTCACCTTTCCTGAGACTGAAACACAAAAAAACATCATTATACATAACAAGCTTATAAAATCTAAAGTAAAATACTAGAATTGAAACAAAAAATCAACAGCAGAAACAAACAATTGCAACTAAGAAAAAAGCAACATAAAAAACTAAAAACAAAGTCCATAACCTAAATATAAAAAAAATAAACACAAAACAACAGTATTTACAAATAAATGCCAACAAAAACTACATTAATAGACTAAAACTGGAAACAACAAAGTAACAGAATTTAACAGCGAACAACAAGTGCAACTAAAATAAACAAAGCAACAACAAAAACCTACATGCTAAAGAAATCAAATATACCTTCAAAACTTTCAGGAGTCCAGATGCTGCATTCCGTCTATCATCAACCTCTTCCAGTCTCTCAGGATGTTGTATGAAAAAAGGAAAAACAATATGTAAGTGACAGTCCATACTAAACATATACCAACATTTGTATTTTTAAACAGTAAACAGTTACCTGCCCTTACACCTCACCTTTCCTGAGACCTAAACACAAAAAGCAGCATTATACATAAAATGCTTATATAATCACAAGTAAAATACTAGAATTTGAAACAAAAAATCAACAGCAGAAACAAACAAGTGCAACTAACAACAAAAGCAACATAAAAACTTCATGCTAAAGACTTTAAATATACCCTCAAACCTGCTTTCACGAGTCCAGTTGCTGCATTCCATCTGCCATGAACCTCAGTCAGACTCTCGGAATGGTGTATGGAAAAGAAAAACCAATATATTAGTGACAGCCCAAATAAATACTAATACAAAAGATATATACTGTTTTTCTTACTGTAAACAGCAACTTTACCGTAGACCTCACCTTTTGTTAAGATCCTACACCTGCAATTGTAACTAAATGCTGAACAAATCAAACAAAAGCAATTATAAAGTAAAAACAAAGTCCATACCTTAAATATAAAAAATAAACACAAAACAACAGTATTTACTAATAAATGCCAACAAAAACTACATTAATACACTAAAACTGGAAACAAAAAAGTAACAGAATTTAACAGCGAACAACAAGTGCAACTAAAATAAACAAAGCAACAACAAAAACCTACATGCTAAAGAAATCAAATATACCTTCGAAACTTTCAGGAGTCCAGATGCTGCATTCCGTCTATCATCAACCTCTAGACTCGCAGGATGTTGTATGAAAAAGAGAAAAAAATATGTAAGTGACCGTCTAAACTAAAACATATACCAACATTTGTATTTTCAAACAGTCAACAGTTACCTGCCCATACACCTCACCTTACCAGAGTCTGAAACACAAAAAACAGCATTATACATGACAACAGTAAAAACTATTAAGAAAAACAAATTCAAACAAAATCTTCATAAATAGACTAAAAAAAGGAACAAATTAACAGAATTCAACACCAAAATAAAACAAGTGCAACTTATACAAACAAAGCAACAAAAGCAACATGCTTAAGAAATCAAATATACCTTCAAACCTTTCAGGAGGCCAGACGCTGCATCCCGTCTTACATCAACCTCTTCCAGACTCAAAGGATGGTTTGTGTGAAAGAAAGAAATATTTGAATGATATCCTAAAATCAAAACATAAACATTTGTATTTTCAAACAGTAAACAGTTATCTGCCCTTACACCTCACCTTTCCTGAGACTGAACACAAAAAAACATCATTATACATAACAAGCTTATAAAATCTAAAGTAAAATACTAGAATTTGAAACAAAAAATCAACAGCAGAAACAAACAAACAAGCGCAACTAACAACAAAAGCAACATAAAAACTTCATGCTAAAGACTTTAAATATACCCTCAAACCTGACTCAAAGGATGGTTTGTGTGAAAGAAAAAAAATATTTGAATGACATCCTAAAATTAAAACAAACATTTGTATTTTCAAACAGTAAACAGTTATCTGCCATTACACCTCACCTTTCATGAGACTGAAACACAAAAAAACAGCATTATACATGACAACAGTTAAAGACTAGAAAGTATAATAAATTAATTCAAACAAGAACTACATAAATAGACTAAAACTAGAAATCAACACCAAAATCAAACAAGTGCAACTAACTCAAAGCAACAAAAAATCTACATGCTTAAGAAATCAAATATACCTTCAAACCTTTCAGGAGTCCAGATGCTGCATTCCATCTTGCATCAACCTCTTCCAGACTCTAAGGATGGTGTATGGAAAAGAAAAAACAAATATATTAGTTACAGCCCAAATAAATACTAATACAAGATGTATTCTGATTTTCTAACTGTAAACAGAAACTTTACCTTAGACCTCACCTTTTTTAAGATCCTACACCTGCAATTGTAACATAATAATGAACAAAATCAAACAAAAGCAATAATAAACTAAAACCAAAGTCTAAACATATAATCAACACAAAACAACAGTACTACAAATAAATGCCAACAAACTACATTAATAGACTAAAACTTGCAACTTAAAGTAGCAGAATTCAACAACAAACAAGTGCAACTAACAAAAAACACACACACAAACTACATGCTTAAGAAATCAAATATACCTTCAAACCTTTCAGGAGTCCAGATGCTGCATTCTGTCTTACATCAACCTCTTCCAGACTCCCAGGATGGTCAATGAAAAAGAGAAAAACATGTTACAGCCCAAATCTAATTTTATACGAAAGAGAGGCTGATTTTCAAACAGTTGACAGAAACTTTACCTTAGTTTTCACCTTTCTTAAAACCTTACCCTTTGCAACTGTAACTTAAAAATCAGCAAAATTAGAACATATCAATAATAAACTAAATAAACATAATCCATACCCCAAACAAAAACTCAACACAAAGCAACAGAATTACACATGCTTACAAAACCTCAACACAAAGCAACAGAATTACACATGCTAACAAAACCTTAACTCAAAGCAACAGAATTACACATGCTAACAAAACCTCAACTCAAAGCAACAGAATTACACATGCTAACAAAAACTCAACACAAAGCAACAGAATTACACATGCTAACAAAAACTCAACACAAAGCAACAGAATTACACATGCAAAAAAAAATTCAACACAAAAGCAACAGAATTACACATGTTAACATAAAAATTAACACAACAGCAAAAACAGCAGATACAATTAACACAACAAAAGCAAGATATGCATGCTAAAGAAATCAAATATACCTTAATACCTTGCTTCAGGGGTCAAGCTGTGACATTCAGTCTTTTATCTACCCCTTCCAGACCCTAAATATGATATATGAAAGAAAAAGGATATTAGTGACAGCCCAGATTAAACCTCAATCAAAATATACAGTAAAATGCAACTTTACCTTAATTAGATCACACCCTTTTTTAAGACCTTACCCTCAACAATTGTAACATTATTAGCAAAATCAAAATATAGCAATAATTAACTTAAACAAAATCCAAACATCAAATATCCAAACATCAAATATCCAAACATCAAATATAATAAATCAACACAAAGTAACAATATAATGAACAAAATTAATGAACACCAAACAGAGTATCCCCCCCCCCAAAAAAAAAAAAATAAAAAAATAAAATAAAATAAAATAAAATTAAAAAAAAAAAAAACAGTAAATGCAACTAGAACAATAAAGCAACATAAGCTACATGCTGAAGAAATGAAATATATACTTCACAGGTTCAGGAGTTTGGTACCTGAATTTCTTCTTCTGTCTAACTTTTGGCAACTCAGAAGAAGAAGTAAACAATTTGCATTAAATTCAGTCAAAAGTTTCTTATATATGATTGCTAGATAGCCCCTTAGACTTTAATGTTCTTTTTTATATTAATTTCAATACCCATAAGCTTGAAAATAGTTGCTAAGTTATGTACCTGACAGTGTCTTGAATACAAATTTAGTTTCAACAAACTTCAAACAAGGGCCAGTTAAAACTTCAGTTGTTCTTCAGTTATTGATTGAAGACTAATTTGAAGAACAAGCCCCTGTGACCATGACCTTTGACTGATGGAAGCCAAAATTAGATGAGTCATTCTAAATAAGTCTTTAAAGGTGCTAACTAAATTTTTCTGCAGTAATATTTACCAAAACCTTTTTTTCTAAGTGTAGGCCCCTGTGAGCTAGACCTCTGACAAAGAAAGCCTAAAATCAAAATAGTTTATTTACACATGCTCATCAATCCTATAAAACTTGAGAGTTCTCAGTCAGTTGGTTGTGAGTTACTGGTAGTGATACAAAATCCTTTTCAAAATGAAAATTAAACTTTAAGTGTAAAACGTAAAAAGTAAAAGCTTGTTCATGACTGTCATTACTATAAGTACTCTCTTGTACTTTTACAATAGGAATGAAAACAATGAAGATGTAAAAAGGCTTAGACAAATTGATCTGTTGACATTTTACTGGAGCTGCTGTAGAGAATTTACTTCTTGAGGAACGTTAAGGTCTGACCAGGAGAAATAGAGTAACTTTTCTTAGAATTTAACTTGTATGCAATAATGTGTAATGAGTAAATGTAAATCTGATTGTTTCATTTTCTTTCAAGTCATTTTTAAGCAGGGCAGATATAATGTTTGATAAAAATCTTATATTATTTTTGTTATGCAAAATGTAGTGAGTGGGGTAAATTGCTACCCATTTTCAACATATCTGACTATGTGGGATATATGATATGTATCTAAAGTTTTTTTTCTATACTTAAATTGTTTATGTATCAGTTGTACCTATTTTACATAATCAGACGCATCAAATATAATAGATTAATCCAGAGTATACAACATATGATTTTTTATCTGTTACAGACTGACGGGTCATAGGAATTTTTATTTGATAGCTCTTAAAGATCAACTGTGACATGCTCTTTTTATTTCATTTTTAGAATGGCCATACAAATATCTACAAAATATCAGTTTTTTAATGAATTTTTTGTTATTTATCCCGTTACTATCTAAGGTGAAATTTGCATAAAAAAGTGATACTTTCTTAATTTTGGACTTAATAGGATAATAAACTGAAATTTGACACTAGATACCAATGTTAAATTTTTATCATTTTTAATTTTTTTTTTTCTCTAGGATCTATACTGATAATTTCTCTTAAAATCTCAAACTAAATACTCTATTATTAATATAACTTTTTGTCAGTAAATGCTAAATTTCAGCCAATTTCAGAGTCAAAAAGCCTAATTTAGACTGCATAGGTGCCAATTAAATTTGTGAAAAAGTTCATTTGGCAACCTACATTTTCTTGCAGAAATAAACTTCCAGTAAGTTAATCTTCATAAAAAATACAGGCAGAAAAAATTGGTGTTAGTCTGAATTTCACCAGTGGACCCCTTAAGAAATAGACCATCAATGCCAACATTTGTATGATTGCTGAATTTAGATAATTGACATTCTTCTTAAAGTATCAATTTAATTAAAAAAGCTCTTGTACATAGAAATTCTATTGTAAATGTTTGATTCATTCATTGTCGTTATTTCCATTTACCATTTTATGACAACAGCATAATATTTAGAAGAAAATCGCTTTGACTGTGACTGTATTTGTGTTGTGTGTTATAATACTTATATATTATGTACATGTCAGAAATAAAATATATGTTATCTTATGTTTATGCTTTCTCAATTTTATTGATCAGAAATATGTTGGTCTACAGACTAACCATGTGAGCATCATTAATGAAGGGCTTTTATGCCCTCACTTCTTTTAAGGGGGGTAGGTCAAGGTAGACATAAATCTTGACAGCTTGTCCAAACTAAATGCTTGCTATCTTTATTTTTTTTACCAGATTTCATTTGAATCATTCCGCCATGTGTCATGTTTAATATCTGTTTAAGTTATAATTTTTGGGGGTGTAATAGCGATATTTTATGACAAATTTTCTTTAATAAAGTCATAAATGTATAAAGCAAAGTATTTAGGTTTGCTTATAAAACATTAATTGATCCCTTCCTATCTATATTCATTGTCTAGTTATTTGAGAATTCCCATCTTTAGGTTTTTCTTACATAAGCTGAGTTTCTTACTTATTTTAAAGTTAGATAGTTTATCTGTAAGTATTCAGTTCCTAATTTCAAAAATTTTAGTCACATGTTTTAAATTCTGAGGGATAGCCAAGGTTTGACACAAATATTGACAGATGTCTAAGTACCATCATTGTTCAAGATATTGCATAATTCTAAACAACTGTCTGTTAGAGTTATGTTTTTTCTACTTGGGTGTTACTTATTTCATTTTTGAAAAAAATAAATCTTAAGAAACTATCAATGACTAATCTTTAAACAACCATTAAACTAAATCTTTTGAAACTTTCATTGATTAATCTTTTACCAACCACTTAACTAAATGATCTAAAAAAAACTATCATTGATTAATCTTTTACCAACCATTTAACTGATCTCAAGAAACTATCACTGATTAATCTTTTACTGACCTTTTAACTAAATGATCTCAAGAAACTATCACTGATAATCTTTTACCAACCATTTAATTAAATGATCTGAAGAAACTATCACTGATTAATCTTTATCAACCATTAAACTAAATGATCTCAAGAACCTATCATTGATTAATCTTTTATACAAAACATTCAACTAAATGATCTCAAGAAACTATCATTGTTTAATCTTTTACCAACCATTTAACTAAATGACCTCAAGACACTATCATTGATTAATCTTTAACCAACCATTAAACTAAATAATCTCAAGAATCTATCACTGATTAATCTTTTACCAACCATTTAACTAAATGATCTCAAGAAACTATCTTTGTTTAATATTTTACCAACCATTTAACTAAATGACCTCAAGAAACTATCATTGTTTAATCTTTTACCATTTAAGTGAATGATCTCAAGAAACTATCATTGTTTAATCTTTTACCAACCATTTAACTATATGACCTCAAGAACCTATCATTGATTAATCTTTTACCAACCATTTAACTATATGACCTCAAGAACCTATCATTGATTAATTTTTAACCAACCATTTAACAGCTACCTTTCAGTATTTTTTTTTGTTTATTACCAGTTGTTGGCTTGTCATGTCTTTTATGAATAAAACTTATTTTTGTGTCCATTTCATACAGATCTGCTTAAGTGTAAGACTTTTTCAATGTCTGCAGTCACAAAAGTCAAAGTGGTTTATAAATTTACTGTATTTGCAAACAGACTTGCCTACTTTAAACTTAACAATTTCATTTGCTTTAAAGGCAAACAGACTTGCCTACTTTAAAATTTCAACAGTTTCATTTTCTTTAAATGGTACATATTTTTTCAGAAAGTCTTAACTGGTAAACTATTAAGTTAAAATTTTCAAAAAATTCTACAAACTTCTGCTCTTTCCAACTATTGTTCCAAGATTTAGAAATTCTTCTTATGTTAAGAACATTTACTGAGAAAAAAGAAAATATATTTTCATGTATTTATCAATCACATTAATACACAAACCTTGGTCTTCATGAGTTTGTATTCTGTATCCAACATTAAAGCTGTATTTAGCTGTATTTCTTCTTTCTATCTCCAACCTCATTGAGATGCTTAGGAATACCTATATATGGAAAGAAGAATAAACAACATGAATAAAAATAAAGTACCGGACTATTGCAAGCAATATTACTGATTACAATCTTAAGCTTTAAGTACTTCCACAATACTTTTTAAGCTTTTGTAAAAAAAGTTATAAGTTTAAAGATGCTTTAATACATTTTGAGTGATAACAGTCCTACAATTACAACTTTCTATCTTTTTCAAACATTTTCCCAAAATTTAGCTTTAACACTTTTCAAGTTATTACAGCATCATGAATTTCTTGATAGAATGATGAAAAAATCAAATAGAGATGAAGAATGAATAATAACTGGTAAGTATAATCTTTCACTTTGCTATAAATTTATTGTTTTATGAAGGCAGCCCCTAAACTTTCTCAGTTATTGAAAGAATGGATAGATAGACAAATATATGGATGATGAGAAAAAATCTTAACTTTTTTAATAATTAGAACTATCACCGAAGTACAGGTATATTAGTCAATTCAGCAAGCATTTGATATTTTACCTTTGCTTTGGATAGCTGAAAAGGACAGGAAGGTAGACCAAAAGAAAGGAGGGAGAGGAATTACATAGCAGACAAACTGCACTGGCAGATGGACAGGAGGATGAATGGTGTAATATTACCTAACATCTCCTCAAGGGGCATAAATGAAAGAAAAGAGGAAAAAAAGAATGTAAGGTTGGGAAATGGTAATGCAGAAGGAAAAACAATAGGAGAGAAAGTAGATTAAGAAGAAAGGGAGAAAGGCAGAACTGAAAGAAAAAAGGAGTGAAGAATATATAGAAAATCAGAGGCAAGAGGGACATAAAAATGAAGGAAAGAAAAACAAATTAAAGGGAAAAAAAGAATGAAAGAAACAAGGGACAAAAAGGAACATTCAAGGAAGGAATGGAGACAAAGATAGAAAAAGAAGGAAAACACAAAAGGAAAAGAAATGAAGAAAAAGATGTAAACAAGTATAGAAAGAAAGAGAACTGGAAAATGGAAAAATAGCTAGAGTCATCAGGAAAAAAAGAAAAGAGGGAGATCAGAAAAGGAAGGAAAAGAGAAAAATAAGAAAGGATTGTAAAAAAAGACAATGAAGAAAAAGGAAAGAAAGAAGATAAGGTGAGAAAAACACTGCTTAGTAAAAATTAAGTATACAAGAGATAACAAAATGAAGAAAACAAATGAAAGAATGATACAGAAAGAAAAAGAATAATTAAGTCAGAAAAAATATAGGAACAATAAAAGACAGAAAATTGAAATAAATGGATAAATATGTTAAGAGGAGAAAGGAAGATGATGGAAAGTGTAACAAGAACATACAATAGTTTGATGAAAATACAGAATAAAAAGAAGGACTATATATAAAAGACAGAAAAATAGACAGACAGAATGAAGAAACTAGATAAATAAGAACTTTTAATAAAACAAAAAATAAAAAAAATTCATGCAATAACATTCAACAGAAAAAATAGAATCACTGAATAAGAAATTTAGAAATTTTTAAAAACATAATAAAAACAGACAGAAAGATAAAAGATACAAAGAATGCTAAAAAAAGAAAGAAAGACAAAAACAGGCACAAAGGGAGAAAAATATTAACATATAAAACACAGATAGAAAGAAGAAAAAAGAAAGACTTGATATGTTGAAGAAATGACAATACAGTGAGAGAAGTTTAATGCAAGAAATAGAGGATAAATAAAGTAACAAAGATGCATGGAAAGAAAGAAGAAAAGAAAGAATGGTAGATAGAAAAAATAGGGGATGAAAAGGAAAAAAAACAAAGAAAATAAGATAGAAAAAGAGAAAATGAGAAAAAAATGGAAAAGTAATGTATAATCTGTATTTATAATATGCTGAAAGGAAAAAGATATAAGAGAGAAACTAGATTAAGAAGAGGAAGGGAGGAAGAAGTGACAGAAGAAAGAAAGGAAAAAAGCTATAATGACTATAATATATGTAAGACAAATTAGATTAGTAAGAGGAGATAAAAAAGAATTAAAGAACAAACGGAAAAAAAAAGGTAGAAAGAGATAAAAAATAAGAAAGGATTGTAAAAAAAAGATGAAGAAGAAAGAAGATAAAGTGGGAAATATACTACCTGGAAAAAATCTATAAAAGGGAAAATAAAATGAAGAAAACAACAATGGATAGAAAAATACAGAAAGAAAAAAAAGTATGATTTAGAGAAAAAACTAGAGGAATAATGATAGGAACATATAAAGAAGGAATGAGAACACAGATGTATGGAAAGAAAGACTGACAGAAAGAAAAAGATGAGAGAAACAGAAAAAATAAGAAAAAAAGAGAATAAAGAAAGGAGAAATAATATATAATCCATATTTTAGCATAAAACTTCAAGAAACACTAATGTATTGCATAAATTATGAAACATCAGCACATATATAATCAAGTGTAATGGTTCAAAGGGATTCTTGTCACAGTTTAAATTCTTAAGATTGTATCATATTTTTGTTCTAGCAGACAAAAGTGTAGACCTTTTTTCAGCAGAGAAGTGGAAAGCGCAGACATTTTATCCTTTTTAAGTTAGTTCTCAGTAATAAATCAGTTTATTAGAAATATAATGGGACAAATGACACGTGTATAAACACCAGAATCAAACAAGTTTATTTAAGTTTCAGAAGGAGAGGATTGGACAGCTTACCTGTATATCCTGATCACTAACAGACATGTCCTGTAACCAAGGTTCTAATGACAGCATCTTCTTTGAGAGGTGAAGAATAACACCCAAAGAACAGTTGGTTATCATTGTCATCTGTACCTGCCAGATGGGATATGTCAAGGTCATACCTTTGCCTTGATCTGAAAGATATTTAACAAAATCTATAGATAAAGAAGGAAAGAAAGAACAAACAGAAAAAAAGGAAGGAAGTAAGGAATGAAGGAAGCAAACAAAAAAGTAATGGTAAAAAGTGAAATAAAAGTAAGGAGGAATTAAAACAGAAAACAGGAAAAAAAAAGAAAGTGAAAAGAAATAAATGAAGGAAAGAAAGAAGATACATCATGTAAGTTTAGTTCAGACAGTAAAATCTCAGTTCCAGTTGAAAAATAATCAACTGTCTGCATTGCTTCATAGGAATGACAAGCTTTGAATTTCTGTTTGCATTTGAGTTTAAATAAATGTCCAAGACCTGATTTATTTTAGCAAACTTCAAAAGAATGTAGACCTATTCAACCAAGAAGTGAAAAGCGCAGACATTATATCATGTTTCTATTGTAAATAAGTTCTCTGAAAAGTTCTTAGGCTCTGAGTTAAATCGAACAGTCACAGTCAGCAATAACAATTTCACATAAAACTGTAAAGTATCTATCATAAAATCAGCTTACCTTCTCTAGGAAGTAGAAGTAGTCGAGTCCTCTGCCAGCACCATTAAAAAAAGCCCGCCATACGCCTGGGAACAATTGGAAAGGCACTAACTACTGTTGAGTTGGAAAGAAAGCTCACGACTGAAAATTGTATTGTGTGACCTTCCTTTTATAGTGAGCGAAAAGGCAACAAGCATGAAAAAAGCCTGCAAGATATTCACGTAAATCTACGTCAGCTATGATCGTAACAACTCGACTATTTCCGTATATGAAGTTAAACGCTGTGCGTAGATTTCCGTAATCTGTCGTGGTGATCCGAGGGATGCAAGCTACAAAAATGGGCGGCGCTAAACGTCATGAAGGGGTGCACGTGGTTGGGGCCTTAGAAAAGGGGAAACCATTAAGGAAAATGGACAGTATTTCTTTCTAGCTCTGTCAGTCTTTCTTTCTTTCGATCATTCTTTTTTACCTAAAAATGATGGTAACATGTCCTCAAAATTAAAACCTGCAGTGAGACAGGTTAAGCCAAGGGAAACACAAATGACACGCCTCCTTAGCTATTTTATAAGAAATACAATTAAATTCTTTTTTTAAGCTATAAAGTACTTACAGTTTTTATAATTACCATCATGTAATAGTAAAATGGGAAAGAGCTGTTGGCAATTTGTTACATGCCGGAGATAAATTCCATATTCTAAGAAGAAAATGGTGCATTTTGGCATGTATCTCGCTCTAAAAAATGGACCTGACTACACAAATATATAAATACATAAATTGTTGTTGTTGTTGTTGATGATATGATTTTGCTGCTGCTTGTTCTTACTGAAACACAAACAACTAATGCAACATTTCTAGTTTAGTTCTAAGACAAAGTCTTTCTTCTGAAACTTGGAATTTTGTTTGGGAAAAAACCCCCCACAAAATCATATCAGTAATCATCATCATTATTCAAATCATTAACAGATTTGACACACTACACGTACTTCATAAAACTTCATTCCTCTTTTACATAATTGTAGATTATAACTATTACGTTATGGCTACATATTGCTTCGTCGAAATGAGATTAATAAGTAACTAAAAACAGGAAAAAACATATCACAGTAAAATTGTCTTTCTGTCAAACAATTTGAAACAAAAGGGCATAAAGTATTGATGGATGAAACTAATCCATTGCTCAGGGGTGCATGTACATAAGCTAATTGTGTTGTCCAGTATGTCGATGTATATAGTGTGAATGTTAAAGCACCCCTTTTTCGCGAGTGTTTGTTAATTTTATCGTGAGAACTGTTTACAGCAGTGTAGTTTTTTTCCCGCGGGCTAATTTTCTATTTCACTGTGCTTCTCTCGTGCAGACTGATTGCATTTGGCGGGTAATTACTTTTGCAATTTTTCTTGAAAACTACATCTTTTCGAAAAAGAAAAGAGTCTTTTTAAGGGGGGGGGGGGGGTGGTGGAGGGAATATAATTTGCACATGTCCGTCCGTCTGTCTGTTGCGCTGTACCGCTGTCCGTACGTAGACCGGTTTGTGTCGCGTGTAACTCCAAACGTATAACCGCTAGAGCCACGAAACTTTCAACAATATTTGTCAGCATGTGAATTTATGCATCTGGGTATTTTGACGCGAATTTATTGGAGATCGACCGATTTATGCTTCCTCATTAAGCAAAATAAATAGCATTTTCAGATTTGTGTCGGGTGTAACACCGAACAAATAACTGCTAGAGCGGTGAAACTTTCTAAGAATAGTTGTAAGGCTTTATAACAAAAAGTAGAAAAATCTATTTGTAGCCTTGGTAACCTTGTCCCCAGTAAAAGGTACAGGTTCATGGGTATGCCTATAACCAAAATATTTAAAATATTGCTCAATAAGTACTGGCTTTATAACAGAAATAAGAAAAAATTATTTTTAACCTCGGTGACCTTGGCCCTAGTGACCTCAAACCCCACTCAGTGGTAGAGGTTCAGGCAAGGTACCTACATACTGAATGTATAAGATATTGGCCAATAAATGAAGGCTTCATAACGAAAAGTAAAACCTTGTTGATATTGCAGAGGTCACATTTTTCTTCTGATCTTAATGAATATTAGAATGTTTGCCGTGATAAATTATTGATAGTACTATGAAACTGGGTAATGTGGAACCAGAAACTAGGCCAATAATAGGAAAACAATGTAAATATTCTAGAGGTCACATTTTTTATCCGAACTTAATGAAAATTAGTAAGGAAGTTTGCCTACATGAATTTGTTCTGTGTGTTCCTTTGGACCTCGTACCACACATTTCAGGTGCAACCTATCCCCACTTGGCCCCATTGTTTCCGTATTGATATTGTGAGGTAAAAAATAAAAGTCAAATGGTGTTTATTTTGATGTTTGGATTTACTGATTTGCACCTTTGCCTCAGGTGAGTAATATATGGCCATTTTGGCCCTCTTGCTCGTGAATAGTAGTTGTCAGGTGAGCGATATAAGGCCATTATGACCCTCTTGTGTATGAAGAATTGCTGGTTGAATTTTATAAACATGGATATTTTTTTGCTGCTTATTCTATCATAAAAGTATTTTTATTTGTATCAGTGTTATTTTTGAAAGAAATTTTTAAGAAATATTTACACTCTTGAATAAAATAGTGCTCCTCAGCTTATTCATTTTGAAATAATCCGGTTATACCAAGATTAACAAGAGATGTTTGTGAAAAATATATGCCACCCCTAATGGCAACCAATAAATCATGTTACAAGGACTTCAACTCCTTTCACCTATTGACCTCAAAATCATCCCCAAAACAAGTTTAATGTGCATTTTCGAATGCATATTTGTATCCCCAATAAAACAAACTTGATGTGCATTATCGAATGCACATTTTGTATCCCCAACTACAAGCTTAATGTGCATTTTCGAATGCACATTTGGTATAAGGTACATTGCTTAGACTTCTGCCTTTCGGCGGGGTTTGAGGTCACTGGGCTCAAGGCCAAGATCACAGAGGTTAAAATTAGATTCTTCTCGATAACGCCATAGTATTCTGTTCGCATTCGATTCAATTTCAACCAAACTTTCACAAAACATGTATAAACAATTTATTTTATGCCTACCAATGAAATATAGGGAAATATCAGTGAGATAAAAGTGATAATCCACTGTTTTGAATCAGTGAAATTACTATTTTGATAATCCACTGTTTGTGCCGGAACTACTTTCCCCCACCACGTAAATATTGAATTGAAAGTCGGCCATATTGGATATTGTCCATGTGAGTTATGTAAACAAATCAGACATTTTAAATAAATTATGGCGAATTTCAGCATTGTTCACAACTAGTTAGGCTCAGGAATTCAATATTATAACTGGATTTAACAAGGTAAATAAATTTCACTCGCTGTCACTGTCTGAAATACAGCGGATTCTCTTGTATTTACGTGGTGGGGAAAAGTAGTTCCGGCACAAACAGTGGATTATCAAAATGGTAATTTCACTGATTCAAAACAGTGGATTATCACTTTTATCTCACTGATATTTCCCTATATTTCATTGGTAGGCATAAAATAAATATTGATAAACTGTGTGGAGAAAAATAAATGTTATTTGATGAAAGTGTATTCAGTTTATTTTAGCAGAAGTAAAGTTATCATATGTATTGGAGATTGTCTGCACTTTTTTTTTGTGCGGAGTAACGGTTTGACCAAAGTACGCATTAACTGATTTGGGGCTCACCATAGGGAATTTATTGAAGGCCCTGAGTAAAAATGTCATAAAATACCCATTTTTGACGTGTTGGCATAAAATAAAAAGAAAATTTGTTTGTTTTTTAGTGAAAGATGGTAATTTATTTCATCTCGTGAACACCATATATTTATATTTTCACTCGTGGCTGCGCCACTCGTGAAAATATCACATATGGTGTTCACTCGATGAAATAAATTCTCATCTTCCACAAAAACAAATAAATGTCCTCTATTTATTGAATTTTAGCCATACATACTTTAATTATAAAAGCGGATTAATACTGAGTAATATTCAATTAATTGAATTGAAAGTCGGCCATATTCGATATTGTCCATGTGAGTTATGTAAACAAATCAGACATTTTAAATAAATTATGGCGAATTTCAGCATTGTTCACAACTAGTTAGGCTCAGGAATTCAATATTATAACTGGATTTAACAAGGTAAATAAATTTCACTCGCTGTCACTGTCTGAAATACAGCGGATTCTCTTGTATTTACGTGGTGGGGAAAAGTAGTTCCGGCACAAACAGTGGATTATCAAAATGGTAATTTCACTGATTCAAAACAGTGGATTATCACTTTTATCTCACTGATAGTTCCCTATATTTCATTGGTAGGCATAAAATAAATATTGATAAACTGTGTAGAGAAAAATAAATGTTATTTGATGAAAGTGTATTCAGTTTATTTCGGCAGAAGTAAAGTTATCATATGTATTGGAGATTGTCTGCACTTTTTTTGTGCGGAGTAACGGTTTGACCAAAGTACGCATTAACTGATTTGGGGCTCACCATGGGGAATTTATTGAAGGCCCTGAGTAAAAATGTCATAAAATACCCATTTTTGACGTGTTGGCATAAAATAAAAAGAAAATTTGTTTGTTTTTTAGTGGAAGATGAGAATTTATTTCATCGAGTGAACACCATATGTGATATTTTCACGAGTGGCGCAGCCACGAGTGAAAATATAAACATATGGTGTTCACTCGATGAAATAAATTCTCATCTTCCACAAAAACAAACAAATATCCTCTATATAGCTAATGCTTTATGGTTGATAAAAAGCCGAATTGAAATAAAGTTTTTCAAGTTGTATCTTGTATCCAACATAAGATTCCATATTTCATGACGGCAGCATTATTACAGGCTACACTAAAAGTGATAACCAAGTGGTAACTTCTCATTGAATAATGGATTACACAATCCATCTGAAAGGGCTCTCGTAGATAATATGTAGGACCCGAGTAAACATAAATTTCGTACATAGTTTGGGGCCATAAGTTTCTACATATTAAAAACTTTGCGCTCGTTCATTTTTTACCTCCCTTTACTGCTATTCTCTATTTTTTCTGCCAACAAAGTCCAGAACTACGGTAATTGGTAAAGATTTAAGCTAACCTTATCGACTCAGCTGGGTTTAACTTTTTTTTAATCTTCAAGAAAAAGAAAATATGACATATGGTACCTGTGTAATGAGTTATTATAATTGTCATAAGATTTCAAGACATTATTTTCCTGCTCCCTATTTGATGCTGCCTCAGTGGTTTTGAAAACGGCTGATTTCTGTCACTTGTTAATTTTTGAAAACAAAGCAAACGCATTTCTGGAAAAGTAGGATTCTTATATGAAAGCCAAAACAGTTAGTTGAACTGAGTCAAGATGTGTCACTCTTTGTAATGAAAACACATCGATCGAGGATATGGGTAGGCTAAATAATCCAGCTTATTGTATGCGAGTCGAGATATTGTGTAATTTTTATATTCCCTGAAGGGAGAGCATATAGTCGCCACTTTGTCCATCTGTCCGTATTTTCTTGTCCGGGACATAACTCTGAAACTACAAGAAGTATCAACAAGAAACTTTGTAAGTAGATAAATCTTACTGAATAGAAGTGCAGTGCGTAAGAACCATAACTCTGCATTGCCTAATTTTTGAGTTATTGCCCTTTGTTCATTTTTACTCTTTGAACTTTGTCCTGGACATAACTCTTAAACTTCAAGAGGTATCAAAAACCTCTGGTTTACCTGTCATCAGCCTACTTCAGTGACCATGACACTGTCTTGATAGGACTGCCACTGTCTGAGTTGATAGAAAAATAAAGAATAAAATGGTAACTGTCTTACATTCTTCATTGCATATATAAACAGTTTTAACCTTTTTCAGCAACTAACAATAATATAATATCTTTATGCTGAATTTGGCAAAGACTTTATGGACACACTTTTTCTGTGTCCAAAACCTATTCGGGGAGCATCATCCGGTTCGACCGACTCTTGTTTGTATGGGTCATTATCTCTCCTCTGTGAGATTCCAACCCAGAACAAAAATATCTTAGAATATGCTCGAGATGTCACTTGAATTTTGACGAGGGCAATTAAATGTATTTTCTTTGATGTATACCACAAGTTACTTTTCTGTGGTGAATAAATGATCTTGAATGAATCATATTAAGATAAAATAAATAGATTCATTTTTGTGTCACCTGCTACAAAGTAGTCTCTACATATAGGGATCACTTCTCCGTCATCTGTCCATCCGTCACAAAACTTGTCCGGACTACTCCTCAAAAACTACTCATGCAATTTCAAGAATGATCAGTACCAAGTCTAGTTGTGCATGTCTTTGGCATTTTCCAGTTGAACGATTTTTTGTCAGAGATATGGCTCTTCAATGATTTTTATTTTTAAAGTTTGTCCGGACTACTTCTCTTATACTACAAATGCAATTTGAATGAAATCTTACAGGATTGATCAGTACCTCAAGTACTTGGGCACATACAATGTGTTTTTCGGTTGAATGATTTTTCGCTGAGCTATGGCCCTTGAACAAAAAAAGGGGTGTTGGCCCGTTAATGAATTTTGTGTTGCTTGCTACACAGTAGCTGCAACATGCTACAAAGTAGCCGTGACATATGATATAGGGATCAGTTCTCCGTCATCTGTCTGTCCATCTGTCACAAAATTTGTCCGGACTACTTCTCAAAATCTACTGGTGCAATTTCATCCAGACTTTACAGGAATGATCAGTACCAAGTCTAGTTGTGCATATTTTTGGCATTTTCCAGTTCAATGATATTTGTCAGAGTTATGGCCCTTTAATGATTTCATTTTTAAAGTTTGTCCAGACTACTCTTCTTCTACTAATGCAATTTGAATGAAATGTTACAGGATTGATCAGTACCTCAATTTACATTTTCAGAAAACTGTCCAATCACCCCTCAATGCAACTGCTTAATTGGGTATCATCAGGCAACACATGTGATCACTAATAGCTCTTGTTTATGCCCTTAAAGACAAGTTTTTACCGAGTTCTAAACACATGCGCCATCAAAATTTACACATCATTGAAAATGTCAAGAAATAACTGCACTGTTGATAAATTACACTGTTGTGTATGGTTACTGTGTACTACATGTATATTATGCAATGTAAGTGTGTTTTAGGGTGGATGTATGTATCCTTTCTCCAGTGATGATCTTATTTCTACTTATGTATGAATTTTGAGCCCACCCGCTTAGCGCAATAGGTAGAGCACTGGATTAGTAATCCATGGGTCGATGGTTCGACTCCTGGGCAGGGTAAAATTTCTCCGTGACAGTTGATCTCAGCCATTGTGTCTAATGTTCATTTGTCCCTCACGGCTGATTCAGAGTAGATCATGTGGGAACAGTAGTCAGTCACTTGCGGAGAAATTGGTAATTACTGGTTAGTTAACCAGGAAAACTGGTTAGGTGGACTGACCGCTGAGATATACCCTAGATGTTGAAATCGGTGTTAAACCCCCCAAAAAAACAAAAAAACAAAATGTATGAATTTTGAATGCTTATTTAAAAAATAAAGGCTAAGTATTTTGACCTATGTTAAGTTGGTTTAGATTGATAGAAAGTATTCTTGAAATCAGTTCTTGGTTTCATTTTGAGAAAAAAGAAAACAGGAAATATAAAATGCATGGATTTCTTTCAATATATACAGACATGCTTAAGAAATTCATGCATGTCATAGGATCTTTCTAGACAAGCCATTGATAATGTAACATCCAAGGCCTGTTTACACAGAGGAGTGATGTAGGATCATCATGTCTGTCTTGTTTATTACAGGTGATTCATTTATACACAGATGGATAATCCTATGTGAAAACATCAACAGAAGTGCAAATGGATAGAAGAAATCCAGAGTGTCATCCACTTTTTACACTGGAAGAAGTGTTGTCATGGCAACCTGGAAACGATAAATTTTGTGTTGCTACGATTCCAATACGACCTAGAAAAGAAAATGATAACCCAAAGTTACTGGTTTGTCATGACTTCAGAGGAGGTTATCTAGAAGACAGGTATGGTACTTTTTGACAAATATTGCTCCATCACCCTTGTTAGCTCAGGTCACTTGAACGAAGGTGACATATTTAGCTCACCAGAGCAATATGCACAGGGCAAGCCATGGTGATTGCTTTCTATCCAGTGTCTCCTCTGAAACCACCAGGCAAAAATGAATGAAACTTTGCAGGAAATTTCCTTGCATGGAGTTATACCAAAGCAGTTCAAAGAATTGAATTCCATTAAGAACTCTGGTTGCTTTGGCAACAAAAAAGAAAAAAAGAAAATCTTCTTGTCTAAAACCACAAGGCCTAGAGCTTAGATATTTTGCATACAAGTTCACCTAGAGGTGCAAATTATGCCCCAGAGGGTCAAAATTAACCCAGCTTATGGGCTATTATTTCCTTAAAATAAAAATATGACCTTTACTTATAATTTTGCATGGAGATTTCAACTTTGACCTTAGCTGAAATTGACCTTGACCTACTGAAAATCTTGTCTCTGATACTGTATCATAGCTAAGATATTTTGTATGTAGCAATGTTAAGTAGATGTGTACCAGGTTTTTAACTCACATAAGCACAACATGAGCTGTTGTGCCTGGGCTTTATCCATCCTGCCTAGTGAGATATTGTTTTAAACAACATCTCCTCTAAAACTACTGGGCCTAATTGATTTGAACTTTGTTTGGGTATTCCATGTATGAAGCTCTACCAAAGTTGTTCAAAAAATTAAATTCCATGCAGAACTCTTGTTGCTAGGGCAGCCAATAGGAAAAATTTAAAAAAATCTTGTCTGAAACCACTGAGCCCAGAGCTTTGAAACTTGATGTAAGGCATCCCATTTAAACTTAGAATTTTAGATAAAAATTGTACAATTTTACTTTAACTTAAAATTTCTTGAGGGACTTTCCATGATAAAATAATAAATATCATATGATATTTCATCTACCATGGAGAAGCTTTTTCATCTGTATACAGTCGACTCCACTTATAACGAACTCGGTTATAACGAATTATCGGCTATAGCGAACTAATTCTTAAATCCCAGGCCGATTCCTTCTTTATTTTATGTTAAATCACATCGCTTATTACGTACTCGCTTATAACGAATTTTCGGCGATAGCGAACCATTTTTCAAGTCCCAAACGGAGAAAAACACGTTAATTTCCTCGGCTATAGCGAACCATTTTTTTTCCAGTCCCAAATGGAGAAACAAAAACGTAAATTTCCTAGGTTGAAACGAACTGTCATAATTGAAAATCGGGATGTGCTCGATTCATGATCAGTACATAAATACCGCTATCCAATAATTATTTAATCGAGTGATTGCACAGGTAAGTTATGCCTTCAGGGAATAAAGATTTTGGTAAAATGTTCTCACAAACTACATGTATTGCAATAATTGCTTCGCTAGTATTAAATGCTTTTGATTTTGATTTTTAGTTAAACATTTTGTTTGAATTAAATACATGTATATATTATGCATATAAACTGTGAAACTTTTGTTTACAATAAATCAAATGCATGTGCATAATATAGTGTACAATAAATTGCCCTGCATAAATTTACCGCTGCCGTAAAATGCCGATTGCACAAGTGACCGGTGACAGGTATGCTTTTTCACGGCAAATTTGTCCACCTAAACAAGTCCGCGAAAGTTGTTGCTACTTCGCTTTTAGCGAACTTTGGATATAACGAACGATATTTGAATGTCCCATTGAGTTTGTTATAAGCGGAGTCGACTGTATATCTAATAATTATCTTAAAGGTCTTGAATTAGATCGATATTTTCATAGTTATCCCTTTCTTAACTATCAAGTACTTAAATATTCGAGCATGCTGTCTCTACTGACACTTTCTTGTTTTTATTGTGCTGCCTGCTACACAGTAGCTGTGACATATAGGGATCACTTCTCTGTCATCTGTCCGTCCATCTGTCACAAAACTTGTCTGGACTACTCTTCAAAAACTACTCATGCAATTTCATCCAGACTTAACAGGAATGATCAGTACCAAGTCTAGTTTTGCATATCATCGGCATTTTCCAGTTCAGTTATTTTTGTCAGAGTTTTTATTTTTAAAGTTTGTCCAGACTACTTCTCTTATACTACTAATGCAATTTGAATGAAATATTACAGGATTAAATGGTAACTCAAGTACTTGCGCACATTTAACGGGTTTTTCGGTTGAATGATTTTTGGCTGAGTTACAGCCTTTGAATAAGGATTGCATTTTGGCCCTTTAATGATTTTTGTGTCACCTGCTTCACAGTAGCTGCGACATGCTACAAAGTAGCTGCAGCATGTAGGGATCACTTCTCTGTCATCTGTCTGTCTGTCCGTCTGTTCATCTGTCACAAAACATGTCCAGACTACTCAAAAACTAATGGTGCAGTTTCATCCAAACTTTACAGGAATGATCAGTACCAAGTCTAGTTGTGCATATCATCGGCATTTTTCAGTTCAGTGATTTTTGTTAGAGTTATGGCCCTTTAATATTTTTTATTTTTAAAGTTTGTCCGGACTATTTTAACAGTCAAGTTGAAATAGTGTACATCCACATAACACAACCGCTGAGTATCCATGTCTTCTCTGTTTATGCAAAGCTTAATACAAAGCTGAAAACTTTTACAAAATACATTAGTTCTGCACTGGAAGGTATTACTGGGTTGGTCATTGTGATGGGAGATTTCAGCTGTGAAAGACAGAGGAAACAGCAGTAAGAAACACACATGGAAACAAACATATGGTCTGCAGTAAATTTACATGCCTATAACTAACAACAACACCACCTTGGATCTGGTCTTCACTAATATACAAGGAATGAATTCGGTATACTTGAAACATACTTCATCTACCACAAAACTGTGTTTCTAACTGTGCCCACCCATGGAACATAATGGTATCTTCCAAAAGTACAATGTTCAACATCATCAGTTGGGTAATTCTTACTTTCTCCACATTACAGAGAACACTCAAACATCCATACAGTCAATTTACATTTCCAACAAACTGTCCAATCACCCCTCAATACAACTGCTTAATTGGCTATCATCAGGCAACACATGTGATCACTGATCACTCTTGTTTGAAATCAGGAGCATCTTAAGATACACTGAAAACAATCTGTAGATATGGTCTACTGGCAGGACTGATGCTGTGCATTCAGGGGTCAAACACCCATGCTTGTGCAGTTGTGACCTGAATTTCAAAGTGATTTTGTCTCTTTAAAGGGGCTGTACTCCAGATTTGATATAAAAATATTTTTTACATAAATTAAATTTCCTGATGCCGTGAGATTATAACAACATGATATTTTACTTCAAAAATGATTATAAAAGTCAAAATAGAACAAAAAAAATATGTTCGCTTCAGCTTGATTTGAACTCTGGACCCCTCATGTTAACAAAATGTTTCCAATGCTGTTACTGTCGCCACTATCGCGGCAAGTGAAATAACAGCAATTTACTTTAAATTTTATATGGTATAGTTATGCCGTCACGTTATGGTATTAAATTTTATATGGTATAGTTATGCCGTCACGTTATGGTATAGCACTATGAAAGGAAAATAATCAATGTATAATGTGATTATCTGACTTATTTTTTGTCAGTAAGTTAGTTTTTAAGCATTAGTCAGAAATATTACAAGAAATTTATAATACAAGAAAACTTTCTTTTTTTGTCATCTGGAGGCCACTCCCTTTATTGGAATGTTTTTCATGGTGACTTTTGCCTTTGTATTTTTATTGGATTTGTAGTTTGATGAATATGTTTTAGGCTTGTTCAGGGCTGTGGAAGACCAAGTGCCTATCGTTTCTACCACTGGCAGTATGTGGACATATTTGTGTACTTCAGCCATTACTTTGTGACCATACCTCCACCAGCTTGGACTAATTCAGGACATAGGCATGGTGTAAAGGTATTAGGTGGGTATGAAATACAAGTAAATGAAATACCAGCTAGCATGTACAGTCAAAATACTAGCAAGCAGATTCAGCAGAAAGAAATTACCAAGTACTATGAAAAAATTATTCGGTCCCATCTTAAACAAAAGATGCAATATAATGAATGGTTTTTCATCCTGGAATTGAAGAATACATTTCACATGTATTTAGATATTCAAGGCTTAATTCTAGTTACAGCAGTAATTAACTAAAAGTAACTTTTAAACACCAAAAGGTGTTTGGTCTCAGTACAGTATGTTAATAATTCATTGTCTGGATCAGATAGAATATGATGTGATTTTGTGTTTCAGGTACAGTTATAACAGAATGGGATGACGGGAAGGCGCGGTGTGAAGAATTTCTGAAGTCCGAAGAATCATACAAACAGTTTGCCAATCTGCTTGTACAGATTGCAAAATATTATGGCTTTGACGGTTGGCTGGTCAATATTGAAAACAAAATTGAGGTTTGTCTCTTAATTTCATCTGAGCACAGCTCAGGGTAAGATTTTAAGATCATTGAATGTCCAGTATCTGACATCCACAATTGGTTTGTTTACACTCTTGATGCTATATTTCTGACCTAATTATCATGAAACTTTATCAGAATGATTGTCTCAATAAGGTCTTGGACAAGATCGAATATGGGTCATGTCTGACTGAAAACTAGGTCACTAGGCCAGATTAAAAGAAAACCTTTTTAACACTCAAGAGGCTACATTTTTAGCTTGGCTTTTTTCAAGGAAAACACAAAGGTATTGTCATAGCCCTCTCGTCTGCGTGTCTGCGTCTGCATGCAAAACTTTGACATTTTCAAATATCTCTGCATTTACGTAGTCTCTTCTTACTGTCATTACCACTTCATAATGACATCCCACATATATACTGCAAGTTACATAACTCTGTCTTCTTTATTTTCAGAATTATGCCCCCTTTTCAACTTAGAAAATTCCTTAAATGTCATAATAATTTGCAATATCTTTATCATTACTGAACAATCTTTTTTTCTCAGCCTTCAGGAACTTCTTATTAGTGGCAAAGTACTATAGTAGAACAAGTTACATAACTCTGTCATCTTTATTTCTAGAATTATTCCACTCTTTAGCTTTGAACATTGATAAAAACAAGTTATTTACCTTGTTAACACTCTGCAGGTCAACGTTACATTCAGTCATAAAAATTCAATGGTTAGGATGTTTAACTTGATTATCTTTAGGTCATGTTCTAAACTGGGTCATGTTGGGTGAAATTCTAGGTCACCATGCAAAATCAAAGCAAGGTCTTGTAAACAGTCTCTTGGCCACATTTTCTGTACAATCGTCAAAAAAGTTAATCAGAATGTTTGTCTTGAGGATCCTTGAATTGAGTTAAAAGCTGAGTCACATAGGTCGAAAACTAGATCATCAGGTCAATTAATAAAAAAAGTCTTTGTTTACACACTAAAAGTAATGTTTTCTTCCCTATCACCATGAAAAATTATCAAAATCTTTGTCTTGATGACGTCTAGGTTATGACCAGAAGTGGGTCAGTTGGGTTCAGAAAGAAGGTCCCCAGATCAAACCTTACATTACCTTTTTGTTGGCACTACAGAGACAATATTTTATAAACAATGATTCTGTAAATTTATCAGAAGGTTTGTCTTGATATATCTAGGTCATGTTCAAAAGTTGATCAGATGTCAGAAAGTAGGTCACCATGCAAGGCCATCTTTTCTACCAGAAGATGATGAAACTTTGTCAGAATGTTTGTCTTGATAATATCTAAGTCTTGTTAATAAGTGGGTCACAAGGGTTCAGAAAAGTACGTCAGCGTGCTAGATGCAGTATCAAAACACAGATTTGTGTAGGTTACATAGTTCATATATTAGAAGTTTTAATGAATAAATATGTGAATTTAAACCTTAACCTTGTTATAACCCCTGCACAACAAAGTTGTAAGGGGGTATACTGGAATCAGCTTGTTCTTCAGTCTGTCTGGCCAGCTGTCTGTCCAGCCATCTGGTTTTGTTTGCCCGAGGCATAACTCAAAAACTATTGGAGGTATCAACTTGAAACTTTCTAGATGGATAGATCTCGTTGAGGAGAAGGGCAGTGTGCCCAAGAACCATAAACTCTGTTTCCCATGTTTTGGAATTTTTGCCCTTTGAAATATTCCTGCCCCTCACCATTAAAGGGGGAGGGCATATAGTTTTACCCCTGTGTGTGTGTCTGTGCATGTGTGTCTGTGACACTGTGTGTGTGTGTGTGTGGTCCATAACTAGTGCATGCATAATGGGATTTCAGAATAAATTGGTACACTTGACCACCATAAGTAGACACTGTGTTTTGTGTAAGACCAAAGTCCCTAAATCAAAGTTCAAAGTCACAGAAGGGGATTGAACTTTGTGTATTTGTCAAAGTCTTAAGTGCAGTTGAAGATTGTGTCTGGTCCATAACTTCTGCATGCATGATCGGATTTAAAAAAAAAATTGGTACACTTGATCACCAAAGGTTGTGGAAGACTAAGGTCCCTAGGGTTAAATGTCAAGGTCACAGCAGGGGATTAAACTTAATATATTTCTCTGGTCCATAACTTTTGTATGCCTGATGATAATTCAATATCAGTTGTCACACTTGACCTCCATAAGTACGGCTTGATGTAAGGCATCCATGAGTAGACCTTTGTTCATATTATGTCCCTAGGGAGAAAATTAGCCCAATCCCAGGGGTCACTTGTTTTTTCTCAAAGACTTAACTATTTACTTACATGAGATGGGTACCGGTAGATACCCCGCTTGGTAGACCACCCATGTTTACCGATTACTCCCCGATTACTCCCCCCCCTCCTCCAATTTTTTATGCCCCCTCCACTTTGTGGGGGGAATATAGATTTGCCCTGTCCATCCAGCTGTCATGCTGTTGGTACATAGACTGGTTTGTGTTGCATGTAACTCTAAACATGTAACTACTAAGGCCAAGAAACTTTCTAAAAATAGTTGTCAGCATGTGAACTTGTGTTCCTGGGTATTTTGATGCAGATTTATTGGAGATCAGCAGACTTATGCCACCTGATTAAGCAAAATAATAGCATTTGTAGACTCCTTAATGTTAAGGATAATGTTTTTACGCATGTGTAATTGTACAGGATTTTTTATGACAATACAGAAGAATGTGGGGGCATCCCTGTCCTATGGACACATCTCTAGTTTTTGTTTCTTTTTCTTAGATGAGTAGGTATTTGCAAATTGTTTTCTTTTTCTTATTTTCCTTTTTTTGGTGGGAAAGTGGGCGGGCATGGCTGGGGGGTGGGGGGGGAGTGTAAATGGTAGGTACTTGCAAGTTGTTTCTGATAAATATAACAGATGAGCGTTGGTGCCACTCTGTGGTGTTCTGTTTTTATAGTTATCATTTTCTTAGCTATCAAGTACTTAAATAGTCAAGGGTGCTTTCTCCACTGACAGCTCTTGTTGAATTAACACCCATACTGGAAGCTATATTTTCACTGATAGAAGTGAAGCAAGTCTTTGTTTTTTCAAATTTACACAATTTCTGAATGTTCAGCATTTTCAGCATTTATCTTTACTGTCATGTATTTTGGTTATTTTGAACACTTACCTACCATTAAGACCTAAGGTCACAGCTTACACACCTTTCTATACTGTAAAGAAAGCTTAATTCTGTAAAAGTGTGATTACTGAAAGAAAGCTGTCTTGCCAGCCTAACCAGTGACAACTAATGGAAATATAATTCTTTTGATTTCACAGACTGAAGAATTAGTGAAAAACTTGACAAGCTTTGTGAAGTATTTGACAGAGGAGCAACATAAACACATTCCAGGGTCAGAGGTCATATGGTATGACAGTGTTATCAGCACAGGAGAACTTGACTGGCAGAATGCTCTTAATGACAAGAACAGGTTAGTTGATTAAATAACATTTCAAACAACAAAATTTAGGGCATCCAACACTCCTGATTGTAAATAGTAGAGGAGAAGGAAGCGATAACTCTGACTAGGCCCTTAGCTATTTTATAAACTCGCTTGATTGAAGGTAAACTATTTTGTTCATCATCCATCTGTCATTCACAATTGCAAACAACATCTCCTCCTATATCACTGGGACAATTGCAATACAACTTTAAGGGAATAATCCTTGTATGGTCCCCTTTCAAAATTAAAAAAAAATGAATTCTGTGCAGAAATCTGGTTACCATGGCAACTTAAAGGAAAAACTTAAAAACAGTCTTGTCTGATGCTTAGGTATTTGGTTTTTAGTATCACCTAGTAGACCACTACCAAAATCTTATAAATCATGTCACTGGGGTCAGAATTCATCCACCCTGAGGGGCCACTTCAAAATGCATGGACTTTTAAAGGAAAATCTTTTAAAATCTTGTCTGAAACCACAAGGCCAAGAGCTTAGGTATTTGGTTCATGGTGTCATCTAGTAGACCTCTACCAAAATCTTATAAACCATGGCTCCAGGATCATAAATAGCCCTTTCACAAGGGGTCTCTATCTTGCATAGAATTTTTTTGAAAAAGCTTTAAAAATCTTCACCTCTAAATACACGGTAATGATCCTTGGATGGTTCCCTGTCAAAATAATATAAAAAATGGAGAACTCTGGTTACCATGGCAACTGAAAGAAAAAAGTTCTTTTTCTCATAATCTCCTGGCCTGATTTGAATACGGTTTGGCACAAATGCTCCTGTGTACCTCTGTATGAATTCTGAAATTTCAATCTCTGAAAGACTTGGCCACTAGGGAGAAGGGTTCTTTTTCATGCTCTCTGTATAGCACTGATACCTAGGACTTCCATTTAACATCTCATCTGAAGGACAATTAGAAATGTTAGCAGAGAAGCACTGGATGGAGCTTGCAAACCCCGAGATTATCAGTCCATAGCCTTTCCACTGGACTCCCTCTATTCGACCAGATCACAATGTTTATATTAAGTACTGATAAAGGGAAGTAATCATTGAACTTCATTGAACTTCAATTTGAAGTTTAATTGTATTGCATATTCATTCTTGTTTTTGCATTGTCATATAATGGAAAAAATATCCGGCATTACTTTCACAGTAACAAAGAATAAAGCTGTTTCCCAGTTTCCCCATGTAAAGCCCTGAACGTTCAGGATTGCTTCCCTTAAATATCTGAAATTTTGTTGAGGGCATAAACCTGAACGAACTTACAAAACCAAATATGTTAAAACCTTTGTATATACTTATCTAGGCAATTCTTTGATGGTTGTGATGGTATTTTCCTGAATTATTGTTGGAAAGATGAACATCTGGAAAGATCTAAAACCATGGCTGTTGAAGCCAAGAGACCAAACGATGTTTATGTTGGTATTGATGTGTTTGGTAGAGGCTGCTTAGGTGATGGCGGTTTTAATACAAGAGAGGTAAAATAGTTTTAAAGAAAGATTGTATAATGTATGTGTTTTACTACTTTATTGCCTGTATCAGTTAATATAGACAATGCCTTATGATTCCTTTTACCAAGATAGATGATAGATCTATATCAGTGCTATGTTGTGATTTGCTTTTGATATTTGTGTCTTGAAACAGACTCTAAAAATGTACAATCAGCCATCTCCAGACACTTACACGAAAGTATCTTCGTGAGTAAGGTAAGTAATAAGGCCCCAAAATGTAAAAACAAGCCAATACACATTGTAGAATAGAATGAATATAGTTCTAAAATGATTCTATATTAATTCAGAGGCAGTTTTCTTAAAGAACAGCAGATTATCTTGTCTAGAAAAATATGCATATTTTATCAATATTATACCCCGTTCCTCCCATATTAAAAAAAGATGAATGATTAAATCGAAATGCAAAAATGACATCCTCTTGTTCTGTCAGCCTGCTGTAGTTTGAAAAAGATACTGAAATGCAATCTCTTTTTGCATTCCTTCAGTCTCTTTACAAGCTACTTTAAGCAAATATTTTTATAATTTGAGAATTTCCGGTGTAACCACTTCTGGTCTAATAGATTGAAATGTCATTTGACTTATAGGCAAAATATATACAAACTGAACAGTTTCTTCAAATATCTGTACACAAATGTATTAAGAAGAACAAATAGATATCTAGAAAATATATCTGTGACTGATCATATATATTTGTTACATATGAAACAGGCATTGCAGGCGGTAAGGAAACACAAATTATCAGCGGCTATATTTGCTCCTGGATGGGTGTTAGAGACTCAAGGAGTAGAGAACTTCACACACAATGAAAACAAGTAAGTCAGGCTCTACATCTGTATGTGCCTTAAACTTTGTCCAGCTTTGTATATATGGGTCATGTTGTCAAAACAAAGGTCACCAGGTCAAATCCTAGAAAAATCCTGTGAACTCTCCAAAGGCCACATTTTTTTATCAGATCATTAAGAATCTTCATCAGAATGTTTGGCTTGATCACTTTTAGGCTCTTTCAGTATATGGGTCATGTTGTATCAAAAAAAAGGTCATCAGGTTCTTTCAAAGAAGAAAAAGAGGAACTATTGTCACAACTGTCTTGTTTGGGTCAGCCTTGATTAACCTTTTTGTTAAGGTCAGTTTCTCAGAAACTGTCAAAACTTTTTACTTCAGATTGAGAATACTTGTTCACTATCAAATGTGACATCATTCCTAAAGGACACATAATCCTCAAATTGATTTTGGCAAAGTTATGCCTCGTTTTTTATTTGGTATTTTTGGTTAACCTTTTTTTAGGTCCATTTCCCAAAAGACTATCAAACATATTCTCTGTAAACTTTGCATACATGATCACCATCAAAATAGAAATTCATTACAAAAGGGCAGGTAAACCTATAATACATTTTGCACCATTATGCTCCTTTTTCAACTGAGAATTTCTTGGTTAACCTTTTTGTTCACCATCAAGACCCCTACCTAGATTGTTCATATGTCCCTGGGGTCAAAATTAGCCCCACCTCAGGGTTCACTTGGTTTGGCATAGACTTAAATAGGAAAAAGGTTTTTATGAGAAAGCACAAAGCCTAGAACTTAACAATTAACTTACATAGCATGGGTAGGTATCCCAGCCCTCCCCTTCATGGACCCCTCCCTCCTACTACCCTTGAATTTTTTGTATGCCCCCCATCTAAGATGAAGAGGTATATTGTTATGCAAATCTTTGTTGGTTGGTCGGTAAGGAGACACTTGGTTTCCGATATCTAGAGAATCCTTATGCCCATCTTCCTCCAAATTGGTATGTAGGTTGGCCATGACCTGTAGAAGACCCTTATAGCTTTTCTAGTCATAAGGTCAAAACCCAAGGTCAAAGTTACCTTGAAAAGCAAAAACGTTTCTGATCAATTACTACAGAATTCTAGGGCCCAGGTTTCTCAAACTTAGTGTGTAGGTTGAACTTGACCAGTAGATGACACATGTAGTTTTTCAAGTCACTAGGTCAAAGGCCAAGGTCACAGTGACCTTGAACAGCAAAATGGTTTCTGATCAGTTACTATTGAAAGCTTTGGGCCCAGGCTCCAAAAACTTTATTGGCAATTTGTAGGGATGGGAACAAATACTAATACCAATATTCGAATATTTGCTTTGCCATATTCGAATATTCGTTTATTTTCAGTTCAGTCATTTACCCGAATTTTGGTATCCGAACATTGGTACTGTTTTATCACCTGTTCCTTGTCGGGAAAACAGATATATATTATCTAAAAATGGCGTAGAAATGGCTTTTTAATGAAAGTTTTAAATACTTAATAAGTAATTGGAAATACATAATATATTTCGTTCATCAAAGCCCAGTGAAATAAGTTTTTTTTAAACAGCTTATTTCAATATAGCGATGATCAAACATAAAGCGAGGATGAATTTTTTTTTTTCAATCTTATAAGAGGAAAATTTTTTAGCTATTCTACTGTTTGGGCAACTAAAAAGTAATATCAATAGAGTTATAAACGTGACTGCTTGTTCGTTTTCGTAAAACATGACGTTAATCCTTGAATATTGTGAGACAAGCAACTTCTAAAATTTGTGAAATAAATGGGCATCAATTAAAATGAACAAAAGATTAAAATGAATCACAATTACACCTGTTGCAAACTGTTAATCTGTAATGTAGGCCCCTGCCAATTATGCATTGCAATTTTATCGTTAATTGGATTGTTTTTGACAAGCAATAAACAGTGCCAAACAGACTGGTTTTTTTGCATAATCAGAATGCTTACATTTATAAGAATCAACGATGTTTATTTGAAAAAAAAATCATTATAGAATATTCGAATTTGATATTCAGATTCGAATATTCGGTTGATTTTGGAATATTCAGATATTTGAACATTCATTCCCATCCCTAGTAATTTGATCATAGCCAGTAGATAACTCTATACTTTTTCTGGTCATTAGGTCAAAGGCCAGTGTCACAATAACCTTGAAAAGCGAAACATTTTTCAAAAGATATCTACATAATGCTTGGGTCTCCTCAAACTTGGTATGTAGGTTAATCATGACAAGTAAATGGCCCCTATAGTTTTTCAGGTCACTTGTTCAATGGCCAAGGTCAAAGTGACTTTGAAAAGGAAAATGGTTTTGAACAATAACAATAGAATGCTTGGGCCAAGGCTCTCAAAAGCTTAATATGCAGGTTTGTCATGGCCAGTAGATAATTCCTTGGACCAGTGTTCCTCAGACTTTGTATGTCAGTTGGTAATTACCAGTTAATGACATCTTTAGTTTTTTTCAGGTTACTAGATCAAAGGCAAAGGTCACATTGACCTTGAAAAGGAAAACGGTTTCTGATCAATAACTATAGAATGTTTGGGCCCAACCTCCCTCAAACTTCATGAGCAGGTTGATCATGGCCAGTGAATGACCCATGTAGTTTTTCAGATCATTAGATCAAAGCCCTATGCCACAGTGACCTTGAAAGTCAAAAGCTTTTCTTATAAATATCAAGAGAATCCTCATTCCTTAAATTTGGTTTGTAGGTTGGTCATGACCAGTAGATAAACCCCTTAGTTTTTCTGGTCACTAGATCAAAGGCCATGGTCACAGTGAGCTTGAAAAGCAAAATGGTTTCAGATGAATAACTATTGGACATAAGGCCCAGGCTTCCTAAAACTTTATAGGCAGGTTGGTCATGGCAAGCAGATGACCCCTAAGTTTTTAGGGTCACTAGGTCAAGGTCATATTGATCATTAACTGAAAAGTGGTTTTTGATGAATAACAAGAGAATGCTTGAGTCAGAGGTGCTTAAACTTGCAATGAAGTTTGATAATGACCAGAACAGGGCTCCTAAAATTTTGAAATCTCAATCGGTCCGAGTCCTCGACCCCCCGCCCCCCCCGAGATCAAGAACCAACAAAAAATAGAAACGATTTAAGGGCAAAGAACAATTTGAGTTATGATAGTGTTGACGTCGCGAAAATATGTGTTTTTCAAAGCGAAAGTAGAATTAGAGCTAATTTTACAACGTCAAACTAGTCACTGATATTTTAATGTGTGCTTTGTGCTGCAGCTATCCACTACAATTACTATTATTCCCTTAATGAAATTAAGCAGACGACAGTTATCGCCTATTTCGATGCACACTCCTCGCACCGGTTACATCACGCTTTTCTGTACTGATCAGGGGAAGTAACCGCTGCGGGGAGTATTATATTTCACAGTTTGAGCCGGTCAACTGTAATCGATTGGCCGGCTGCTAATCAAGCACACTTTTACTTGTTTACAAGTTAATTGGCGATAATTGCCGCGGGCAACATTGACAGTTTTATGGTTTTATGATAGGTGTGAAGTACCGGATTAGCGATCAATTGAGGTTTTGGTGTGAGATTTTGACTGTTTTTTGAAAAGTTAGACAGATTTTTTTTTTTGGAATTTATCTGGACCGATTTTTTAAGGACTTTTGGACATCGAAATCGGTCCATAGAGATAAAATTCGGTCAAAACCGGCAAATTTTCGGTTTTCGGGAGCCCTGGACCAGAAGATGACTCATATTGCTTTTGGGTCACTTGGTCAAAGTTCAAGGTCAGATTGACCATAAACAGAAAATGGTCAGTTACTAGAGACCCTTTGGCATTGGCTCCTCAGACTTGCTATGCAGTTTGGTCTATTCAGGAGATGATCCCTAAAGTCCCCTATTGTCTTTGAGGTCAAAAGGTCAAGGTTATGATGACCATTGTATTGCCTTTTTATAAAATTGCTCAAACAGTTCTGCTCTATTTAATTTGAAGGCTGGAAGAGCTAAGCTAAGTATAAAATAGAATAAAAATATATAAAACACTTTTGGTTTTGAACAGCAAAGCCTAATTCCATTTAATTTTAGAAGAATGTTCATTATATATCCACCTATAAAAATGCTAAAATGGTTCCACTCCATTGCAAAAAATGGTAGCCATAGCTAAATTAGATTTTTGTCAACATTTTGCTCCAAAAGAAATCTCCTCACAAGCTCTAGTTCAATATTGCTATTGTGTCATAGGTTTTATTTGTATAAATTATGCTATCTTTGATAATATTCAAGTAGGAAATTTAATATTGCTTCTGACATTTGCATAACAGCAGACCCACAGCCACAGTACTCAAGTGAGCTATCCAGGGCCATCATGGCCCTCTTGTTTAAAGTTATTAAATCAAGTTAAAATCTTTCTGTATCTGCTTGTTTCAGATTTTGGAGGTTACTCGAAGACTTGCTATACCCATGTAGTTACACCACTCTACCAATCAACACAACATTCTGCCAGGGATTTGGAGAGAGGTTCTTTGATAATGGTATTGTAAGTAGTTGTTTTCATCTTCTTTTACTTCTTCCCTATGATTGGAAACCAGGTTTTTTTTTTCAATATTACATATATCGGCAAGGAACTTCAAATACAGTATAGAAAGAACCTGATAGCTAAGCATGTAACAACAAAAAGGTCGAAGTTTTGATTAATTAATGAAAAGGGCTTTAATTTTTTGTCAAGAATTAATTAAAAAATACTGACTTATTCAAATGGCATTATGGCAACAAGAATAAACAACTTTAAAAATCTTCTCATCTAAATTTGCTAAGCACAGAAATCTGAAGTTTGGTGTGTATTATGTCTTGTGGACCTCTACCAAGATTGTTCAAATGATGTCCCTGGGGTCACTATTGGCCTGCCCAAGGAGGCACAAGTTTTACATAGCAATATAGAAGAAAATCTTTAAAAATATTCTTGTCTGAAAGCTCAGGGCCTAGAGTTTTAAAAAAGGCATTAAGCATTGTCTAGTGGACCTTGACCAAGTTTTTTCAGATTAATATGTCCCTGGGGTCTCTATTGGCCCCACCCGAGGGGTCACAAGTTTTACATAGCAATCTAGAAGAAAATCTTTAAAAATCTTTTGTCTGAAACCAAAAGGCTTAGAATTTTAAAATTTGCTGTAAAGCATTGTCTTGTTGACCTCTACCAAATTTGTTCAAATTATGTCATAAGGGTCACCTTTGGCCCCACCAGAGGGTTCACTTGTTTTACATAGAAATATAGATAAAAATTCTTTTAAAAATCTTCTTGTCTAAAACTGTTATGCCCAGAGATCTGAAATATGGTGTGTAGCATTGTCTAGTGGACATCTAACAACTTCGTTCAAATTATGTCCCTGGGTTCACTATGAGCTGTGCCTGAGGGGTCACATGTTTTACATATAAATATAGATAAAAATCTTTTATATAATTTATAAATAAATTTTATATAGGCTTATATAGGAAAAATTAAAAAAAACTCCTTCTCTAAAACTCTATGCCTTAGAGCTGAAAAACTTTGTATGTTGCATAGTCAAGAAAACCTTTACTGAGTTTGTTCAAATTATGTCCACAGGGTCCTGTTTTATCTTTGATAATCTTCTTGTAAAAAACTAAAAGCTTTAGCATGGAGCGTCATCTTGAGGTCCTCTACCAAGATAGTTCAAATTATTAGCCAAAGTACTCAGGTGAACAACCCAGGACCATCATGGCCCTCTTGTTTTATTTTCAGCCTGTAGGTAACCCATGGTGGAATATGAATGTACAACAGCTGCAGCCTACCTTTACACAAGGACAGTTTTCCAAGAACCAGTCTGAACAAACTCAAACTGATTCCCAAGTGGCTGAATCAAATTTAAACCAGTCTGCTCAGCTAAACTCAGAAACTAGTTCGAAAGCTTTGGACCAGTCCACAAAACTACCAGCACCAGCTGTTTTAATGGGGTGGAAACAGTCAAATCAAGCAATTGTGGAAATGGAAGAGGAACCAGTCATGGATATATGTACAGATGATGCCTTCATAGGAGGCTCGTGTTTGAGATTGGAGGCTGATGTTGTCCACAGCAAATTTCCAAAATACAAGTAAATTTTTAGCCAAGTTTTAGCTCACATATAGAATAAATAAGTGCTAGTTTTAATGAGATTTTCAGTTCTGAGCCCACCTAAGCACAGCATGCTCATAGTGAGCTATTGTGACTGGGCTGTGTTGGTCGGGCATCAGGTGTTATCAATTTTTATTTTAAACACATCTCTAAAACTGCAAGGCCAAATTGAATGAAACTTTACATGGGTATTCATTGCAAGAAGCTCTACCAAAGTTGTAGAAAAAGTTTAATTCCATGCAGAACTTAAGTTGCTATGGCAACCACAAGGAAAACAAATTAGGATCTTAAATTCTTGGCCTGATATTTTTTGTGAGATATCCTCTAGTAGACCTATTCAGATTTATTTTAAATCATGCCCCTTGTGTCAAAAAACACAAGGCCTAGAGCTGAGCTATTATATATGGAGCATCAACAAGAGGTTCTCTGCCAAGATTGTTCAAATATTGCCTTTTGGGTCATTAATGGCCCTGCCCCATGTGTCAATTGATTTTATAAAGGGAAGACTTTGAAAATATCTTCTTGTCTGAAACCACAAGACCATGGGCTAAGATATTTTTCTAGAGGTTCTAGTAGACCTTTACCTAGTTTGTTCAATTTAAGTCCTTTGGTTCAAAATTGGCCCTGCCCCAAATATCAGGTTTTACAAAGAATTATATAAGAAAAAACATTGAAAATCTTCCTGTCTGAAACCACAAGGTCTAAGGCTTAGATATTTTGCATGGAGCATCTTTTAGAGGTCCTTTACTAGGGGACAGTTGGGAAGACTTTAAAAAATCTTATTGTCTGAAGTCTGACATGGAAATATTTTGCATTGAGCATCACCTAGAGATCCTCTACCAAGACTTTCAAACTATGCCCCTGAGGTCATTAATGGCTCTGTCCTGAGGTCACGTGATTCTACAAAGGCTTATATAAGAAAGCCTTTGAGAATCTTTTTGTCTGATTCTGTATGCCAGAGAGCTTAGATATTTTTTATTTAGCATCTTAAAGTAAATTCATACAAAGGTTCATTACATTATGTCCCTGGGGTCAAAATTGTCCCTGCCTATGGGTTCTGTTTGTATAAAATGTAAGATCTTTGAAAATCTTCAAAACCTGTTATTTTGCATCTGATGTTTGCTTGACAGCAGACCCACAGCCAATGTACTCAGGTGAGCGACCCCGGGCCATCATGACCCTCTTTTATTTAACATGTTTGATTTAAATGTTGTTAAAATTCAGTTCGAATGATAGACAGTCTTATTCACAATACATGTATATATCAAATAAATAGAAAGGATCATTTCATTCGTTTTGCTAAGTTTAAAGAAAAAAAGTATTTGTCTGATCATTTCTAAGCAATCTTCAGTAAGAAAAAAAACATTATTCTAGAAAGACTATATATTCCAGAGAAAAAGAAATGTAAATTTCAAGTGTTTAAACAATTATCTTAAATGTGGGTCATTGATTTTTTTGAAAGAAATGCAAATTGCAAGTGTTTAAAAAGTTATCTTAAATGTGGGTCATTGATTTTTTTGAAAGCAAATCAATTCCGAATGAGGGGGTGGGGGGAAGTGACTTCTTGGAGGGATTATATGTTTAGCTAGAATGGCTTAAGGAATATTCAGTGTATTTGATGAAATAAACAAAAAAATCCAATAAAAGATTTTAAGTATTCTAGACTAAAGGAAAACCAGTTTCTCTTTTCTATTGGTATATGTACTGCTTGTTTACAATACTGTTGTTTTTTTTCCTAGCCTATTTTCATTGGATGTAGAACTCAAACAGTATACCTCAGTGTATGTATCTGTGACCTACAAGATTCTACAGGACCCAGACTGTGATATTTTTCTTGAGCTTCATCTCCAACATGACGACCAGTCTATTGTGCTGGTTCTCCTGCCATACCCAGATGGAGACAAGCCGGTTCCCACTTTCGGCAAAGACAAAGCATGCATGTATGTGCATGGAATGAGCAAATCAAGTCTACCCAGGTTGTTGGCTCTATCATGTCCACAGTTAAACAACACAAGATGGAAAACAAAGTATGTGCAAAGTGAATTCAATTTTTAGCTTGTGTATTTCGAAGAAAAAGTCGACTTATTATGATCGCTGATCGTCGTCATTGTCGTGGTTGTGCAAAAACTTTAATGTAGCCCATTACTCAAACAAGTTAAAAGGTATCAATATGAAACTTTGAATGCTTGCTTATCATGACAAGAGGCAGTTGTAACACAAGGGGCATTATTCTGAAAGCTATAGTTTTGGAGTTATGTCCATTTTTAACTTACAATTTTCATCAAAGGTTATTAAGTTGAATATGCCTCCCAATGTCGACATGTTAAACAGACAAGCATTGGCACTGCTCTGTGGAGCTCTTGTTTGTTTTCAAAGTTTATCTCCTTTTAGATATGTATATTATACTAAAGTAACTTTTGTTTAGATGTTTGTTTAAAATGGTTTAGTTTTCAGCTAGAAGCTTATACATGTATTGCAACCTATGTTTTGATGGGTTTGGAAAGTTGAAAACTATTAATCTTTTTAAGGTTTTTGAAATCCTTTGTCATTTACCATTTAGAAAATTTATTAGCCAAATTGACTTAGTGAAGCAATTTTGCAATTATACTTAAATAAATTTTAACTCAAAATGGCTTTAAATATTAAGAGATTTTTACATGTAGCTCACATGGTGAGCTATTGTTACTTGGCTGTGTCCATTGTGTGTTGTGTGGCATAAGTTTTTTGGTTTAAACAACATCTTCTCAAAAACTGCTGGGCCAAATTGATGGAAACTTTGCACAGATGTTTCTTGCATAAATCTCTACCAAAGTTGTTCAAAGAATTCAGTTCCATGCAGAACTCTGGTTGCCTTGGCAACCAAAAGAAAACACATGAAAAATCTTGTCTGAAACCACAAGACCTAGAGCTTAGGTATTTGGAATGGTGTATTGTCTAGAGGGCCTCTACCAAAGTTGTTCAATTATGTCCTTTGGGTCAGACTTGGCCATACATGTATCACATGTCAGATGTTTTACATGGAAATACGTAGAAAAAACTTTAGGAATCTTCTTTTTGGAAACCACATGGCCAAAAGTTCTAAAATTTTGCACAAAGTATTGTCTAATAGGCCTCTACCAAGGTTGTTCAAATTATGTCCCTGTGGTCAAAATTGACTGCTCCCCAGGGGTCACTTGTTTATATAAAGACATATATAGGGAAAACTTAAAAATTCTTCTCATCTGAAAGTACTATGCTTTGGGATTTGATATTTTGCATACAGGTTCACCTAAAGCACCTCTACAAAGGTTGTTCAAATTATGCCACTGTGGTCAAAAATGGCTAAATATTAAATAATTTTTGATATTTCATCTACCATGGAGAAGATTCTTGTCTATATATCTACATATCTTGAATTAAATTGATCTTTTAATAGTTATCACTTTCTTAACCATCCAGTGCTTAAATAGTTGAGTGTGCTGTCTCCACTGACAGCTCTTGTTGTCATATCGCCTTTATTTATTGATTGATATTTCAAGTATTTAGTATATAGACACCTTGCATGAGCCTCTTCCATTAAATTGGGTTAAGGTCACTAAGGCTAAAAATATATTTATATACTTAACCTTGTAGAGGCTTCATTTATAGACACATATATTTGGTATGAAGGTTCTTTGCAAGGACCTCTACCCTTAGGTGGGGTTTGAGATCACTTGGTCAAGGTCACTGCAGCTAATAATAGATTTTTTAACTTTCTGTCATAGAGCCTTTATTTATTGACTGATCTTTTAGATATTTGGTTTGTAGGCACCTACAGATCTTCACTTAGAAAATTTAGTAAGTGCTTCTAACGTTTGCTTAAAAGCAAACCCACAAAGTACTCAGGTGAGCGATCCTCTTGTTGTCAGTTACTTTCATTACTTTGTCTGTTTTTTCAGTTTAAAATAAATAACTGATTGTGAGGAATTGTCAAGTGCAGGTATGTTTCCATTTCAATTTCAGGTTATTTCCAGTGTATAGCTTGTATCTAAAGTTCTGCAAACTGACATTAATCAAAGTGGGGCTCACTACAACAGATCCACAGCCAAAGAAGTGTATAGCCCTACTGGGAGATCTCAAGGTGTATTATCTACTCTGGTCATCAAAATTATTATCAGATTACTAAGCAGTTGTTATAACATCACATGGATGCAGGTTCACTTCAGCTTCAGTACTTTACTAAGTGCCTAGTTCTTGAATCCCACCAAGTTCAAAGTCCAAACAAATCTGGGTAGAAAGTTTGAAATAACTTCGTATAATAGATTTGGAGGATGTGGGTTTAGTACTGGCCCTTTCCTGAGAGAATTGTTATTGAAACTGCCAGCTTGATATAAATGTGACCCTTAAGGGGCTGTTCAACTCTAGAATAAAATACTGATGTTTTGTGTTACAGATATTGCCGGGAGATGATTTGATGGAATCATTCCCTCGTACTGAATTTGTTTCAGTAGAGATTGACACGTCTACCTCATATCCACTCATTGATGTAACTCAGAACAACTTTAAACCAGACAAAGATGACAACCATAAGAATCCTGTCTCTGTTGAATGGGGAGGTAAAGATCAATGCAATGAATGAATGAGACTGTTTATAGAAATTTTATGTTGTTAGAGTGATAAGTGCTATTTTTAGCTCTTTTCTAGCATACTTTTAGTATGCTTCTTTTTTTCCATCTTCAATCCATCCTTTACCCACAATCAGCTTCAAACTACATCTCCTCCTATACCACTGTACAGTGATCTACTGATTCCTGTATGATCCACTTTCAAAATTGTATTAAAAAAAAAAAAGAATTCCATGCAGATCTCTGGTTGCCATAGCAACTGAAAGGAAACTTTTTAGCTCACCTGAGCATTTTTGTGCTCTAGGTGAGCTTTTGTCATTGCCCTTTTTCCGTCATTTTTGGTCAACTTTTAACATTAAAAAACATCTCCTTAACCACGAGGTGAAAGATGATAAAACTTTGCAGGAATGTTCCTTGCATGAAGCTTTACCAAAGTTGTTCAAAGAATTACATTCCATGAAGAACTCTGGTTGCTATGGCAACAAGAATAAAAAACTTTAAAAATCTTCTTGTCTATAACTGCTAAGCCCAGAGGTCTGAAGTTTGGTGTGTAGCATTGTCTAGTGGACCTCTACCAAGTTTGTTCAAATAATATTCCTGGGGTCACTATTGGCACCACCCAAGGGGTCAAAAGTTTTACAAAGCAATATAGAAGAAAATCTTTAAAAATCTTTTCTGAAACACCAACGTCAAGAGTTTTAAAATTTAGCATGAAGCATTGTCTAGTGAACCTTTACAAGGTTTGTTCAAATAATATCCCTGAGGTCACTATCAGACCCGCCCGAGGGGTCACAAGTTTTACATAGAAATATGTACCTCTACCAAGTTTGTTCAAATAATGTCCCTTGGATGACTATTGGCCCCGCCCGAGGGATCACAAGTTTTACATAGAAATATGGAAGAAAATCTTTAAAAATCTTCATGTCTGAAACCACAAGGCCTAGAGTTTTAAAATTTGGCAAGATGCATTGTCTAGTTGACCTCTACCAAGTTTATTTAAATTATATCCCTAGGGTCACTTTTGGCCTTGCCCGAGGGGTCACAAGTTTTACATAGCAATATAGAAGAAAATATTTAAAAATCTTCTTGTCTGAATACCACAAGGCCTAGATTTTTAGCTCACCTGAGCAAAATACATTTAGTAGTCGCACTGTCCGTTTGTTTTTCAGTCCATCCGTCCCATCTGTGTGCATCTCCTATAATTCTCATGTATTTTTCACCAAACTTCACACAGTGAAGTTTTTACAATTCAGTTATTTTTGGCATAGTGATTACCTTTTGTTAAATCTAACTTGATATTGCTTTTGCACTACTTCTCTTACGTTTCTTATGCAATTTTTTTTATTTGGCAATAACTTGGGCTTTTGTGATTCAGTTATTTTGAGTTATTGCGCTTTGTTTAATTTTACTTAATACTTTTTCTGTTTGCAACTCCTCCTACATTTCTCATGGGATTTGCACTAAACTTTCACAGAATGATCAATATCAAGTGTCACAGTGCATATTTTCAGGCTTTTGTGATCTGATTATTTTTGGCATAGTTATTGCCCTTTGTTAAATTCTACCTAATACTTCTTCTTTATACAACTCTTACATTTCTCATGCAATTTTCACCAATCTTTCACAGAATGATCATTATGAACTGCATATACTCAGGGTTTTGCCATTGGATCATTTTTGGCAGAGTTACTGCCCTTTCTTTAATTTAACTTAATATTGCTTCTGTGCAACTCCTACAGTTTTATAATTGAACTATAATTTTACCTATGGTGTTAATCTGGAGCTTACAAATCCAAAAGTTGAAAGATATTTTGAAACACTTTTTCTGAAAGAGAAATGTAGTGACCTGTGGGTACACAACACTTGATCAGTATCTTTTGAAACGCATTGTTAGCTCACCTGAGCACAAAGTGCTCAAGCTGAGCTTTTGTGATCACCTGAGCACAAAGTGCTCAAGGTGAGCTTTTGTGATCGCCTGATGTCCTTCATCCGTCCGTGCGTGTGTGCGTCGTTAACTTTTTCTTCAAACAACTTCTTCAGGAAAACTTTTTCTTCAAACAACTTCTTCTCCTGAACTGCTGGGCCAATCTTGCTGAAACTTGGCAGGAATGTTACTTGCATGAAGCTTTACCAAAAATCTTCAAATGGTTCAGGTCTATTGCATTTCTAGGCCACAGGAGCTAAAAATAGATTTTCAAAGTTGGAACTTTAAAAATCTTCTTCTCCAGAACTACAAGGCCTGGAGCTTAGATATTTGGTAGGAAGCATCATCAGGTGGACCTTTACCAAGTTTGTTCAAATCATGACCCCTGGGTCAAAAATGGCCCTGCCCCAGGGGTCACTAGTTTTACATAGAATTATATAGGAAAAACTTTAAAAATCTTCTTGTCAGAAACTGCAAGGCCTAGAGTTTAGATATTTGGTGTGCAGCATTGTCCAGTGGACCTCTACCAAGTTTGTTCAAATCATGGCTCCTGGGTCAAAAATGGCCCAGCCCCGGGGGTCACATGTTTTACATAGAGTTATATAGGAAAAACTTTTAAAAAATCTTCTTGTCAGAAACTGCAAGGCCTAGAGTTTAGATATTTGGTGTGCAGCATTGTCTAGTAAACCTCTACCAAGTTTGTTCAAATCATGGCTCCTGGGTCAAAAATGGCCCCCCCAGAGGTCAAATGTTTTATATAGGAAAAACTTTAAAAAATCTTATTGTCAGAATCCGCAAGGCGTAGAGTCTAGATATTTGGTGTGCAGCATTGTCTAGTGGACCTCTATCAAGTTTGTTAAAATTATGTCCCCTGGGTCAAAATTGGCCTCGCCCCAGGGTTCTATTGATTTACATATAGTTATATAGGAAAAACATGAAAAATCATTTTTCTCTGAAACTAATAGGACTAGACCTTAGATATTTGGTGTGGAGTATTGTGTTGAGAACCTTTACCAGTATTGTTTATATGTTTGCCCCGGGGTCAAAATTGGCCCCTCCCCAGGGGCCCTTAATATGTAAAAAAAGGCTATCTTTAAAAATCTTCTTACTGGAAACCTCAATGCCTACAGCTTAGATATTTGGTATGCAGCATTGTCTAGTGGACCTCTACCTAGTTTGTTTGAAATATGTCACTGGGGTCACTATTGGCCCCGCCCGAGGGGTCATAAGTTTTAAATAGCTGTATTGAAGAAAATCTTTAAAACCTTCTTGTCTGAAACCACAAGGCCTAGAATTTTAGAATTTGGCATGAAGCAAGCCTTATCAAGCTTTTTGAAATTACATGTATTAGATTAGGTTAAAGGTCATGGAGGCTAAAAATAGATTTATCTACTGTACCTCATAGAGCCTTCATTTATAGACCAATATCTTTGATATTCAGTATATAGGTTCCTTGCATGGACGTCTACCCATGGGTAGGGTTTGAGGTCACTGGGTCAAGGTCAAGGTCACCATAGCTTATAATAGATATTTCTACTTTCTGTCATAGAGCCTTTATTTATTGACTGATATTTTACATATTTGGTTTGTAGGCACTTACATATTTTCAATTAAAAAATGAAATACTGCTTAGCAGCAAACCTACAGCCAAAGTACTCTGGTGAGCAATCCAGGGCCATGGCCCTCTTGTTTCTGGAAACTGAATAATTTTACCAGCCGTGCAAATATGTAAATGGTATGTAATAGTCTTACCCCAGGACATTTGGCTACTTTGTTCAGTTCACAGACTGCAAAAAATTTGACACAAATGATCAAGCTAAGATCAAGTTATAAGCTACCATGACTGTGACCATTGCCATGTTTTGGGGGCATTTGTGTCTGTGACACATTTCTTGTTTGTTTAGTTTCTAGTATAAAATTCTGCTTTAATACATCATGAATAAAGGTTTTTTTTACCTATCCTTTCTTTTGTAGTTGATTCCTATGGTAACCCAATAAACATCCCATACAGTGAGCTGGACAAAATGCGTGTGTCATCACATACATTACGAGAGTTCCGTCCTGGTATTGGAGGTCAGCTGTGTGAGGTGTTATATCAACTCATCACTAGTCTTGATTGCTTCACAGTCCACTGGAAAGTGGATACTCCAGACATGATTGATCACTATCGGGTTTATCAGATCAAAATTGACTCAGGGGTTGCGAAACTTCTTGGACATGTGACGGAGCCATTCTTCAAAGTGACCTGGTTTGAAATTCCAGATTTTGAAAAGGATGAGGTGATTCATCACTTCAAGTTTGTTATTCGGCCAGTGCTCAAAAATGGCATTGCAGTTCCTCTTGATTACAACTATTGTCAACTTTTTCACATAGCCTCAAAGAAAGACTCGGTTCAGTTAGTGAAAGACTCGTGCACTGGAATGCAGGCAGCTAATGAAAAAGACAGTAACTCAACAAGTGATAAAGTTGATGAGAATGACAAACAACAGTGTGATGGGGAAAATTGTGTAGCAGAATGCAATAAAGAAATTGAAACTGAGAAAACTCAGAGTGGTGACAACATTGAAAATCTTACAAAACAGCTGCATATATCAGATGAATGAATTTTTCTGTGCAGTTGTGGTAAATACCTTAGTCTGCCTTTATAAAGATAAGGAGGCACATTTGAGTCAAGTTATAGATGCTGTTTATTTATAGGACAATATCTATTACAGAATAATGTCACAAAGCAATATTTGTCAGTGTTAATTATATTTCTCTTTTTTTTGCCCGTCTTCGAAGAAGCAGGGGTACATTGCTTTGCATATGTCAGTCTGTCTGTAGACCACACCTTGTCTGATCAATAACTAGGGAATGCTTTGGCCTACAGTCTTCAGATATGTTGGGGAGGTTGGTCATGACCAGTAGAGGAGTGTGTCAAAGGTCAGGGAACAGTAACCTTGATCAAGAAAAGTTTGTCCAACCAATAACTAGCGAACTCTTTGGCCTACAGTCCTCAGATTTGGTAGGGAGGTTGGTCATGACCTGTAGATGACCCCTATTGAATTTGAGGTCAGTAGTTCAAAGTTCAAGATCAAGCTGAGAATTCCTTCTAACATTACTTATAGGTTGGCATTAGGCGGGTGTACATGTTTCCCAAACATATCTTGTTCTTTATTGATTTAGCTTGGTGGGGTACCAGATCCCCTCCTCTGCAACCCAGGGAACACCTCCCCCCAACCGCCAAAGTTTCACTCTGTCCAAGTCCCAATAACATGCAGTGGTGACCAAGGGGATGAGATGTGTGGAGGAGGAGACATGTTTTTGTCTAAAGACAACCAGTAGTTTCATTTCAAAGGTGTTAAACAATGTACCTGTTGAAAGAAAAAAGTGGAAAGAAATGAAATTTTTTTTTAGTTTCCTTTAATGTCATATTGATTTATCGACTGAATTTTTACAGGTCAGCTTCAGTATTAGGTCAAGTAATAAATGAATTTACAAATTGGTAAAACAGAAATGTTATGACAATTTTGTTTTTCTTAGTTTGTTGGAGAATCATTCCTTCAGATATTTTATCAGATGCATCATCTGTTCCAGCCGTCTTGAGAAAATATCAAAGAATAATGTCTTCAGTCCCCCCCACCCCCACCAACTGGGGTGGGAGACCTATTGTTAGCTCACCTGAGCACAGAAAAACAAAACTGGCCCAACTTGGGGTGGGTCATTTGATTTTACACAAAGACGTATGTAGGGAAAACTTAAATATCTGCGGCTCTGAAACACCAAGGGCTAGACCTTCAATCGTTGGTTGTTAAGTCCCCCCCCCCCCCCCCCCCCCCCCACCTTTGCTTAATGAGGGAGCATAACTCTGCCACCTCCAATAAATTTGTGTCAGGATACCCAGGTGCTTAAGTTCATATGCTGAAAATTAGTATTAGGAAGTTTCATGGCTCTAGAAGTTATACCTTTGAAGTTGCACCAATTAAAACCAGTGCAACAGCAGATGGACGGACAAGGGCAAATCTATATCCACCCGCTTCCCCAACATGGTGGGGGTATAAAAACTCATTGATCTTTCTCAAGGGAATAAAATTACAAAATAACTGTATTCATTATTCTTAACTTTATTTTCTACTATATAAGTTAAATATTTTTTGGGCTTCTAAAAACCTTTTCTGGCTAGTATATTTTGCCCAAACCACAGCCTAAATTCTTTGACTGGATACATGTATAAAACATAAATTAAGAACATTAATGGAATGTTTAAAAAGAATTTTTACAGAATTTTAAGAATGAATTTTGTAAAGATCATTATCTATAGCCATTTCAATGGTAAATCCAGTTTGGCATAAACACTGAATAACCTGCCCCTGTCCATGATCAAGACTCTTGCCTTGTTTTTTAACAGTAATGAATGAAATAAACATGGAACAGAGTGCAGGTACTCTGACAATGACCTTTAGTCAGTTCATTGAGTATAATTCTAACAAAACAAATTGAAATTGAAATGAAATGATATCTTGAGTCATTTCTTCAATAATGAAGGACAGAAGAGTTCTGCTTTATGACTTGTTCAAAATTGTGAGCTGTCTAAAAACTACATTGAGCTGTGTTTGTTCAGAAGCATATAAAAATTCATATAAGCATAGAAAATGGTTTCAAGTACATGTATATTTTGTTACAAAAGATACAGAATGAATAATTAAGACAAAACTGTTTTGTTTAGGGATATAAGAAATAGATTAGACAAAATATAAATAAATAAAAGATCTATTGTTAAAAATACAACTGTTATTTAAGTTTTTAATATTTTAAGGTACAAAATTTATTGCATAATTCTTATTCAAATACAACTGTTTGTTAAAAACAGAAATAGATTTGCTCTGCACCATTATTGTAGTTACAGTGGAACATCCGTAGTATTGACCCGCCAAATATTGGAATACTTAAACTAGACATTTTTCTGGTCTTTATTACTTTTCCTTCTATTTCTATTCTATTTCAACACTACAAATAGTAAACCTCCTTACTCGGTAAACTGGATGGAATTTTGAACAAATCTGATTCAATTTCTACATATTTTTACCTACAAAAATCGGGCCATTACTATTTAATCCATATCATCATTTATACACAAAGGAAGACTGATAACACATGGATGACACCTTGATGACACACTGATGACACCTAGATGACACACTGATGACACCTTGATGACACACTGATGACACCTTGATGTCACACTGATGACACCTTGATGACACACTGATGTCACACTGATGACACCTTGATGACACACTGATGACACCTTGATGTCACAGAGATGAAACATTGATGACACAGAGATGACACAGAGATGAAACACTGATGACACAGAGATGAAACATTGATGATACACTGATGACACAGAGATGAAACATTGATGACACACTGATGACACCTTGATGACACAGAGATGAAACATTGATGACACCTTGATTACACACTGATGACACCTTGTGTATTCCATTTCAGACTGATATGTTTCACAAATTTAGCCTGGTGCTTAGCCTGTTGTGTCAAGTGAAAAAAAACAATGCAATTATAATCTGTCAGGTCAGCTAACATGTATTTTGGGAGATTGTAGTTCATACCAAATGCTGTTCAGTGGTCCAGTGGTAACGCGCTGGACTTGTAACCCAGGGGCCCCGAGATCAATTCCCCGCTCCGCCACTAACATTACTGTCTTTCGGATGAGACGTTAAAATGAGGTCCCATGTATCAGTGCTGTACACTGAGCATGCAAAAGAACCAGGGGTGTCTCTAGAATGGGATGTCATCTGTATCTTGCACTATTCTCCACAACAAAATAACTAATCCCTGCAGGGGGCGTCGGTCATATGGGCAACCGGTACTGACGATAAATAAACTCATATACAACAACAACATACCAACTGACATAATTTAGGTAAAACATGTATTCTACTTTCCTATTGCTATGTGCATAGAAAGAAAAAGCCAGATACGCTTTTTATAATAACTTGTTTTCATTTGACATTAAATTATCATTACTGACCAATCAGTCAAATGCTATTTAGTTCTCAGCAAATGTTATTATAACAAGCAAATTCATTGAACTGATATCCCACACCGAATAATACAAATCACTGGAATGGGGCTTTCACGTTTACATAGATCTTTGACCTTGGAATTTAAGTGAAAAATCTGTTTGGTATCTTTATCTATAATGAATCAATGCCCATAAAAATTGAGCTGTGACAAGCAGAAATAGCTCTTACAGTAAATGACATGGTTTGAGAGAAATGATGTAAAAACATTCTCAAAAAGCAGCAGAACAAAAGGAATTTTTTGGTCTAAACAAGTGAAGAGTTACAGTTCCTATGCACTGCATGACACCCTTATGACACCTATGAAGATTAATTTTGATACCTCAAATACTTTCTGAGTTATGGTCCAAACAAATATTAAGTATTAAAAAATAACAAAGGGGAATAACTCTACAATTATGAAGTGAAGAGTTACAGTTCCTATGCACTGCAGTTTTACTCAATGAGATCCTACCACATATAACTCAAAAGTTATCAAGTGAAGAGTAGGTAACAGTTTCTACACAATGCATGACTCTTTAACAACATCTATGCACCTTTGAAGTTTAATTCTGATACCTCAAACACTTTTAGAGTTATGGTCCAAACAAAAATTAACTAGAAACAGGAGGGCCATGATGGCCCTAGATCGCTCACCTGAATACTTTGCCTTTGCGTCTGCTGTTGAGCAAACATCAGAAGCTTTTTTAAGCTTCTTCCTAAATAAATCTATATGAATTCAAGTGACCTCAAGGGCAGAGCCAATTTTAAACTCAAGGGGCATAATCTGAACAAACTTGGTAGCTGATGCTCCATTAAAAATATCTAAGTTCTAGGCTTTGTGGTTTCAGACAAGAATTTTTTTTTTTTTTTTAAGTTTTCCCCATATAAGCCTATGTAAAACCACCTGACCCCCTGGGCGGGGCAAAATTTGACCCCAAGGGCATAATCTGAACAAACTTGGTAGAGGTCCACTCCACAATGCTACATACCAAATTTCAAGGCTCAGGGCCTTATGGTTTCAGACAAGAAGATTTTCAAAGTTTTCCCTATATAGCCTATGTAAAATCAATTGACCCTCCGGGAGAGGCCAAATTTGACCCAAGAGGTATAATTCATGGAACCACAGCATGACTCTTAAATCATACAACAATAGGTTTTACCCACAAAAATTATCATGTGCTCTTTTGTTATATTCTTATTTGTGGTGAAAATATAACTGTACTTCTTTGTTAAATCATACAAATGTGAAAGGTCAGGGATCCATCAAATGTGAACAAACTTGGTAGAGGTAGATCAGACAATGCTACATACCAAATCTTAAGGTTCAGGGCCTTGTGGTTTGAGACGAGAAGATTTGTAAAGTTTTCCCTTTCTGTTGCCATGGCAACCATAGTTCTTGATGGAATTTAATTCTTTAAACAACTTTGGTAAAGCTTCATGCAAGGAATATCCCACGCTTGTTTCATCAAAGTTTGCTTAGCGGTATAGGAAGTGAAATCGTTCAAGTCAAATTGTTGACAATGCACGCTGACGCACGCTGGACAATCAATGATCCCAAAAGCTCACCCTTGAGCACTCTGTGCTCAGTTGAGCTAAAAAACATGATTAAACAATATTCTGTACATTATTGGACATATTCTGACTTGTACCCAGCTGGTAAAACCATATCAGATCTGCAAGGAGGCTCATCAAAAATAGTTTATCTAGTTAGATACTTGTCCAAAAACATCTTCATAATGTACAGCATACTATTAACATAATATTAACATACAGTGATGGATGTCATTGCTTCAGCAACAGACCAATTTTCTCATATAAAGCATTCACAGCAACTTATTTTTTTCCAGATCATGTAAGGGACTTAAGAAGCACACTGCAATTTTGCTCAATGACAATCTGTTCAATAGTGTTTCAGTCATATAAATGGAATTTGGAAGTTTACCAACATTTATGAAGCTGACTCACACAACAAAACTTCAACAATAAAATATTTTCTCACACTAATGGTTCCCAGGGACTTTTATTATTTCGGAAATATTAAGTGATCTACCATAAAATATAGCACTGTGTTGAGTTCAGATGCGTAGTAATTTAATCACGAAGGCCGAAGGCCTGAGTGATTAAATTACTACACATCTGAATGAGAAACAGTACTATATTTAGGAAACAGATTTTGAGTGATCTACCATCAGATATAGCACTGTGTCAAGTTCAGATGTGTAGTAATTTAATCATGAAGGCTGTAGGCCTGAGTAATTAAATAATCACGCATCTGAATGAGAAACCGTGCTGGATGGTAGATCACCAAAACTTTAAAATCTATTTCCATTCTAACACAGTATGTATTTATAAGGGACACAATTATGTGCACTACTTATCATGCCATTTTTTACAGTTATTGTCCCTTTAACAATTGACATTTAAATAAATATCAATAATTTTATCATAGATGAACGTCAAAGAAAATAATATAGCCCATAACAATATTTCACTTATAAAAATATTTTAAAACAATTATCAGTTTACACTGACAAATAAGAACAGACGAAAGTTTGCAGTGATGTCAGAGAGCGGGCGCATGTATTCAGCGTGCTATAATGTATATGATATATCATGCTCAATTCCTTCTTTCTTTATTATTGGCGAATTGCAGAAAGTGTTAGAATTGACGGTAGATCACCAAAACTTTAAAGTCTATTTCCATTATAAAACATTTGTATATATATAAAGGACACACTTCCCTGTACTACTTATGATGCCATTTTTATGGTTATTGTCCCCGTCAGGCTATTCCTTTTACCCTGCTATTAATTTCCCACGTTAAAATGAAAACAAGGTCATTTTTAGTTTATCAGTTAATAATTTACACTTAAATAAAAATCTATTAACTTTATCATAGACGAACATCAAAGAAGATAATTTAGTCCATAACAATATTACACTTATAAAAATATTTTTGAACAATTATCGGTTTACAATGACAAACAAGAACAGCCAAAAGTAGTTTGCAGTGATGTCAGCGGGTGCACGCATGTATTCATCATGCTATAATGTATATGATATATCACGCTTAATTCCTCCTTTGTTTATTGTCAGCAAATTGCGGATAGTGTTTGAATTTTCATTTAATTTTGGTCATGGCTTATTGAGGTATCTATCATGTAAGTAATATAATGGTCAAAAGAATAAAAAAGATATTCTTCTAAATGAATTTTAAAAATGTCACTCAGAAATAAATTTGAATTTTTTTTTACACAAAATCCTTTAAAAAAATGCCAGAATGGATTAGTGGCTTTATCATTTCAAGTTTTAAAATATTGTCTCAGTCACACGTTGTTGAAAATGATGACATTTGCATGTAACAGAAGAACTCCACTGGATTACTAAACATCCAGCAAGCCGAGCATGGCTATCATATTTAAAACTTGCATCCATTTTCTTCTTCTACTTCATCATTGAACACACTGAAAATAGAATTGATATATACACAATTAATTTCAAAGCTACAATTATTACAAATTTTATATACAGGGTGTGAAAGTTTGAAGACATGACTTAAAACAGTGCAGACTTTTCTAATGAGAGTTCCATATTCAAATTCTTTAATACTATAATTTTATTGCCTGTATATTAGCTTAACAAGAACATAAAACTATCAAACTCCAAAAGCAGTGTTTTGAGAGTGTTGCTTCAGCTGGCTTGTATTTTGTTTACTGTTTTTTTCTCCTTGAAACCACAAACAGATGTAAGATTGTATTTTTTTCGAAATCTAAAGCTATTATCTGTAATCTTACATCCTACCCCCATTTCAAATTTAGAGCACTATTTAATGACGACCAAAATTAATGGTTCTGGGTCATCCCCTGTAGGGAGAGGGGATGGGGGCTTGGTGCCAAATTATTTTCAAATCAGGTCAGGAGTTTCAGAGAAAAAGAACTTTTTTCCCTTATAATTGCCATGGTAACCAGAGTTCTGAATGGAATTCCATTTTCAAATAATATTGAAAGAGGGCCCTTTTTGATCATTCCTGTGAAGTTTGATAGAAATTGGCCTACTGGCTTGAAAGGAGAAGATTTTGAAAAAAAAATCCTATAAGAGAGGGCCCACAGGGCCCTAGGTTACTCAGCAGTGTATCAAGACTCATAGTGGGGTCAATTATGATGGGTAAGATGTGTTTTCAGTTTATAATATAAAGTATCTTGGTAGAGCTCTACAAGAGGATGCCTCACATCAAATAACAAAGCTCTGTGTCAAGTCCTTTTAGAGGAGAAGATTTTTAAAGTTTCTTCCTATATATGTCTTTATAAAACCAGGTGACCCTACATTGCATTGAATAGCACTAAATAATAGCAGAAATAAAAGTAGTTAATCATTTGCTTGTATACATCACCTAACAATGATAAATGTTAAATAGAATGCAAGGCAAATATTTCAGCATGTGAAACAAAACACAATTATCATATGTATCTAATACTGAAATATAAAGGTAATTGCATAAAAAAATGATAAGTCATAAAGACTTGAAAATTTAACCCTTGACCTTAATGGTCAATACTGAATATGGGACAGGGTCATATGAAGCATGCCAAATGAGTAACAAGTGTTCATATATATATATCATTTCCAAATATAAAGGCCATAGCTTAAACAATAATGAAATTATGAAGGTTTAAAAATTTGACCTTTGACCTTAACAGGCAAGGTCATATTGGGTTCAAGATCAAATATCTGCTTGTCAAATGATAACAAGGGTACCACTGTCACACAATACACCCATCACAAAAGCTTTGTAGAAGATGTGGGCATAATGGATAACAAGAGCCACGGCAAGCGGGGGCAATGCTCGACTTTTTCCTATTTCCAAAAGCAAACACATCAGAGGAAGCACATTGTGGTGAAGGGATTTCAAATGAAACATCATTTGGAAATATAATTATACATAACAAAGTTATGGCCAATTTTAGCAACATTCAGAAATTTGACCTTAAAGGTCTAGGTCAAGTTCAGTTTAACCTTCTTAGGAGGTATTGTCTAAAAGGTAGTTATGTCCAAGCATGAAGACACTACATCTATTAACAACAAAGATATAGCCAAGTTAAGCAATGTCAAGGTCATTTAAAGGTCAAGGTAAAACTTGAATTGTTCAACATGTTTTTTTTATTCTCAGTGTTGTTTTGTCCCTGTATAGATCAAATCCCTCCATAAATAACATAAATTTGGCTATTTTTCGTAAATTCAATAATCTGGACTTGACTGTCAAGGTCATTTTAAGGTAAAGGTCATACTTGAATAATTTAACATGTAGGTTTTGTCATGAGCGTTGTTTTGTCCAAGTATTAATAAAAAAGAACTAAAAATGACATTATGGCCAATATGAGCAAAATTAAATAATTTGACCTAATATAATATCCATATTGTAGCTGCAAAAACAAAAAAGTAGGTCAACAGGTCAAGGTAAATATTGGTTAAGGTTGCATCTGAAATCTGCATGTGAAGTTATCAGTATAGTTCAAATTTCTATATTGCAGCTGTGTCAAAAAAACCCAGGTGTATAAGTTCACATGCTGTCAACTATTCTTATAAAATTTCAGGGCTCTAGCAGGTATATGTTTGGAGTAACACAGGACACACATCTAACTAGAGATGTCTCCATAGGACACGGATGAACCCACATCTTGTTACAAAAAATCCTGTACAATTACAGGTGTGTATAAACATTGCCCTTAACATAAAGGAGCCTGAAAATGCAAACTTTTGCTTAATCAGATGGCAAAACTCTGTCAATCTCCAAAAATTTGTGTCAAAATACCCCGGTACATAAGTTTATATGCTGACAATTATTCTTAAAAAGTTTCATAACTTCAGATGTTTACTCAGTGGAAATTCATGGCAGTGGAATGCAGCAACAACTATGCTTGGTACTTATGATTCTTGCAAATTATTATTAAAATCTGTTTAATAGTTGATAAGAAACAGTCCGGAAAAACTGATGTGTAAAAGATATATATCAAGGGTCCATAATACAGTGAATAATCATCGGTGTGGGACGTATAATATGCACAACTAGTCTTGGAATTTATGATTCTTGCAAAGTATTTTTAAAATCTATGTGATAGTGCTGAGAAACAGTCCCGACAAATTTTGCTGACAGACAGCTTGCCGGCCGGACTGACCAACCAACCAACACACTTGAATCCAAAATACTCCCCTGGAAGTATAATAAAATCATATTCCAGGTAATGCTTTAATTAACTACCTAACCTATTTAGGTCAAGTAAGCCGATGTGCTATAAACCATATAGCGAATCTACTGAGCAGCGAATAGATTAGGTGCAAAAGAATATATATACACAGATAGTGAACTGACAGGTAGCGAAACATCCAGTATTCTATACAAACAAAAGTGTGTACTAAATTGTAATACACATGCTTTTCATGTCATTATTCAATAAGTAATTTAAAAAAAAAAAAAAAAAAAAACTGGAAAAAGCATAATTATTATATTAGCCAATATCAACTGAGTTCTAATTTTGTCATTAGAAGCGCCAACAGCAGTTACTTCCCTGAATGAAGGTGAAATTACTGGGTTAGGGCAAAGTCAAACTCACTTATTTATATTAAGGGATGGACTGATACTTTCATTTTCATACTTGTTTCAGATTAATACCTTGCTTAAATTTCAGTAATTTCTATTCAGTGAGACGACATAACAATAAAAAAAATAATAATCATAAATAACAATTTGTCCACAATTTTTTATATAACTTTGACAATATCAAATATAGCGCTTTCCTGAGAACTGAATTATAATGGTTGGAAAACTAAATATGGACAAAAATGTCAATATTTCCACAGCAACTTAACTTTAAATATGTACATTTAAAGATGATTTTAATTAAAATTTGTATCTGTGTACTCTACCTTGTGTGAGGAATTCTCAATCTGATTAAATCTGAAACAAATTTGACCAGTTCCATATTAAGCAAGCAGAGTTGTCATAGCAACCTAACAGCTGTCTTAACATAAATATATTTTGGGTAAACTACTGTATGTTTTCCTTTTCTAACTGTTTGACGAAACTTGAGTATATACATGTATCATAAGTATTTCATCACAGTATAAAGTTATTGTTGCCATAGAAACAGCTGATCGTGAAAAGAATTATTGTGAAGTCAAAAGCAACATATCTAACACAAATTGTGATAATTTTAAGCAATATTATAATAGGGCCAAATTTGATAGTGAACTGACTGACCCCTTTGGCAAAACATGAGGTGCAAGGAGGAGTTTATCTTCTTATTAGACAAACAAAAATGATTCTTTCCAATATGTGTTTGGCAGGGTGGGTGGAATAATTTTATACTCTGCACACTCAATATTTTACATATTACACTAGAATTCAAGGCACTTAAAAGTGCAGAAAGACTGTCGGCTGTTAGGGGTGAAGGTTCCTGCTCAGACACACATTTTGCATAATCATCCATCTGTTTTGAATTAAGAGAGTCTTCAAATAAACAGAATGTTGATTGCAGTTTTTCAGGAGAATGTCATTTTGAGTAAAATATTGATGAAAATCTATTTTTAGCTCTAGTGTCCACTGTGTGCAATGAAGCTGAACATTTGAGCAATTTTTATCAGAGAGCTATGTAAGGAACATTTGCAAAATTTGGTGGAAATGACCTTGTTGTTTAGAACATGTTGTCTGAATTTTTTTCTATCTTTAGCTTCTACCCAAACCAAAATCGCAAGCTTTTAAAAAAGCTAAGCAAGCATCAATAGTCAATGTAAGCTTGCGACAAGCTTGCAGCAAGCTTGTCGCAAGCTTACCGCAAGCTTTCATTATGGTTTGGGTACACCCTTTTGTACAATGGAGTGGAATGGTTTCATCAATTTTAGAAAAGGGCAATATAAGGAACATTTCTGTCATTTGGTTGAAAAATGGCCTTGTAGTTTTAGATGAATGTCATTTAAAGTAAAATTTTGACAACGCATTATGAACACTGGACACAGGGTTATTCCAATGGCTCTACTTTTTCCATAAAACACAGCATCTTTGTTACTATTTTTTTTGTAAACTCAGTGGTGTAGAAAAAGGAGGTGTGCCTATACTATTTCTATTTAACAAAAATTTGGTTTCTGTGCTTGTTATCTCAAAATCTAAACATATTTGTCCACAGTTATAGTATACACCTAACAAAAAGACGATGTATGAAGGAAGAAGTCATTATGATTAGGTGAAAATAACTCTTAAAATATCTACTTTTGGATAGCATTCTAATTACAAGATCATCCCTGGATAAGCCAGTGTCAGTGCATTAATATATCACTGTTAAAATGGACGCGTCCCTTGGCTGAATTTGATTTGCAGTTCTAAAGACTGTTGGTTGTCACCGAAAGTTTAAAAGCTATGAATTTGGGTTTATTAGATAAGCTATTAATTATTGTGATAAGTGATCAATGCTTTGGGTTGAATGTTTTACAAGAAAATGCATGTACAATGTTAGTATTAGTGTTTGTTAAACATTTTATGGACTTCGATGTAAGTTTGACCATTATCAGACACTTGACATTAATTCAAGTTACTTCCTATTATTTTTTAGTGTTATCAGTTAGCTATATAACTAAATAGGAAATGGAGTTGATTTCCAGTTTTCTTAAAATTTACATAAACACATTAATAATAAGCAGGAAGAGGGACGGCCGAACGTTTTTTTAAATTTTGTTTTAAGCCTTTGTGTCATTTCCTGGCTGTTTCCATGGACTTATATATTGAGTGACTGTTCTTTGGAACTACAGTAATATCCCCTCAAATCTGAACAAGCTTGGGACTTTGCCTTTTGTCCAGTTTCAAGGGGTATCCAGTTTGGAAGGGTTTTCTATATTAGGAAACAGAGGTTGTTGTCTTTTTTTTGCATGACTGCATTTTGTACCACTGTCTTGGTTCAATGCAGTACAAGAGGATTTTGTTTGGTGTTTTATGCTGCTTTCAATAATATTCCTGTCATTTTGCAATTGGTTAAAGGAAATGGACATTAAATAGTCGTTTTAAAGCATTAAAGCAGTGTGAAACAAAGAAAGAGTATATTGTACAAAAACGTATATAATTGATTGCCAATGGAAATTTGTCATCTTATGTTTACAATCTGTAGGAAGTTGCAAAGAAACTATTTTCAGCAATGCAATTTACAGCTATGAATTAACCTAAATTACCTACTAACCAAATGATTTGATTAAATCAAGTGACTGACCAAACAACCAAACAAGGAAACAATCAAAATTGCAAAATTTTGTTGATGGTGTCTCTTACCATCTTATTTCATGCCATTATATTTGACAACTGATCAAACATTGCTAGGGCAAATAAGTAATATAAGCATTACACAGTTGTTACAGTGATTAAATAAATACAAATACTTGCAGTGGGATTTTTTTCTAGGTTTATTTTCTCACCTGTGACAATTGTACTGACACTATTTCTTCCTTTTCAAACTGGAAAGCTTAGCCCACACTAGAAAGTTACAACAAATGTAATATAATTTACTTCCTTAACAAGAACTGTCAATGTAAGACGACAATGCCCCCGAAGTGGTGCTTTGACTTTGAGCTGAGGACCAGTCATTCACAGGGTCAAGGTCAAATAAATATAAGTCAATGGAATGGTCTTGTCCAAAGGGGTGATGTGTCAAAGTATGAAGTAAATCGACTTTGTAATAAGGAGGTTATGGTCAATGTTTAAGTTTTCAGACAATTGGATCTTCAAGGTAAAGGTCATTCAGGGGTCAAGGTCAGATAAATATAGGTCAATTGGAAGGCCTTGTCCAAAGTGTTGTTGTCTCCAAGTATGAAGTAAATCCAGTTACTAATAAAGAAGTTATGGTCAATGTTAAAGTTTTTGGACAATTGGATCTTCAATTTGAAGGTCATTCAGAGGTCAAGGTAGAATAAATTTAAGTCAGTGGGAAGGTTTTATCAAAAGGGGTGTTGTGTCCAAATATGAAGTAAATCCACTTACTAAAAAGGAAGTTATGGCTGGCCCAATGTTAAAGTTTTTGGACAAGTGGATCTTCAAGGTGAAGTCATACAGGGGTCAAGGTCAAATAATTAAAGGTCAGTGGGAAGGTCTTGTCCAAAGGGGTCTTATGTCCAAGTATGAAGTAAATCCACTTACTAACTAGGAAGTTATGGCAAATGTTAAAATTTTCGGACAGACTGACCGACGGACAGCTCAAAACTATATGCCTCCCTTCGGGGGCATAATAAAAAGTAACACCTAGAACACTTCCTTCATCAGAATTTGATCTACTCAATTGTAAAACCAAGGTTTTTACCTCAAAAATTTACCTGAATTTAGAGCAAGAGAACAATGACAAAATCTGTCCTGTCACCTCATAAGTAAAGATTATATAAAAGGGCATAATGGACCTGGGTTGGTAAGAATGTGGTAGTGGTGGGGGAAGTGGGTTGGGGGGGGGGGGGGGGGGGGCAGTGGTTCACAGCAAATGAAAATAAGCCCCCTGTTAAAGCCTACCCAAAAAAATATCTGTGACAAATTACATTTAAATCTGCCAAGTTTTTTCAGAAAAGAAGATTTTAACAAGGGTGCCATTGTCACAAAATATGCCTGTCACAAAAGCTTTGCAGAAGACGTGGGCATAATGGATAACAAGAGCACCACAAGGCGGAGCAAAAATACACCTATCAATTGAGCAATTTGATTCAATAACATCTATCTACCTATGAAGTTTCAAGTCAATAGCTTTGATAATGTAGGAGTATGGTCCAAACAAACATAAAGTTTGAAAATATAACTAAGGGGATTAACTCCAAAATCATGAAGTGTACAGTAACTGTTCTTGTTTACTGCACTCCATCTCAATGAGATCTATCTACCTGAGGAGTTTAAAGTCAACAGCTTTGATAACATAGGATTTATGCTCTGGACAAGAAAATCAAACAAAGGAGCATAACTCCAAAATCATGAAGTGCAGAGTGATGGTTCTTATGCATTGCATTCTGGCTCAATTAGATCTATCCACCTATGAAGTTTCAAGTCAATAGCTTTGATAAAGTTGCAGTTATGCTCCGGACAGGAAAATTAAACAAAGGGGAATAACTCCAAAATCATGAAGTGCAGAGTAATGGTTCATGTGCACTGCACTCCGTCTCAATGAGATCTATCCACCCAAGAAGTTTTAAGTCAATAGTTTTGATAGTGTAAGAGTTCGGACGCTGCCCGTCTGCAGGCCAAGGGTTACCACATAATACGTCCCATCTTTGACGGGCTTATAAAAAAAAGAGTTGTTAGTAGGGAAGCAACTTTTACTATTTCTGGTGCTGGATAGTGAAACAAACATTTGACAGACCTCTAAGTATGACACTGACCTTTGACCTAGAGACCTGGTTGATGCGCACAACACTATGTTTCATGGTTGTGAACTATTGTATAAAGCAGGGCTCCCGAAAACCGAAAATTTGCCGGTTTTGACCGAATTTTATCTCTATGGACCGATTTCGATGTCCAAAAGTCCTTAAAAAATCGGTCCAGATAATTTCCAAAATAAGAAAAATCTGTCTAACTTTTCAAAAAACAGTCAAAATCTCACACCAAAACCTCAATTGATTGCTAATCCGGTACTTCACACCTATCATAAAACCATAAAACTGTCACTGTTGCCCGCTGTTGAGATTTCAAAATTTTAGGAGCCCTGGTATAAAGTATTACTAAAATCCCTCAATGCATGTAGAAGATATGTTCCCCGACAAAATCTGGACATTTCATCATTTCTAGTGACCTTGACCTTACATATATGGACCAGGATTATGTGTGTAACCCTCAGTCTCATGATGGTAAACATTTATGTTAGAATCCCTCAATTCATGATGACTAAATGGTCCATACACACATTCTCATATTGTTATATGATCTTTGACCTCTATGTGTGACCACAGGGACCTGAATTTTGTGTACAACACTGCCTTACAATGGTCAACATTTGTGCCAAGTTATATTAAAGTCTCTCAATACATGTAGAGGTTTTGGTCTGGAAAAGCGTTTTCCACTGACCTCTAGGTGTGATCTTAAGTATCAATTAATACTAAAATCCCTCCATGCATGTAGAAGACAAAATCTGGACATTGCACGCGACACCCTGCCTCACAATGGTGAACATTTATGCAAAGTTATATTAAAATCCCTCAATGCATGAAGAAGTTTTGCTCTGACTTCTGTGACCTTGACCTCTGACTTAGAGACCCGTTTCATGTGCATGACACTACCCCCCATGATGGTGAACACTGGTACCATTAGAAACATAGGGAAAATTAGCCCCAACCTTGGGCAAACATCTTTTTTCCCAGACCTCTGTATATTTCACAATCTATACTGAGGGTCACCCAAAGCACATTTCTGCCAAATTATTTTAAAATCTAGTCAGCAATATCTACACTTACTGATCTTGCACACCAAGTTCAAACTGACAGTCATGTAGATGAGGAAGAAGTTCACATCACATGATCTTGCTATGTTAGTTGTTTGGGTCACAAGATTTCTTCAACAGACTAATGCAAAGACCATAAGACCATAAGATGACTCCCATATCCCCAAAAACAAAGTTTTGGCAGGTGTAAAATAAGATTTTCTGCAGTTGTCCCATAATTACATAAAGGGTCACTAAAGGAACATCTGAGTCAAACTATTTTCAAACTGGACTGGCAATATCTAGGAAGATTTTTAAAGTTTCCTACACAGACATATATAATGAAAATAAGCCCTGCCCCTAGCAACCATTTTCTTTTCACAGAATAAAATCTATTTCAAAATTTATATAGACTGTCACACATATGTGTGCCATTTGTGCCATATAGTTTCTGAGAAAAAGAGCTTTGAAGGAGTACCTACCCATCCTATGTGAGTAAATAGTTAAGTTCTTGAGTTTGAGCTTTTCCATAAGTCTAAGCAAAAGCATTTGCTCAGGTGAGACATAAATAAATTATAAGCTTTAGTGACCTTAACCTTGACCCAATGACCTCATGCCCCACCTTAGGGTAGAGGTACATGCCAGGATCCAAAAATCTAAGTTATTGGTCACTAAATGAGGGCTGTATAAAGTAACGTAGGAGAATCTATTTTTATCCTCAGTGAGCTTGACTCCCAGTAAATAGCAGAGGTTCATGCAAGGCATCTACATATCAAATATCTAAAATCTGAGATAATAAATGAAGGCTCTATGACAAGAAAAAAAATCTACTTTTAGCCTCTGTGACCTTGACCTTGACACCAGTGACCTCAAAACCAGACCTTATGGTAGAGGTCATTGCAAGTTTCCTACATACTTAATATTTGAGATATCAGTTATTAAATTTACTGTCTATTGGGAAAAGATATATTTTAAGCCTTGGTGATCTTGACTTTGACCCCAGTGAATGACAAAAGCTTATGCAAGGTACCTATATCCCAAATATCTGAGATATCTATCCATAAATAAGGCTCTATAATGAAAAGTTGAGGTCTATCTTTAGCCCTGCTGACCCTAGGGACAGGGTCAATTTTGACTCCAGGGCCAAGATTTGAACACAAATTTGAGAGGGGTCCACTAGCTTATGTCACACATCCAATATCTAAACACTGGACCATGTGGTTTCTGAGTAGAAGATTTGTTAAAGTTTTTTCCAAGTCTTTAAAAAATCAAATGATCCTTGGGACAGGGTCAATTTTGACCATGGGAGGATATTTTGATCATTCTTGCTAGAGGACCTCCGGATGATTTTCTATGCAAAATATCTAAGCCCTAGGCCATGTGGTTTCATTGTAGAACATTTTCAAAGTTTTCTCTATTTATGCCTTCATTAATCAAGTGACCCCCAGTTCTGAGCCATTAATGACCCCAGGGGCATAATTTGAACATTTTTTGTAGAAGAACTACAGGTGAACCTGTATGCCAAATGTCAAACCCCAAGGCAAAGCAGTTTCAGACAAGAAGATTTTTAAAGTTTTCCCTATATAAACCTATGTAAAATCATGTTGCAGCTGGGGTAGGGCCAATTTTGACCCCAGTGACATAATTTGAACAAACTTGATTGAGGTCTACTAATTGTTTCTACGTACTAAATACCAGTAGTTGTTATACAGTTTAACTGCTGTAGGAAAGAACGAAAAGACAATGCTGAATTGTTGCTACAGTAAGGTTAGAAGTCCTAGGAAAAGAGTAAGAACTGTGAGCTTTATTTCCTTGACCTGAAACATACAAACTTACTTTTAATATCTTGTGGTGTTGGTGGGTTATTTATCACACTGGTAAGTGCAACAATCCACCTCTCTTTATCTTGCATACTCTCAGCCTTGAGTTCAAAACCTCGTTCTGGTGTAACGAGGACAAACTCTAGAGGATCTGACTTGTTCCTTGTGCTATTGCCTACAGAATAACCTGCATCTTTGTGACCTATGTATACCTCACCTTTAGGAGTTGGTGCCTGAAATAAAGACAACATGGAAGAAATATCTCTAACAGTTATAAATTTCTAACTGTTTGTAACAGAGACAGAAACAGCTTGAAAGTTTACAATACTAAACAAGAGTGATCAGTGATCACATGTGTCGCCTGATAATAGCCAATTAAGCAGTTGTATTGAGGGGTGATTGGACAGTTTGTTGGAAATGTAAATTGACTGTTTGGATGTTTGAGTGTTTACTGTAATGTGGAGAAAGTAAGAATTACCCAACTAATGATGCTGAACATTGTATTTTTGGAGGATACCATTATGTTCCATGGATGGGCACAGTTAGAAACACAGTTTTAAGGTAGCTGAAGTATGTTTCAAGTATACCGAAATTGGTTTCTTATAGTGAAGACCAGATCCAAAATGATGGTGTTGTTAGTTGTAGCCATGTGAATTTTTTTGACAGACAGGCAGACAGACAACGGATATGTGATCCCTATATGTCGCAGCTACTTTGTAGCATGTCACAGCTACTGTGTATAGCTGTGTAGCAGGCAACTCAAAAATCATTAACGGGCCAAAACACGTATTTTTTATTCAAGGGCCATAAATCAGCTAAAAAACATTCAACCGAGATCTTTTAAATATGCACAATTCTGTCAGGTACCGATCAATCCTGTAACATTTCATTCAAATTGCTTTAGTAGTATAAAAGAAGTAGTCTGGAAAAACTTTAAAAATAAAAATCATTAAAAGGCCATAACTCTGACAAAAACCATTGAACTGGAAAATGTCAAATATATACAAAACTAGACTTGGTACTGATCATTCCTGTAAAGCTTGGATGAAATTGCACCAGTAGTTTTTAAGGAATAGTCCGGACAAGTTTTGTGACGGACTAACTTCCGGCCAAAACTGGATACGGGACCTTTTCTTTTGTTTAATAGAGGGCCATTGGCCCCTTATTCTGTTGTTATGGAATGAACTCTGTTGTTCTCTTTTGTTATGTTTACAGTCAGATGGCCCCCTATTTCTTTTTGATAGTGCGGACAGATGGACAGACAGACAGATGACGGAGAAGTGATCCCTATATGTCGCAGCTACTGTGTAGCAGGCGACACAAAAATGATTAAGAATTATAACAGCACTGACTATACAACCCATCACTCTGCACTGTTCTTGCTAGGGGCTTTTCAGAATTGTTTATGTCCTGAGACAACAATAAATTTTTCCAATTATGAAAACAATTATGATCAGAACTCAATTTTTATTTTATGAATGCTAAATCTTACAAGTGGCTCTGTGAAGTACATAAGTTTCCTTCTGTCAAGAGTGAACCAGCGACGTTTGTATGGCTCATTTCTAGGGCCTTTCTTCCATAAAAAGCCTTCACACAGAAAATCTGAGGTCAGATCTTTGCACAACTGAAACAAACATATAATCACTTGATTAAATTCTGATATTTTGCAGTAAGAATATTTATAAGACTGGTTTCAATGTTGTCAGGGGTGAGCTTATATAAACACTCTGTTTCTGTGCCTTTAGTTAAGCACTGCTTCAGTGCTTTGGGCTAAGCCAATGTTACTCAGCACTCTGGGCTAGGCCAATGTAATTCACTTCTTCAGGTCCTTGGTCCTTGCCATAATTTATTGACAGCTTTCTGGGACACTTTTCCTAACATTTGTATTTATTTTTCATTGATGATATTTCAGTATAATTTATCTTATATTAAACTTACATAAACTTACTCCTGAAGTCATAAAAAATATCACATGCAGTGTATCTCTAAGTACAAGTACTGCCATTTTCACTGACATTATTTTACTAATACTACTCTTAAAGTATTGCTTCAAAGCGAAATAAAAGTAAAAAAAATAACATGAGGGCCAAGTGGCCCTGGGTCTCTCACCTGAAATATGTGGTACAAGGTCCAAAAGAACACATGGCCACAGAGTGTGAGCTCTACAGTATCAATAATATTTTCCTATAATTTAACCCTGTGACCTAGTTTCTGCTACCATGTGACCCAAGTTCGAATAAGCCAAAGAATCAACCAAAGCAACATCTTGCATTTAGATCTGATAAAAAAATTTGGCCTCTTGAGTATTAAAAAAGGTTTTCATATGATTTGACCTGGTGACCTAATTTCTGATCCCATGTAACCCATTTTTAAAAATTTTCAAGAATTCATCAAAGTAAACATTATGACCAAGTTTCATTTAAAATGGGACAAAAATGTGACCTCTCTTGTGTTAAAATGATTTTCCGCATTTTCCAGATTTTGTACACCAATATTTCATTGAGATAAATAGACAGGTCAAGTTTAATGAAGATCCAATAAAAACAAGAGCTATCACTTAAGTTGATGAATACCCCAAGACAACAACTTGTCACAGCAGTTTCTGCATGTACAGATTGCCTGCCGTAATATTACAAAACAAGAGATGTTTGTAAAACAGATATGCCCCCCTAGCACCTTATCCCTAGAGGCAGCCACAAAAGTGAAGGAAGGTAGAAGGTCAGGGACTTGTGCCAGTACATTAATGGGCAATCTGATTAAAATCAGCTCCTAAATAATGCTCTGCTATTAGGATCTAACATCACCAAAAGAGGGTCACCTTCTCATGACCTTTCAATCAGTGCCTAGCTTTCAAGTTTTTGAAAGTAAATCAGTTTCTATTTTTAACCATTTGAATGCAATGTGAAAAATCTATATTTAACTGGTGTAATAACTCAGTTGTTTCCTGCCATAAACGTCAAAGTTAATTGAGGTAATGTTGTAAAATATTGAGATAATTGTATGTGTGGGAACATTTCCAGTAGCTTTGTTATCTGATAGATACTGCATGTATACCAAAATTAACAGGCCCATTATGCACATACTCTAATATTCATTCAGAAAATACAAACTGAAACTTTAATATATTTAAAATTCATTTATCCTATGAAACACAAAATATTTTCAAAATATCCAAGAAGATTTAAACATTATATAGAAGTTTACACACTTAACATACATGGGGTGTACAGGTAAACCATAAGACGTGTCATAAGTTGCAGTCTCACTGGCTTTGATATAAATAACAATACTGGATAAGAAGATATAATTGAATGGATCGCTGTCAGATCTAATCATGTTTAGATCATGTACTTCAGTCAGACTGATTTATGGGAGGATGCTAGAGGCTTCTGATATTAAAAGTTATTGGCCATGGCAAGCAGATGAATGAGAGGAACTGCAGATAATGTCAATGACACTTTGGTTATAAAATGTTAAAGTTCAATTACTGGAGAACACGAAAGAGTACAGGAACCGGATGGGTAGGTAGGTAGGTATTAATGTGGGAGGGTGAGTAGGTTGGTTTTGTGGCAGCAAGGCCCAAGGGTTCTCCAGTTATCAGTCAGAATCTGTTTTTCCTCTTTATGGTGTATAACCATCGTGATCTTAACCTAGTGACCTCAAAGACAATAGGGGTCATCTTCTGAACAGACCAACCTGCACAGCAAGTCTGTGAAGCCAAGGCCAAAAGTTTTTTTAGTTATTGATTGGAAACAATTTTTCTGTTAATGGTCACTCTGACCTTGAACTTTGACAAAGTGACTCTCTTCATTGTGGGAGAAAAATACAATCTTTTTTATTTTTTGTGGGAAGCCACAACCCTTTATACCGAGTTCAGTGCCATAATACAGTTCAACCTAACAGGGTTCCAGTGTAATTTGAAGGAGCAATTTTAACAAAGATTTTTTTTTAATGTGAATGTTGATGAAGCACAAAGCACGATGCATTGTGCACCATGAGCACATTGTTCTCAGAAGGGCTAAAAAAATCCCAGAAAATTAGGAAACATTACCAGTTACTAAGTTGTGATGAAACTATCAAGACAATAATAAACATATTTCTATTTCAGTAAGTCTTCAACTCACCTCATTTTCATTTCTATCTGGGAATGCTAACCGCCGTCTTTCAAATTTGGCACTGCGTATTGCTGTGTACCAATCCACTGCCTCCTGAATAATCATAGGTAGATAATAAATGAGAGATGAAATTTTTCTAGTTAAAATATCCTACATTTATCTTACAAATCTCTATACTGTCACTAAAATGAAACTGTGTTTAAAAATTCAAAACAAAACCTCAACAACATGATTTTACAATCATGTTACAACAATTCATAACAAAATTGTTTTCCTAAGACAAAACCCAACTGTATATACTTCAAATCACTTCTAAATGAATATTGCAAACCAGAGACCTACGATGGTCCTTTTATCACTAAGCTAAGTACAACTACAACTATGTTCATTCACACACCAAATATCTAATCTCCAGGCCTTGCAGTTTCTGACAAAAAGATTTTGAAAGTTTTTATCAATGTCAGTCTGTTTAAAACCAAATGGGGCCTATTTTGACTTTTAGTGTCAGTGACCTTGACCCTAATGACCTAAAATCAAACCCCAGGGCAGATGTCCATGGTACATACATATTAAATATCTAAGATATTGGTCAATAAATGAAGACTCAAGCCCATGGTTTGTAAGAATATCAAAGCTGTTAAACCACTACCCTGCAGACATGGCAAAATGATGGGATCAGGTTGGTTCAGGAAAAGTAAGGAGATCTATTGCTGATAAATGTTTTGTGAAAATTTGGCTGAAACTGAAAAATCTATTTTCAATCTCTCTGACTTTGACTTTAGTGACCTCAAACCCAACTAAGTGGGAAAGGTCCACATACCATATATACATGTATCAGTCAATAAATGAAGGCACCATAATTAAAAGTAAAAAATCTATAGTAAGCCTTAGTGACCTTGCCCTTGATCATTGTGACCTCAAACCCTACCTAAGGGTAGAGGTCCACATAAAGAACCTACATACCAAATCTCTAAGTTACTGGTCAATAAATGAAGGCTCTATGACAAGAAGAACAAGAAATTTGTTAGAACCAATGCATGCTCCCCAAAGTAGCACTATTTCAAAATGGATGTATTCTTTATAGTATTTTTCTAAGTATAGATTGGAGTAAAAAAGTGCTACTATAAAATATAACTAAAACTATCACTGAATGTGAATACCCCCACAATACCACCTTGTCACAGGCAAAAGAGGAAAATTTAAAAAAAGTACTAAATAAGAAAGGTAGAGTTATAGGTCTTGCGAACCAACATCCTCCCAAAATTTTCTCCTAAACTTCTCTATTATTATCTTTATATTAAGATGACTAAGCTCAACACATCTCTATCATTTAGGCATCACATATTATTTCAAACTCACTTGATAATGTTACAGACTGGACACAAAATATGAATGACCTCTACGAATGACTTTAACCTTTGAGTAATGCAGCTGGGAGTTGTATGCGATACATGGTCTCAATGTGTTTAACATTTGTGTCAAATATCAACTAAATCCCATTAATAATTTTAGAGTTATGCTCTGGACAAGCATTATAACAATAGTATTTTTTTAAAGGGAAATAACTAAAAAAATCAGAGCAGCTAGAGTTATGGTTCTTAGATACTGCATTTCCTTCCGCTCCCCTCTACTAATGTGCCAAATATCAACTAAATACCTTTCATGGTTTAAAGATATACTATGCCCATCTTTGAATAAAATACTTTTATTGCAGAAATTAGTTGAAATATAGTACATTCTTACTGAATATTCTAATTAGGCCACTAAAATACACACTGTATGTATGGGAAGCTGCATTCCCTATTACAGGTCATGTTATGTTGGTGCTTTCTTAAAAGAAACTGCCAGTTTTTTTATTGACACTGTATTTATACTGTGTTTACCCATAGTGTGTCAGAGTTTTAAACTTACATATCTAATCCGTGTGTACTCAAACATGTTTATTTATCTATTTTCTATTTACATAGAAAAGGTGTAGTAGTTATTTGTATCTGAAACTTGAGCATTATATATCTATAAGAGATTTGCCCCAGACAAGCAAAATGTACAAAGGGGAGATAATGAGAAAACTTGATAAGATGAGTTATGGTTCTAGTGCACTGCACTTACTCTCAATGTCATCTATTATCTTATGAAGGTTAAAGTAAATCCCTTCATTGGTGTTTGACTTATACTCTGGACAAAACCGGACAGACGGACTAGTCGCCAACGATATGCTCTCCCTTTGGGCAGCATAAAAACCAAACTTAAATGTCATTTCAACATTCAAATTTTATTGAAATCAGTTTTTATCTGAGTACTCTTTAACCTGGAGCACACAGCAAGTTTACTCACTGACTAAATTATTTAAACCGTGGCTCATTATTCCAAATATACAGCACATACAAAAAGGTGTATGATGAGGCACAGTTTTCTTCTTCTTCTTTTTTTTGAAAATAAAAATTATTGGGGCGGCTCAAAAGAGAGGGGGCGAGCAGGGATGATAATCTAGGAAATAATTCATTATGGCCTAATCTAATAGTAGATTCTGAAAATTAATGAAAATAAGTGACTTTCATAATATGTCTGACATGGAAAGCTTGTCCTAGAAAAAATGGCAGTTTGATGGCTGATGATGGAGACAGCACAGGATTGATCAATTCTTGCATAATGAATGGATGAATGACCTGTCAATCAATTTCCTGTCACAAGGTCAATTGAATTCAAACACAATATCCTCAGTTGAATGGCCACTAAAACTTTTTGCCCTATCAGGGACTTGAACAAATGACAGCCAGCTCTCACCGGACTTCCTAAGTCCAACATTCAACCGACTGAACTATCCCTGACATTCAAATACTAATATCACCATGACATTTAACCACTCTAATCCTCTGTACTATCAGAAACAAGAGGTCCATTATGGCCCAAAAGCACTCATCTGAGTACTACTGCTAAGATAGACAAGAGCCTAGGGGGCAGAGTCAAAAGATGACTCCAGTGGCAAAGTTTTAAATAAATTTGGTAGGGGTGCACTAGACAAAGCTCATGTCAAATTTCAAAACTTTAGGCCTTATGGTTTCAAGAATTTTAAAGATTATTAACTTTCACCTGGTTGTTTGGGGGGAGATGTCATTTAAAGAAAGAAGTTGACAGCACAAGTTTCATTATAATCTTACAGACCAGTTCTAAGATACTCATCTGGACAGATATTTTCCTTTTTAAAAAATGCCTAATTTTTAAGTAACAAAGGGCCATAACTCAGTAATGTACAAGTGCATTTGATAAGCATCATTTCCTATTATATGCATTCATGCCAAGTTTCATTACAATCTAACCAACCATTTCTAAGATATGGATCCAGAAGGACAGACGGACAGACAACATCATTTCATTACCCCTCTTCTGATTTTATCGGCAAGTGACAGCTGCCACCATAAATATCCTCATTATAAAGGACATTTACACTAAACCATTTGTTGGAATTGCATACTGATACAGCGTGCAACATGTCCCTAAGGAAACAACAAATTTAAACTAGCAAAGTGTGTCTACAAACCTTAGAATCATCACAGTATAAGAAGAGATTTCTTGTAGTGCCATTCTTTATGTATGTTGCCTGGAATCCATTGGGGTTGCCGATTTTTTCAGGTACAAATACAACATTTAAATCATCTAGTGTAATTGTGTCTTTTGGTCCTTTTGGCTGAAAAAAATAAAACCCATCTATAGCATATTTGCCTATTTAATAAAACTAAGCACATATTCAACTGAGTAAGAGCTGTAAAAATGACACTGACACACCCTTATGTGCTCTAATATCCCTAAGATCAATAAAAAATGTCAACAGCCTAAAACAACTGAATGCAAAGCTATTTACTCATAAAGCTGAACTAAGCTGTACAGGTCCTGTGAACTTGATATCTGATACAGTGATCAACAGGATTTATCTACACATGTCAAACCATCTTGCAAAGGGACCTTTACGGTCAATGATGCAGTTATGTTAGAGAAACTTATACCAAAATAAGACATCCATAGACATGTACACTTTATCACTGGTTAATGGATTCAGACAATTCTGCACCCTGAAGTTTCCACATAGGCGAGGTTGAAAACAAGGATCGTGTATTTAAATGAAAAATACACAGCTGATTTTTTTAAAGGCATTTTAAAGAGCTCTACAAAAACTTCATACTGTAAACGTTTCAAGTTTACTTTTGTTTCTTCCAGGAAGATTCATTTTCCTCATAAACAAAACATCACTCAGTCATGAAAAATTATGGCAGATATGTTAATGTAAAGTCAGAAAATCTGATATCAAACTGTAGCAATATTCTCATATTTTACCTGTGTCAGCAACAAAATGAGAAAATGTTTGTTCATTTTGTTTTATTGGGCTTTCACACCAGTCTCAGACTATGGTCATATTGCGGCTGTCAGTCCACCTAACAAGTGTTCCTGGGTTTCTAACCAGTTTACTAACCAACCACTTCAAAAACAACTGACTGCTTTCTCACTTGAATCAGAAGTGAGGGACAATTTACCTTTATACACATTCTACACATAACAAATTCAAATATCACAGAAATTTATATATATTATATATAATTGTAGGCAACTGATACTGACGATAAATAAACTCAAACAGATCCATAGCAGTGACTTCAAGAATAAAATGTTATATGAAAAACATTGAATTGTTTTATTACAGGTATGTGCATTTCATTTTGTTTTTATACTTATAAGTAAATTTCTACTATTTTTCTTTCCTTGACTGAAGATTTTCTACCCTTTTCTTGGCAAGAAGTGAATCATTGAAATTTCACTATATTTTACTTTTACATTGATATTTAAACAGATGCACTGGTTTTCATTTAAGAATTAGATAAATCTCTTTATATTTTAGTTGATGTTTGGTCCAAAACAGTTGTATTTTGTTAATAAATTTTGGTATAATCAGTTTTCAATTAAGAGAAATAGATTAATCAATGTTTTATTTTTTATAAAGTCAAAACAAATGATAATTTATTAAAGATTAATTGGTTTCTTTTAAGACATAGCAGACACTGCTAGAAAAGTAAAATCTGTTTGTTTTCAAAAAACTTCATTTTTGATCTCATGGAATGATGATTAAATTTATTTTTCTTATAAACCAATTTCACAGTGTCTGTGATTTTATTAATGCAATCTTACTAACTGATATCTACTATACTCCAGTCATAATTTAAATTTTGCACTTGTCTTCAACTTTTGTTAAACAAGATAATTTTGTTTCTGTATTTTTGTTTATTATCGGTAAACAATTTTATAAGTTCAAAGAAGGGTCGACAATTATTTATTTGAATTTTGATTAGCTAGGGTTAGTCATCGACCAAGCTCTGGCTTGTCAGTGTATACCATAAATGCTCAAATATAATACACACTTTTTTTCAAGAATTTTCAGTTTCCTCAAGGGGTGCATATGATTCATGAGGGTGGACCATCGGACAATTTTTTCCAGCTTGAAATACCGGCCAAAAGTCAATAATTTCTGTCCAAATGATCAGGTTTTCTTTTTTGGTGCACCTTCTTTTTGGAGAACTCTGTTAAGGGGAGAAAACTAGTGTCATCAGTACTGAAAGTACTGTAGCGTAAAAGCTGTTATAATGCCGTTTTTTGTGTGTGTTTTTTAACTGCTAAAGATTCAATCATGTAACCAATGCTAACCGGTATTATGCCCGTCAATGTTCGCTCTCGCACAATTATTGACCAATTAACTGGTTAAAGGAGTTGTCCGTATATTGTTAAACAAACACAATAATAAGTGTCATTTGATGTGGCCATAATTAATTAAAAGATGTTTGTTTACACATCCTAAAGGTGTTGAGAAGGTGTTGACACTTTGAGATAATGCCATGTCTCTAAAGAAATAGTCTCTAGTCTAGGGCTAATTGTCTTTAAAAATAAATAGTTAAATGCAACCGTAGCAATATTCACTCGATGTAATTGTTGCGCGCACTGACAATGGCTGCTTCCTGAATGGAAAACATCGCCAAATGGTAACTCTATTTCCAGACAAAATTTGTGTGCGTACTATATTCCAATGCAAGCATTTTTTCCCAGATCTTGAGGTCAGACCAGGGGTGCGTTTTATACATGCTAGCATATAATATTCAAGGGTTTACGGTAGTTTTCTCAGTTTGCATAGTTGTACTTATTAGTTTTAATTGGTCTTTTAGGAGTTAATTCCCTACACATTAGTACGCCTTTCTATTAAATAATTTTGAATATAAAAGTGTATGTTGATTCAATAACATTTTATTATGTTTTTGAACAATGATATTTAGTAATGAATTTTTTTTATCATTTCTTGTAAAATAAACAGACACAATCAGCAGTGACTTCAAGAATAAAATGAATGAAAAACATTGAATTTGTTTTTATTAAAGATTCCCCCTATGACAATACGAGATAAAAAACTCAAGCCCAGAATTAATTTTGTAAAATGTTTAGCACTAGCTGGCAGCTGAAAAAGATTTACATCAATATATGTTCCTGGTTGTGCAGCAACGGAAGTTCTAAATGTTCTCAATTTTTCATGGAATAAAGAGCAATTTAGAGGTGCCCAATTGTGTTCACAGTTGTCAGCATGTCATAAATCTACAATATACATGAACAATATCGATCAAGCTGCTTCAGGTGTGAAAAATATGTACTGTGCCAAATTTTGTCAAGCTTTAACCTGCTGGAACCGTAAGTGATTAACCTTTGCCACCAGTATAGAGCCAGCCCAGCCTGCATATCTGTGCAGTCTGACCAGGTTCTACACAGTTGGTAGCTCAATTTTTGTATTTTGATATTGAAATCCCTAAAACTTTAAATGGACTGTTCCTAATTGAACACTGGGCAAATCCATTACAAAAATTCAGTAGGTTAAGGGTTAATTTGAGTAAACTTAATGATGTTTAACAGTAATTGTCAGATATCAAACAGTCAAAATAACCTCAACTGCATATTTCTTTGACTATTTTCACATATTTAGCATAGCATTAAGCAATGCACTTTTAGATTCAAACTGAATATTTCATGTTTCAAATGTATGAAACTGTTCCGTTAGTTTTGGCTTATCATTTCATTGGCTACAGTGTTACAATGGGTTAGTAAATGGGCCTCAAATGTAACCTGGAGCATAGCTACGCCTAATCTGAATGTATGCACAAACCTGCAAGGTGTTCTGCAGAACTTGTCTGGCCTACTTACAAGCTCCACAGATTATATCATTTTTGACATTAAAAACTTTTTCATTTTTACTACCTCCTCGATCAAGTTGTAGCATGTGCATATTCAGCGTATAAGCAGCTAGGCCACTGGTAACTGTCATATCATTGAATTTCTTTGTAAATTTAGACATGTAGAGTAAAATGTTTTATTACCGCCTCCTTATTAAAATACTGTAAACAATTGTCCTTGGAATTGATGAGAAAGCGTCTAGGGTTGTATTTCTTATCGTTTTTTCCTCTCTTCATGAGGTTTCCTTCTTTGGTATTATCACTGTAGGGTGACTGTTTATCTGGGTATACAAATTCTTTTCTTTCATACTTGGCTCGTATAAACTGCGATCGCAATACCCTGAAAATAGCAGTGCTTTGTTATTTCTACATTTTATGTGGAAACAAGAAAAGCAGCCATGGGACGGAACCAGGTTTTCAACGTTTTACCAAATAATTTTACAAAAGCAAAATGTTTTTTAAAGACAATTGTGAACCTGATTTAAACCCAAGAACTCATGAATGAGGACTCCCAAATGACCCCCAAAAAACAATAAGGCTTTTCTATTTTTGTAAGGGCAACCGTGCTATGAAGTTTGAAGGCTGTGGGTCAAATGATACTTGAGATACTGAGCAGACAAGGTATTAAAATTCAGGATGACAGTGACCTTGATCTAATGATCCCAGAAACAATAGGGATCTTCTACTTAATGGGACCTATCCTGAACTTAGAGCCATCAGGAAATTCAAGCCAAGCAAGATCAAGCCATCGAGAAATGACTGTAAATCATAATGATTAAGTGTGACCTTGACCTTGATCTAAGCAAGCTGGAACCTGTATTCTGCGATAGTACTTTCAGTTATTTCTAATCCATTCAAGAGATACAGAGGGGACACCAAATACAACATATTAAAGCATAATGAGTAAGTGTGACCTTGACCTTGATTAGAGAAAACTTGAACCTGCAATCTGCAAATTTTCTCATAATGGTTAACATTTCTGACAAGGCGATCAGTAAAACCGACATATGCTCCCCAAAGCAGGAGCCAAAGGGACATGTGCAAGGCAAGAACATACAGGCAAAGTCATAAAGTGGGCACATTTCATTTTTCATAAACAAATAAAGATGTAAAGTGAATGTTTAGCAATTATATCTTTTTTCAGTCTGCAAGGGAGATAATTCAAAATCGGGGGAAAATTTAGATATGCTTTATGTGCCCTGCACTCATTCTCACTGCCATCTACCACTATGTTAAGTTTAAACTAATTATCAGCTATAGTGTCTAAGTAAAGCTCCAGACAACATTTTGTAAAAGGCAGGTTATTCAAAAACCTGGCAAAACAAGGTTACAGTTCCTCTGCACTGCACTACTGCTCAATGCCATGTATCAGTGTGTGAAGTTTAAAGTAATTATCTCATATAGTTTTCTAGTTATGCTCCGGACAAGTTTTTTTAAAATGGGAGATAATTCAAGAACGGAGCAAAACAGAGTTATAATTCTTTGGCACTGCACTCAGCCTCAATGCCCTCTACCACTGTGTGCAGTTTAAACAAATTACGTCCAAGGGTTTTCAGGTTATGCTCCAAACAAGATTTTTCTAAAAGGGGAGGTAATTCAAAAACGGGGCAAAAAAGAGTTATGGTTCTTTGGCACTGCACTCCGCCTCAATGCCCTCTACCACTGTGTGCAGTTTAAACAAATTCTGTCCAAGGGTTTTCAGGTTATGCTCCGGACAAGGTTTTTCTAAAATGGGAGATAATTAAAAAACAGGGCAAAATAGAGTTATGGTTCTTTGGCACTGCACTCCGCATTAATGCCCTCTACCACTGTGTGCAGTTTAAACAAATTATATCAAGGGTTTTCAAGGTATGGTCCGGACAAAACGGACGGACAGACAGACAAGGCGGCGACTATATGCTCTCCCTTCGGGGAGCATAAAAAGTAGTTTCAATTACTTTGAGTCGGTTCAAAAGATACAGGGCTAACACAAAATTGTTTACACAGTATATTTACACAGTGTAGACCAAGATTTAACAATGCAGGCATGGGTGTGAAGGAAGACCATCATCTGTAGTGGGTTTACAAAGGCAAAAACAACTGCTGCAACTTTGGTCACTGTTAAGACTTACATCGTTTAAGAAAGTTTTGAAAACAGAAATTCTTTCTACTTACTCTACATCACGTTTTGTAGGTCTCTTGTAATACTTTGGTAAATGCTGCTCATACTTGGCATTCACTGTATCATTTCCAAGCTGGGACATTTTCTATAAAAAAGACAAGAACAGTATTAGTTTTGGTACATACAAAACAAGAACTGTCACTGAAAGATGACAATGCTTCTGATGTGGTGCTTTGACCTTTGAACCAAGGACCAGATAAAGATAAAGTGTACTCCCTCGAAAGAAGTGTTTGGGGTTTTTTCTGATAAATTGACATCAGGGTCAAGGTCATTTAGGGGTCAATGTCAAAGAAAAAAGTCATTTGGGAGATCTGTCGTAAGGGGTTGTTATGTGTAAAATCAAAAGGTTGTTATGTGTAAACACAAACTAAATCTTTTTAGTACTACGGGAGTTATGGCCAATATAAAGTATTTTTGACAACTGGACCTTGGAGGTCAAGGTCATTCAGTGGTCATACAAATATACTTCAGTGGGAAGACCCTTGTCCAAAGGGTTGTTGTTTCAATTATGAAATAAATCCAATTACTAATAAAGAGGTTATAGGAAATGTTGAAGTATTCAGATGGATTGACAGAATGACTGACAGATGGACCATTCAAAAACTATTTGCCCTCCTTCGAAGGCATAATAACAAATTTCTACTGAGTTTTGCTAAAACTATAACTGTAATGCAATTCACTTAAGACTCATACATTCCATTAAAGGTTAAGTTTGTTATAATTACTCTTCTTATAACTGTTTATGCCCCTGAAGTAGGGCATATAGTTTTTAACTACCTGTCTGTCAGCCCGACATTCCATCTGAAAACTTCCCATAACTTCTTTATTAACAAATGGACTTCATACTTAAAGATCTGGGATTGTATATAGTTGTTTGAATTAAGTAAATATTTGTTAGAAGCATACCGATTACACTGTAATTAAGGTCATTTTAGTATATTTTACCTTAGTAAGTGAAATAGGATCTTTAATAACACAGGAAATCTCTATCACTATCAATACAAGAGGGCTATGATGGCCCTACATTGATCACTTTAGTACTTTGGCTGTGGGCCTGCTATTAAGCAAACATGAGAGGCAAAAATAAGGCAGTCCAAACAGCTATCCTTGAATAAGATGTGCTCTAAAGAGCAAAAAGACCATTCAGGAAGAGAGGTTATTTTAATCTTTTTTTCAGCTCCTTTTTATAATGGAGCAGGACTGTATCATTTGAAGCAAAATGATGATGGCCCACTACTGATGGCAAACACTGTGCACAGGGTACTCCCAATAGTTCACCATGATCACGTCATTCTCTGTTCAGCCAAAAAGTACAACCCTCAATCAATGCAGGCAACCCCCGATCGCTTACCTTGGGTGTAAAATCAACTGACCCCCGGGGTGGGGCCAAATTTGACCCCAGGGGCATAATTTGAATAAATTTGAAAGAGGTCCACTAGACAATGCTATATACTAAATCTTAAGGCTCAGGGCCTTGTGGTTTCAGACAAAAAGATTTTCAAAGTTTTTCCTTTCAATTGCCATAGCAACCAGAGTTCTTGATGGAATTGAATTCTTTGAACAACTTTGGTAGAGCTTCATGCAAGGAACATCCCTGCAAAGTTTCAACAAATTTGGCCAAGTGGTTTAGGAGGAGAAGTTGTTTAAAGAAATTGTTGACGCACGGATGGACGTTCGGTCGATGGACAATGGGCCATCACAAAAGCTCACCTTGAAGACATTGTCTTCAGGTGAGCTAATAAAAACTGTTTTTATGTCTGGCAGTAATTTTATGCAACATCGCTGAACCTTTTTAGCAATTTTAAAAATGGCCTATACAAGAAATATTTTATTTGGAAAATGTGAAAAAAAGACCTTATGGTTCAGAAGAAATATCATTTAAACTTGTTTCTATTTTTAGCTCTTGCTGTCCTTACATGTGATGTGGTTAAACTGTTTTGGCAATTCTTTAAAAGGGCAATGTATGTAAAGCAAGTTATATTAGCCTGTTGAGATATTACAGAAACCCTTAATCTTAAGAAAAGATACATTTTTTTAAAACTGAAATACATCACAGTGCTAAAAAGCTGTTTTTTTGCTCCTTTGACCATACTATCCATTAGTATCCAATGGAATGGAATGATCTGAAAGGCTTTATGAGAAGACTACCAAAGGACCATTCCTGTAAAGTTTTGTTAAAATCCATCATGTGATGTAGGAGAGGATTGTGTTTAAAGAAAATGTAAATGACAAATGGACAAACTGATGAGGGACAAAGGGTGATCACAACTACCTAACTTACTAAGGAAGACAAATTCTTACCATGACTTGGTCATCATCCCAATTATCTAACTTGATAGATTTTACTCTACTGATATCCACTCCAAGACTTCTGTGTATGCCAGCACAGTCCTGACATAAAAAAATACCAAGATTGCATGATGCCCAGTCTACGTTTTCTGAAAATACACAAAAAAAGGTAATAATTAATATAAATAAATATTTTAAACAAAAGAGCTATAACTGCCCTTTAAGCACTGACCTATTTATAACTGCTAAAAAGGAAAATGTTATGTAAATGCATGACCGACACAGGGAAATCACAAAAAGTCATCCTGAGCATAACGTGCTCAGTTCAGCTTAAAATCACAGTGAGGCATTCATTTTTATACAAACAGCTGACATCAAATAATCACAAATTATGCAACAGAATGAGAGAAAATACAGACCCATTTATCAGTTATAAAGGTATCAACTGAAAAGTATTTTAAATAAATAGTAAATAGTTCAGGCAATGATCAGACCACACAGGTATGGTGTAAATCTTGGTCAGAACTGGTTGTAGAGGAGAAAAACAAACAAACATGCTGCCTGCAGTATAAAGGTAATGAAACAATTAGAGTAGAGCTTAAACTATAATAACAGCATGCCAGTCTATAAATCTGGCAAATATGGTTACTGTAGGTAAAAAAGTACACTTTTCAGAAGCTGTCAAAACTGGATCTGGGACATTGTTTTTCAAGGTTGGTAATTCCTATCATAGACAGCATCACATACAGGCATTTTTGCACATACGGTTCCTTTGCAAGACTAATGCAAACTTATTTTTCATATGACCAAATGTCAGTAAACACAGCACACACATACACAGATGTCACAGACAGTAGTAATCAAAGGTTTAAAGTGCTGAAAGACTGTTGGCTGGATAGGAGGTGAAGGTTCATGCTGAGTCACACGTTTTGCTTTCGTAATCATCCTCTATTTGGAATCAAGAGAGTCTTCAAATCAGCTGAATATTAATTTTTGGTGCATGTGTTAGCATTAAATTCAAATTGCCATGGTATTAAACTGATTCATGCATTACTGAATTTGGACCAAATATGAACATGATGAGTACTGAAAAGAGAATCATGTTAGTAATGTAATGGGTTTTGATTTTAGAGAAATATACTAAGTTTAATCCCCTGCTATGACCTTGACCTTTGACATAGGCACCTGGGTACCACATCATCTACTTATGGTTGTCATGTGTACCTATTCATTTTGAAATCTCATCATGCATGCGGAAGTTACGGATGAGACACAAACCAACTGAAGTTAAGCCTATAGGGCAAATACACTAAGTTTAATGCCCTACTGTGACCTTGACCTTTGACCTAGGGACCTGGGTCTTGCAGCCAATGAATCGTCTCCTTATGGTGGTCATGAGTGATATTGAAATCCCATCATGCATGCAGAAGTTATGGACCAGACACAAACTCCAATTGCACATAAGACTGTAAGACAAATACACAATGTTTAATCCCCTGCTGTGACCTTGAACTTTGATCTAGTGACCTGGGTCTTACACTCGACACATTGTCTACTTATGGTGGTCAAGTAAACCAATTTATTTTGAAATCTCATCATGCAGATATGGACCAGACACAGACTATATACTAACACACACACACATGCACACAAACGAACAGGAGTAACACTATATGTCCCTTTCATATGTTGAGCATCTGTGTGTAGGATAACCTGCACTATTTTTTTCACACAAAAGACTGCATCTTTATTATAGTATCAAATATTCAGTGGCCTAGGAAAAAGAGGAGCACATATATTATTTCTATTTAAACAAAATTTTTGTTCCTTTCCTCAGTATCTCAGAATCTAAATGTATTTTCCACATTTATATTGTATACCTGACAATAAGACAATGTATGAAAAAAGTCATCATGATGGGGTGCAAAATTACGGTAAAATATCTACCTTCAGATAGCATGTATGACTCTTTACGAATTACGAAATCACCTCAAGTTATTTTCCGGACAAGGTACACCCTGGCCGACCACCCGCCTGACCGACCGACCAACCACTGGGTGACTCCTATATACCCCCCAAACTTTGTTTTGGGGGTATAAAAAGAGCAATATACAACAAATTTCTGTAAAGTTTGATGAAAAATAGCCTTGCAGTTTGTGAAATGTCATTTGAAGCCAAATGTTGACAAAAATCTATTCTTAACTCTGATGGCCAATTCCTTCAATGTATCAGAACCATTAGAGCTACAGAGCACTACATAAGGAACATTTCTGTCAAATTTGATAGAAAATGATCTTGCATTTTAAGGGGAGATGCTTTTTTTTTCTCAATTTTTAGCTTTTGTAGCCTTTATGTACAATGGAGCGGAATGGTTTTAGGAACATTCCTGTAAAGTTTGACTGAAAATGGAGTTGTAGTTTTGGAGGAGATGTCATTTGAAGCAAATGTTGACCAAGGATCACAGAAGCCAGACACAGGGTGATCCCAACAGTTCACCTTGAGCATATGCTCAAGTGAGCTAAAACCTTCATTTTCATCATATCTCCTGTACATGTATTTTGTAACAAACAATTTTGGCATTCAATCATAATTGTAGTTATTAAACTGATAGTATTTTTTACTTCCATGTTTTCATCTCTCTAGATACAAACTGGGCAGTAAACTTTCTAACCTTTATTCCCGAATGTAAATGTAATGCACTGCAGTTTTACTAGACCTGTAACAACTTTAAAAAAATCGTTACATTTCAACTTGTTTACGACTAATCGTAACTTAACCACATCAAATTTCAACACTGTCTACCCGAGGTTAGTTTTAGTTTTTTTATAACAATACTTTCAATTACTTCCTACCCGAGGTTAGTTTTAGTTTTTTTTATAACAATTCTTTCAATTACTTCCTACCCGAGGTTAGTTTTAGTTTTTTTTATAACATTCTTTCCATTACTTCCCTAACTATCAGACATGTCGTAATAGAAACAAAAGGAATATTAAACACGCACAATTTCACTTTGAAAATGACAAATAACTTAGGAAAAAACACTTAAAAATAAACCAGGAAGTTGTAGAAATGTCAGATGAATATACATGTACTTGAACAGCTTCACTCCTTACTCGGAAATATTAACATTATTCTAATATTTCATTTGAATTACTTTAGTTTTGTTTTATTATTATGATTATTTAAAATAATGAAAAAATAATCCTTGACCTATGACAAAATGGCAGCCACACTGGTTTAAATTCTCAATAAACATGCTTTACATAGAATAAATAAAATCTGAAGTGATTTGAAAAAGTTTTAATAAAGATACCGCATTATTTTAACAAACAACAAATAAGGCAGTATCCTTGTCTAGAATGCAAAAAGGAAGTATGGCTAAGAGGCAAGACAGCATGCTGTTGAATGTGAGTCTTATGATAGATATCAGCAATACTGGATTATAAAATAATGTTGTCATGCTAAAATAATGAATATCTTCACACCACAAATGTTAAAATGCATTTTATGATAATCATTTATATGTTATTAAGATTTGAAAGTAAAAACAAACTTCAAAATATTATGACACATTGCATACATTTTCCTTTTGATTTTAATCAATTTCTTTTCTTATAATAATTGTAATTAATTATATTTAGTTCTCATATCTATATAAGTTAAGTGTAATCAAACTGAGCTTTTTAAATCTAATTTTAATTAGTTTATTACTTTATGAAAAAAAAACAGCAATGTTTCACATACAGGTTTTAAGAAACTCTTGCAACAAGAAAACTGGAACACTAATAATAAATTCTACAAATTGAACAATGTAAGTATCTGTTTATATTTTAGGAATAAAATGAGAGAATAAATGACTGGATTAGTATGAAATCATTGCCTGATTGACCATTATACCATTGGGATTATTTAATCAGCACTCATCTCAGGATGTTAGTTCAACTAATTGTATGCAAGTTGAGATATTCTCGGCTTTACACATCCGGTTGTTTTTTAAAGATAGTATATCCGTACTTGGGTGTAACTCGGATTTTATCGTTGAGCTATATGTAACTTCAAGATTAAAAATTACAAAAACTAGAACATATTACAAAAGAAACTGTCTTAATTTCCAAGACCTACGGCCTGATAAGTGCCTTTTTAACGATTCTAATTAATTAAAGTTGTTAAGTTTCATAACAAACGACTTTAAAGTCACATAGGCTCCAAGGATAAAGTCCGAGTAACGACCAACCACCGAATGCTTAAATTAGTTAGTTATTGTTATCTGATTGGTTAATGGCTAGAATGACGTAATGTTTAAGCCGAGAATAGTGTAGTTTTTTGTATGGGTCAATATCTCGCCTCCGCATAGTTATAGCGAGATTCTGACCCATAACAAAAATATCTCAGAATTTGCTCAAGACCTCACTTGAATTATTTTGACTACCCTGGATGTGTGTATGCATATTGCCAATCATGTGGAGTTGAAATACAATCCTAACAACACATGCTTCTTAAAGGTGTGAACAGTTAAAAGATGTTAAATTTTGTTATTAATTCAATGAATTACAGTCAAATCGGCCCAAAGTCAAATCGGCCCCAAGTCAAAACGGCCTCAAAAAAGTCAAATCGGCCCCAAGCTGAATCGGTCTCAAGTCAAATCGGCCTCATTTTTTATCTTAAAAAGTTATACTTTACATTGAAAATATCTGAAACAATATTACTGCCGTTGGCCAACAGTTTATAAATTTGCAAATTTAATGTCACCAACAAATACACAGATATTGAAAAACTTATCTAAAAAATTTGGAGTTTTAAATATAGACTTAGGTGTTGAAGTTGTGAAGCTTGAATTAATCTTTGCTCTATCACGGGACATTTACAAATTTGTTCATCATCAAGACAATGACAAACCACTATAAATTATTTATAATTAATTGCTTTGATCTTATGTCGTGGATTAAATCACCTTCCAGGCGCTGGTACGTACTGTTTCATGACACATTAAATAAACAATATCCAATCAACACCTATATAAATGACATGATTATATAGCCGCACTCTAAATACTGTTTCTCTAATCTTACGTCGTGAATAAAACACCCTAGCGGGCATTTCTTTTGTGATATTTCACGAGTAATAAAGATAAAGTACCGTAAAATACAATACCAATCTACACCTATATAAATGACATGATTATTTGATTAACTTCACTAATCCTGTCAAAGCAAAATGGTATCATCATTATTATAATGATACTGTTTTCTTTATTTTGAAATTAAGTTTGTGCATGACCAGCAGAATGGCATCGCTTCCCCAATAATTGCTGTTACAAAGGACTGAATTCATTTCATGATAATTTCTGACAATGATTAAAAAATTAAAAACGTGTAATTAATGTTTGTTTCTCATGTACCTTTTATTTAAAAGCGCTGACCGATATAAATTTAATTGTATTTAAAAAAAGAAGAAAAAGAAGGTTAACACACAGCAATTATCACACATGTGTAAAATTATGTTAATAACAATTATCACTACCATTAAAGCTAATTTAACAATAGTTTGTTTTTGTTTGTCACGTTGATAATCAAAAAGCAATTATCGCACGGGGGTGACGCGTGTAAAATTATGTTAATAACAAATTATTATCATTAACATTAAAGCTTATTTTTATTTAACAATACAATATTTTCGTTTTTTCATGTTGAATATTTAAACGCAATTATATCTTATTAATCTTCTTCTAAAAATTGAGGCCTATCTGACTTATTATGGGGCCGATCTGACTTATTTTGGGGCCGATTTGACTTACAAAAAATGCAATAGGGCCGATCTGACTTATTTTGAGGCCGATTTGACTTGGGGCTGATCTGACTTGGGGCCGATTTGACTTGCTTGCAATTCAATTAATCAAATGCTGTATTTGTTATTATGAAAAAATAGTCTAAACTTACTGAATGAGTATCACTGATAATATATAATTATTAACATAAAAAATCTAAGAAAATTTAAAGATATACCACCACCTGAGTTCATATTACATTTTTGGGGTGAAATGTCTTGTATAATAAAAATCTGGGAGAGAAAAACCTTGGGAGGAAATATCTTGGGAGTGATCGAATGTTTTGGTGAGGAAGTCTTTGGGGTGAGACGTCTGGAAAACAAATTAATAAGCCTACCATCTGTCTTACAGTCAGCACATATATTGTTTCCCGGTTTCTTTAGAAGTTCATTAAGTACTTGTCGATTCCGCTCCGACATTTTACCTTGAAAACATTTATCAAATGAAACAAAACACTGAACTTCCGCATTGAAATTGAAAGTAGGACAAAAAGTATTCCGAATAGCGGTACAGTACGCCTAAAGCGCGAAAAGGACTCCTTTAACGTCACGGAAAGGAGTTTCGTATGTAAAATCGACTTTTATCTTTTAAATAGTGGATATAAATCGTTTTATTCACTTTTATTTGAACATATTCAAAGTTTGTTGTTGATTGTTTATTAAATAATTAAATTTTAAACAATACTTATTAAATAATGATGATATTTTATATAGGACTCTGAGAGTCTCTTTTTCGCATAAGTGACTTTTATATGCGAAGAGGACATTTCCTTTTTGACCAAGGAGTATAATCAAATGATTTTACTACTACTTGGACATAACCACACTTAAACGTTAACTGTATATAGAAAAGTTATCTTTTATTTAAGCTTAACAAAATTATAGCGATATTTACAGTGCATAGCTAATTAGTAGAGATTAGTTATTTTATGTTGTGGGGAATAGTGCAAGATACAGAAACCATCCCATTCCAGAGGTACCCCTGGTTCTTTTGCATGCTCAGTTTACAGCACTGATACATGGGACCTCGGTTTAACGTCTCATCCGAAAGACAAATTAGTAATGTTAGTGGAGGAGCGGGAAATCGATCTCGGGACCCTGGATTACAAGTTCAGCGAGTTACCACTTAAAAAGTCTAAGTCCCGTCTAAGTCATTTAGAAATATCTTGCACAATTATGTAAAATGTACATTTTTAGTAATAAACATGATAAACTGAATTTAGTTTCAGTTCAAGGACAAAAATCCATTTTTCACAGTTTGAGTTATTCAAAGCAACATACAACATTTATTGCAATTTCAAACAACAAAAATCACTTGAATAGAGCTACTCGAGAACAACACAAACCCAACAGCATCAGTGTACTACTCAAAATTTGGCAAGGATCACTTTTTGACATTAAATAGTTTGTACATATTGTCACCATATGAAATCAGATTCCTACTAATAGTATACCTATATAAGGGCCCATAAGCGTGCAGTACAGTTGTTGTTATCTCATGTACAACTTGCACGAAAAAATGCATACCCATGGAACTACATATATTGTGATTTATGGCCATGCGCCTTTCTGTATTTTTCCTTGTGGTATCACAGGACGTGGAATCAATTTCAAATGACTGTAAATGTTTTCCATCTGCTCGCCGGAGGACATGAGCGTTCAACGACTCAAACAGATGACCGTTTATCGTTCTTTAAGCCCGACTCCACCGGTTCCGAAACGCAGCAACGTTACGGAACAACTTCCAGGTTGCAACCGGTGTGAGTAATCCGTTAGAAACCGGTTTCACGATGCTGGATTGAGCTCTTGGCGGCCTGCAATATGCATCCCATTGACAAAACAGCATATTTAGACTATTTACAATGAGCGCGAGCTCACGTTACATGGACAATTATTTACTGGACCCCAGTTCTCGTCATAGATGAGTCAAGGTGTAGTTCTGTGTAGTCTTCACGGACAGACGGGCTAGGGTTTGGAAAATGCCGAATGAACGTTTTGCTCCGGTATGCATTGCAAAGCATGACCGTTTTGGCAAGGATTCAGTCACGGTTTAGGCGGGAATAAGCGCTCATACATGAACGTTCGCACGTTGGTGCTATAGGTGCTGATTTCGTTCTGATAGATAGTAATATTGATGTCCGTGTGCACATGGCCTGCGTCACCAACCAATATCAAGAGCAAGCAACTATTGAAGAAATGGATTAGTCAGTGAGGTCTCCGGATTTAAATCCCAAAGAGCACACATTGGATATGTTGCAGAAAGCTATTTCTGCACACCAAGTACAACCAGCAATAGTCCGGGAGCTCAGACAGGCAATAATTGAGGAATTGACTCAGCTTGCTTATCATAAGGTCCGTGGATGCGGCGGCGAAGTCAGTCCGCGGACACCATACACGGTTATAAACAGCTAACACTAACCCAATTTGATTTTTCAGATTTCAAGATTCGATCGACCATTTCATTCCATCGGCCATATTCACGCTTCAATGTACACTTTCATAGTTATTATTTTCATATAAAATAAATCCCTAACCAAATATCGTTTTAAAGAAAATATCAATTACTCATTCATCACAATTAAACAAAAGAAACACACGTTATAAAATTTGATCCATAGCAAATTTTGAATAGTGTATTATAAAAATTATGATAATGAAATAAGCCATAAAATGTCGTTTTCTCTTGTGTTCTGAGATGTTTTGATCAGTGCCATAGTTCTAGAATTATAAGGCGCTCTTTTGTCGTTTTTTGTGTGTTGGCGCGTTGTCATCCTGCAACACGATAAAAAGACATTTTAGGGCGCTAACTCGTCATTTTTATACTCGCCAACACTGGAACACGACACTTGCTTTTGTCGTTCCGACGACCCCTTCTGTCGGGGTTAAATCCAGTAAATGCGCCAGCATGACAGAACGACAATTTTAGAGTGCCAGCACGACATTCAAGGGTCGCCGAAACAACAAAGGCAGGTATGAAAATGTGTTGGCGCCAGACCTGGGGTCAATTACATTGCAAAGTAATTAATTGAATTACACATTAAATTGCACAGATTTTGGAAAGTAATCAATTAAATTACCATTACATTTCAAATGTAATTAATTACATTTCACATTACATTTTGTCATAAATTTTATATTTACAAGACCACAACTGCACACGATATGTAAGGAAATTATTAATATCTGGATCATGTCTTTATCAAATTTGTACAAATCCTTATATTTTAAATAACACTGTTACTCTACAGCATCATCAAAACAGTATCATGTGGGTTGTGAAGTTTGATGTAACTTTCAAGCTTCCGCAGATATTTGAAGAACAGTGAAAACATTTTGTCTTAAAACTCCCTGTTTTGTCTTTTGGTAAATCAAAGTGATTCAAAATATTAACATCCATCTTAATACATTAAAATTGAAGATGATAATGACCAGGTATGAGGTATGAGCAGAATTGTATTTAACTTATTATTTTGCCAATGCATTTGCTTTTACTAATTGTACAATTTTCTTCAGACTATTTGTATTGCATACTTGTGAAAAAAAGTGAACAAAAATCTTAATATGAAGGCAATTATTAACCACAGTATACTTTCACACCTTACACTTTGTTGAAATCAATGTGAGATATTTTACAATGACAAATATTTTATTCGGCATTAAAATATATACTACATTTATAGCCGATAAATGCATGACACTGTAAAATGCAAATCAGGACATAGTTATATCAATATGCAATGAAATAAAAATAGAAAAAACAACATTTTTTACAGAGAGACTAGCAAACTACAGTCTTATTTCGCTCTTTAAAAGCGAAGTATATATACTTAGCTAAGTTATTGAGAATGTTGGGATTTTTTTATGATAATAACATTTCAAACTTTTGTAGTGTTGGCCAATGATAGTAATAAGGGCTGAAAAACTGCTTCCTTTTAACAAGTCCGAAACAATTTTCATTTCATTTTATGAAGTTCAAGTGACGCGCCATCACAGAACGCTCAACACAAAAAAAGAAACAGCTAACCTTGAAATAGTGCGCTTTGACAAATAAAATTTTCGAAACGATGTTAAATGAAAGAACACCTTACCTTCACTATGCAGCCTAAATTGGGTCCTCTGCTTGGACAACTGAATTTTCCCGCCGACTTTCTCGTAACAAAGAACTGCACAAACTGAACCAGACAACTTGTATCGTACAGTGCGTGGACAATCACTAGAAAAATCGTGCAAATTCATCACGAGTAGTTCCGATTGTAACTACCCGAGTGTTTCCAGATATTCTGTGCATAGACAGAGAATAGAGTTCCGGAGATAACCGTAGAGTTCCGTGGGTTGCAAGTTTTGCTCAATGTCAGTGCCTCTTAGGCATGCCACTGAGACCTCAGAAAGGGTAATGTTCAGCAGGGGGAAACCACAGGGAGAGACCACATGCCATCTTTTTCTTTCTTTCAGCCTGCTTATAAGTAAATCAGTGTTTGATTCAAAAAGGCACAAGGGAGGAAAGTTCAAATTTCTGTATTTCTGTTTTAACAAAAATGCAAAATCATGAGAATCTTTTTTTAAAATTGTGAAACAATAAGATTCCAGTCTACGATAAACAATGCCGTTAAGATAACGCACGCTAGATTACATTTTTTGATCGGCATTGTCTAGCTAGTTTTTACTTCCGAAAGTAGCCATGGAAGAATGGATTAGCAGTTTTTTTATTAATCTTTTTCATTTCTTCTTTTGCAGTAGACGTGGAATCAATCTCATTATTTCGCTTCATCTAGAACATGATAAATGGTTCTCAAGGAAAATTCCCATCATGCAATGCAATCAGAAAATGTAGTTGTAATTTCTTCTGGCATTCTTTGGTCCAGTTCTTCCACATACTTCTTACATTCTTTGGTCCAGTTCTTTCACATACTTCTGACATTCTTTGGTCCAATTCTTACACATAGTTCTGACATTCTTTAGTCCAGTTCTTCAAAAAACTTCTCATATTCTTCGGTCCAATTCTTCCACATAATTATGACATTCTTTGGTCCAGTTCTTCCACGTTGTTCTGTCATTCTTTGGTCCAGTTCATCCACATACTTCTTTCATTCTTTGGTCAAGTTCTTCCATATACCTATGTCATTTTTGGTCAAGTTCTTCTACATATGTCTGTCATTTTTGGTCGTTCTTCCATGTAATTCTCTCATTCTTTGGTCTGGTCAAGTTCTTCCACGTACTTCTGTCATTCTTTGGTCCAGTTCTACCACATATTTCTGTTATTCTTTCGTCAAGCTCTTCCACGTACTTCTGAAATTTGTTGTTCCAGTTCCTCTACGTACTTCTGACATTCTTTTTTCCAGTTCTTCGACATATTTCTGTCATTCTTTTGTCCCATTCTTCCAAGTACTTTTGTCATTCTTTGGTCCCATTTTTCCACATATTTCTGAAATTCTTTGGTCCATTTCATTTACATACTTCTGACATTCTTTGGTCCGTTTCATTCACATACTTCTGACATTTTCTGGTCCGTTTCATTTGCATACTTCTGACATTCTTTGGTCCAATCATTCACATACTTCTGACATTCTTTGGTCCGTTTCATTCACATACTTCTGACATTTTTTTGGTCCGTTTCATTCACATACTTCAGACATTGTTTGCTCCGTTTCATTCACATACTTCTGACATTCTTTGTTCCGTTTCATTCACATACTTCTGGCATTCTCTGGTCCGTTACATTCACATTCTGACATTCTTTGGTCCGTTTCATTAACATACTTCTGACATTCTTTGGTCCGTTTCATTCACATACTTCTGACATTCTTTGGTCTGTTTCATTCGCATACTTCTGAAAATCTTTGGTCCGTTTCATTCACATACTTCTGAAATTCTTTGGTCCGTTTCATTCACATACTTCTGACATTCTTTTGTCCGTTTCATTCACATACTTCTGACATTCTTTGGTCCAATCATTCACATACTTTGACATTCTTTGGTCCGTTTTATTAACATACTATCCACATTCACTGGTCCGTTTCATTCACATACTTCTGATACTCTTTGGTCCGTTTCAATCACATACTTCTGACATTTGTTGGTCCGTTTCATTCACATACTTTCCACATTCTTTCGTCCGTTTAATTCACATACTTCTGACATTCTTTGGTCCGTTTCACTCACATACTTCTGACCTTCTTTGGTCCGTTTCATTCACATACTTTCCACATTCTTTTGCCCGTTTCATTCACATACTTCTGACATTCTTTGGCCCGTTTCATGCACATACTTCTGACATTCTTTGGTCCGTTTCATTCACATACTTCTGACATTCATTGGTCCGTTTCATTCGCATACTTCTGACATTCTTTGGTCCGTTTCATTCGCATACTTCTGACATTCTTTGGTCCGTTTCATTCACATACTTTCCACATTCTTTTGTCCGTTTCATTCACATACTTCTGACATTCTTTGGCCCGTTTCATGCACATACTTCTGACATTCTTTGGTCCGTTTCATTCACATACTTCTGACATTCTTTGGTCAATTTCATTCACATACTTCTGACATTTATTGGTCCGTTTCATTCACATAATTCTGACATTCTTTGGTCAATTTCATTCACATACTTCTGACATTTATTGGTCCGTTTCACATACTTCTGACATTCATTGGTCCGTTTCATTCGCATACTTCTGACATTCTTTGGTCCAATCATTCATATACTTCTGACATTCTTTGGTCCGTTTCATTCACATACTTCTGACATTCTTTGGTCCGTTTAATTAACATACTTCTGACATTCATTGGTCCGTTTCATTCACATACTTCTGTCATTCATTGGTCCGTTTCATTCACATACTAGTCACATTCATTGGTCCGTTTCATTCACACACTTCTGACATTCATTGGTCCGTTTCATTCACATACTTCTGACATTCATTGGTCCGTTTCATTCACATACTTCTGTCATTCATTGGTCCGTTTCATTCACATACTAGTGACATTCATTGGTCCGTTTCATTTACACACTTCTGACATTCATTGATCCGTTTCATTCACATACTTCTGACATTCATTGTCCGTTTCATTCACACACTTCTGACATTCTTTTGTCCGTTTCATTCGCATACTTCTGACATTCTTTTGTCCAATCATTCACATACTTCTGACATTCTGTGGTCCGTTTCACTCACATACTTCTGACATTCTCTGGTCCGTTTCATTCACATACTTCTGACATTCTTTGGTCCGTTTCATTAAAATATTTCTGACATTCTCTGATTAAGTTCTTTCACATGTATTCTTGCCTCCATCCTTTTTACGAAGTTAAATGATAATATTACCGACATTCGTAGGAACAAGTTTGACTAAGTTGTACCGGCTTGTTATTGTATGAAGAAACACTTACAAGGAAAACAAAAGTGATCTTAAGAAAGGAACTGAACTTATTATATATCGATCATGTTTCTTTTTCAAATTGCGATTTTACCTGGTTTCTATAGACAATGTTTTTGTTTTCAATTAATTATTGTTATAAAATAATTTACCACTGAGGGTTTCAGTATTCTGGTTACATGATGAATAATTTCTAACCTTCAATTTTAACTGATGATGAGTAATAATAAAAATATCTGAGTGTTGCCTGTCTGTTTAACCGTCCGTCCGTTCGTCAGCAATAATATACCAGACGGTGTAGAGGACTACATGTAATGTGCCAATGAACCAACATGTTTCATTCTTAATGCATAACACATATAAGAATTAAACTCTTTTTCTACTGTGTAAGGGGAAGTAACACGATCCAATGCAGTGTAACCATTTAAGATTTATGATGAGTTATTTTTCTTGGAACTTAAAAATTAAATTCATAGACAATCTGACTGAAGTTCATGATCTCCCTACGATTAACAAATAGCATAGCGATGTTTAGGATATGATTTTAATCAGATTGAATTCATAGAATAAATGAGCATATTGCGGAATCGCATAAGTGCCATTTTAAATGTCATATGTCGCTCTTGGAGGTCGACACATGACATTTAAAGCGAAACACGATACGGCATATGACAATTCAACACGACGCGTAACAATGCGATACGACACATAATTATTAACAAGAAAAATATGCAATATTTTGTCCTACCATAGACTTCGACATTAACAAGTTAATATCAAGTGTCGTGTCGTCCTTCCAAATTTCGTTGCCGCCCTATTTCTTGGCAACTTCCGATTGCATTTCAATGAAACCTTGTGGGAACTTTTATTTCTAAAAAGAGATGCGCATATCTTCGGCATGTTCCGGTTGGACCCTTCAACACAGAGTTATGGCCCTTGATTAGTTATGCAGTATGTATACAGAGTAACATATGTTTCCGCGCTATTTCTTGGCAACTTCTTACTGGATTTCAACGAAACTTTATAGGAACCATCAATACCAAACGGAGATGCGCATATCATTGGCATGTCAGACCATATAACACAGAGTCATGGTCCCTGAATAGTATTTCGTTTCCGCGCTATTTCTCTGCAACTACTAAAAGGATTTCAACGAAACTTTGTGGGAACTTTCAATACCAAAAGAAGATGCGCATATCCTTGGCTTGTTCCTCTACTTTTTGGCCGTGTAGGGAGGGTGTGTTTTCTGACTGTGGGTGTTCCTGATATGCGTTTTTTTTCTCACTTTTTATGATGAAGTTGTGGCAATAATAAAATACATCAAAGAAGAGAAAGCCAGTCGGCATTCATAAAAAAACTGCATAACTAGCCAGTGGGCATTCATATCAAACCTCCATAACTAGCCAGTGGGCATTCATGTCAAACCTGCATAACTAGCCAGTGGGCATTCATGTCAAACCTGCATAACTAGCCAGTGGGCATTCATGTCAAACCTGCATAACTAGCCAGTGGGCATTCATGTCAAACCTGCATAACTAGCCAGTGGGCATTCATAACAAAACCTACATAACTAGCCAGTGGGCATTCATAACAAAACCTACATAACTAGCCAGTGGGCATTCATAACAAAACCCGCATAACTAGCCAATGGGTATTCATAACGAAACCTACATAACTAGCCAGTGGGCATTCATGTCAAACCTGCATAACTAGCCAATGGGCATTCATAACGAAACCTACATAACTAGCCAGTGGGCATTCATAACGAAACCTACATAACTAGCCAGTGGGCATTCATAACAAACCTACATAACTAGCCAGTGGGCATTCATGTCAAACCTACATAACTAGCCAGTGGGCATTCATGTCAAACCTACATAACTAGCCAATGGGTATTCATAACGAAACCTACATAACTAGCCAGTGGGCATTCGTAACAAACCTGCATAACAAGCAGGAGGAGAATTCAAGTTTGATGTCATGACAATATAATCTGCTACAAGATCTAGAAAACAAGCGACTGGCCTCCCCCATTGATTCTGTCATCACATCCCCATGGAAAAAGACAACGTATACCAGTGCCAAAATCAGTAAATTACCGAATTATTAGTCTCATGAGCCATCCAATACTGGTACAAAACCTTCAATTCTAGTCCAGTCGATGTTACAATTCAAATGAAATGGCAGAGATGCGATCGAAATTCAATGATTTGAAAGTATGTCATAAGTTTCTATCATGATTATTGAAAATTAGACAACCGTTGCCAAAAAAAAAAAATAATAATAATAAAAATAAACGCCTAATTCGAAAAAAAGTCTAGAACGTAGTTTCTTGCAATAGTCGCAGTAGCTGAGACTTCGTCATTCTCATTCGAAGGTGAAAATGATTAATTATCCTCTGCCGAAGGCGGAGGGATATAGATTTTGCATTGTCCGTCCGGCTGTTCGTCCTTCCGTCTGTAGAACAAAACCAAAACTATTCTAGTTGTGAACCTTAAACTTCATTTAATGTTTGTCATTAGATCTAATTGAATAGATACTGTAAATCTTCACTTCATAACTTTGAAGTTATTTCCCTTTGAATTTATTTTATTATCTTTTTTTTACTTTTTGTTTGGACCACAACTCAAAACATTATTTGAGGTATCAATATTAAATCTCATAGGTTCTTAGATGTCATTAAGGAGTTGTGCATAATATAGGAACTGTAACTCTTCACTTGATAACTTTTGAGTTATTGCCCTTCGTTAGTTTCGTACTTAAATTTTGTTCAGAACATAACTCAAAAAGTATTTAAGGTATCTATACATGAAATTTCATAGATGCATAGATGTCATTGAAGAGAAGAGAAATATAGATTAGGCATAGTCCGTCCAGCTGTTTGTTCGTTCATCTGTCCGACGGTCACACTTTTTATTTGAAAAGTATCTAAGAAGTCTACAATGTCTAATCTTTTAAAGTTATAAATCCAAACCTTTATAAAGTTATATCTCATTGAGTAAAAGTGCAGTGCATAGAAAGTCACTTCATAACCTTAGATATATTCCCCTTTGTTATTTTTAATACTTAATGTTTGTTTGGACCATAACTCAAAAAGTATTGGAGGTATCAAAATTAAACTTCATAGGTGCATATATGGCATTAAGGAGTCATGCAGTGCATAGGAACTAAGTTCTTCACTTGTTTAGACCAAAAAATTGCTGTTGTTCCGCTGCTTTGTTTTGAAATCATTTCTCTCTAACGACGTCATTAACTATGGGCTATTTCTGCTTGGCACAACTCAATTATTATAGGTATTGATTCATTATTGATATAGACATCAAATTGATTTGTCACTCAAATTCCATGGTGAAAGATCTTGTTAAAAAGTTGACAATACTCAACAGCCTCATTCCCGTGTATCATTCGGCGGGGGATATCAATTCAACAAATTTGCTTGTTGCTATTGGATTGATAGAAAGGAATGTGAAATATCATGAAGATACGTGAAGAAATTAAGAAGATATCGATCAAGTCTCACTATTCGTTTGAGTTGTGTATACTTACGTGGTTTCATTTACATTACTGGCACCACTTTTGACCACAAAAAGAAACGACCTTTGTAACGGTTTTCTTTAAAAAAATAAAAATAAAAAACACACCGCATCAAAGTCTATATTTTTTAAGCAAAGCGATGTGAAGGCACGTTTTCTGAAAGGTCATGACTGATAAAAATCACCATGTTGGTTATAAGATCTAGAATTTGGCCTTAAGTAGTCATTTGCTCTTATCAAGCCATATCAATGATTGTTGTGTATAAATTAATAATAAGTCGCTTGTCAACACCACATGTGGTCTGAGCCTTTCTGTTTAAAGTTGTCTCAGATTAAACATCTTTGAATACTGTTATTTCAAGTGAATTGTGTTGTTTACCACTTAAGATGGTTCTTTCATCTAAGATTCTAACTGTTTTTGTGCTCTGTTGGTTCGGGACGAGTTTCGCCGAAGATGTTTCCGTAAATACCCGACTTGGTACAATAATCGGCAAAAAAGTTGAAACGTCATTTAATGGAAAGACTGGGAAAGTAAATTCATTTCGCGGAATTCCTTACGCCGAGGCCCCTACTGGTACCAGACGCTTTCGGAAACCAGTGCCAAAGGCGAATCTGCCGAACCCTTACAATGCTTCCGATTTTGGACCCGCTTGTCCACAGGACTTGTTCATGATGATGGGCTGGGTCCCAGGGTACCCATACGTTGATGAAGATTGTCTGTCTGTCAATGTTTTCACACCTGAAAATGCTAATGTGAACGGTAGCCATGGAAGCTATGCTGTGATGGTATGGATCTACGGAGGGGCGTATGTAATTGGTCAAAGTAAGATGTACTCAGGCGAAAATTTAACTCTGGTAGGAGACGTAATCGTCGTAACTTTGAATTACAGAATAACCTCACTGGGTTTCCTGAGCACCGGCAGTAGCAAGTATCCCGGGAATGCAGGTTTGTGGGACCAACATCTAGCAATCAAATGGGTACATGACAACATCGCAGACTTTAGAGGGGATCCGAATCGTGTAACTATATTTGGTGAATCTGCGGGTGGATCCAGTGTTCTCTTCCAAGCACTCTACCCTGGTAATAAAGGTTTGTTCCAGCGTCTTATAGCGGAAAGCGGTAGTCCCTTGTGTCCGTGGGCTTATCAACCTGACCCGAAGAAATATGCCAGGATGCTAGCCAATAAACTTGGATGTTCAGCCTCTGACCTTGACATTGCTGTTGACTGTTTGCAGAAACTCGACGCAATGACCGTTGTAAACAATAGCAGAGTTGGCTCGCAAGACGATACAGTATTCAGGGCCGAGTGGGTTCCTTCTTATGACGGTAATTTCATCACACGGCCACAAGAACAAATGTTCACATCCGAAATAGACATGTTTAAAGATTTAGATTTCATGGTTGGGGTAAACAATAATGACGGTGCTTTTGTAACATTGTTGGCCATCCAACCGTATATGGTCCGGCAGATAAATCAAAGTTTCGACCAAGGTATCCCGAGAAACTTCTTCAAAAATTTCTATATACCAATGTACCTAAAAGATTACCGTGGTAACGCTAGTAAGATTACTCGGGACGTGTTAGATTTTGTGTATACAGATTGGAGGGACCAGAACAATGTAAATTACACAAGAGAAAAATTCTTGCAGTTTTCTGGTGACTATAATTTCTTTATGCCAATTCTTTCTTCTTTAAGAGCGCATGCGCAAAGTGCTACAAGAGCAAAATCGTTTCTATATGAGTTCCGTGTGCGGCCTACTTTCAACCAGTCACCATCGTGGGTAGAGGGAGCTAATCATGGGGAAGAGTTACCGTTTGTTTTCGGTTTTCCAGATTTGATGGCCGACGGAATGGGATATCGTAACAATGTTCCAGCTTTTGAAAAACAGATTTCAACCAAAATGATGACGTTGTGGAGCAACTTTGCGAAGACTGGGTAAAATCTTGTGACTTATTTGTAAAGAATAAATAGGAATTGTGATTTTCAGGAATACACCAAATCAAATATCTAAGATACGAAAGACTTGCTACACGTGCAAATCTCACATGGTCTCATGGCAGGTGGACAAGTTCTCGCAAAATATTGTTTGCATTTTAACTCTGTTACACTTTATATCTATTTAAATCTGAAAAAAATTGAGCATGGATTTTCTACAAAATGAAACCTTACCTATCAAATCAGACTAGAAATGAAAAAGATTAATGAAAGAAGAAAAAGAACTGGTATTTTAAGATATGTCTGAAATTTGTCGGGATGCAAAATATTCAAAGTTTTGCATGTGTCGCGGAAATTAAAAAAAGAACAAAAAAATAAATAAATAAAAAAAAATAAATAAAAAAAATTAGAATTTCTGCAACACATGCAAAATTTTCACAGTAAAACCTTTTCTGCAAAAATTATCATTTTATAATATGATATTGATTTCCAAGTTTGGATTATCACTGGTTATTTAGCGTTTTGGCAGATTTTTTGACTTGATGTGCGCTTAAATGGTGCAATCAATTGGCTCAATATTGAACTTAAAATGTGCTCTATATTTCAGAGACCCCAATTTTCCAGTAACCGTGCCTGACTCAGTTGTGTGGCCAGAGTATAATCTAGACACCAAACGATTCCTCATGATCGAAAGAGACAGTTCGTCAGTTTCACACAACCTGTTTGGATCTCGAGCTGCCTTTTGGCTTGAGCTCGAACCAGAGATTCACGCACTGATCTCAAAATCGACCCATCAGTCTGGTATGGGTATGCCGTCTATAGTTGGGTAATTGTTCGGGGAATATAGAAACTTACGAAACGCCTTAAATGCGAAAAGGACTCCGTTTCGCATACGTATCCGAAAAGGAGTTTCGCATGCGAAAATGACTTATATTTTTTTAATAAGTGGATATAAATCGTTTCATTCACATCTGTTTAAAAATCAACAAAATTTATCGTTGATTGTTTATTAAAGAAATAAATTTTAGGTAATATTTACTAAATAATAGCGATATTTTATATAGGACCTTGAGAATCTCCTTTTCACATATATCGAGTTGTGTCTGCGCGGGATGCAAAGATGGACAAAGTTCTTGATTAAAGGTTTCCCTTTTTTCTATTCCAACAATGCCGGTAATCCTGATTTTAACAACAAAAGATACGGAAATCCACAATAACATAAACAGTTTCTAACAAAGTAGCTATAGGAATACCTATAATGTAAATTTGTATTATCTCTGGATGTTCATTCACTTCAGGTAAATACATGCTGAATCAACCGAATTCTAATCTCAAATGGCTTAACATCATAATCTACAGGCCGACCTGATTTGTGGCAAAACCAGTTTCCAGATTACACAATATAATAATATTCATGATTTAATAAAACATACTCTCATCGATCAGTTTAATCAGCTGTCATGGTTATGGCATTCGCAACTCTTGTAATCAAATAAAGGCCAGCTTTACCTTAGTTTTAAGGAAAATCGAGAATCTGAAAGTTATTTTAATCTTTTACAAGTCGATGAAAGTATTGTTTTCAAATCTAGGACGGCAAATCACTTACTTCCGATAGAGTCTGGTCGTTATGATGGAACACGTTTCCATGACAGAGTATGCAGTCTATGTCAAGCTGGTTAGACTGGTATGTCAAACTGGTTAGACTGGCACGGAGGAATATTACCTTCTACACTGTTACTACTTCAGATCTGAAAGTGAGGGTTTCCTTTAACCTTTTATGACTTCGCGGTATAATTATGATTTTAAGTCAATTCTTACTTCATCGCCCTTGCCCCTTTTGAAATCGGTCGCAATGTTTATGAATATTATGATGAATAAATTTAAACGTTGATTAGATGTCTATGCCACCCCCATAACCACATAACCATATTACTTTTTTAATGTTTCCCAATTTTATCTGCTGACGTATTAGAACGTTTTATTTGTGTATTCTTTATAATGAATAAATTTAAGCATTGTCTGTGTCACCTATATAACTAGGCCCTACATAGCTACATTATTTTATGAACATTACTTTCCCAATTTTTGTCTACTGACGCATTAGAACTGATTGTGTATCTGCTGTTTGTTAATTAGGATACTTACTCATTTTGGGACCGATAAAGAACCGCATTCATTTTAAAGTTTCTTTTCCTAGGTTAAATATAAAGATTAAAAAGATACCTGTACATAACATGTTCACCATTTGCTATAACTGTATCAATGTGCTTGTTTGGACACATGACTTGAACGAGCACGTTTTGCACGCATTACGAAATACACACATTCTACCATCCCGAGTCAATCAGTGTGCCGGATGTTTGTTTTGACGGCTACGAAAATAATTTGTTGTCCTAAATATTATATTATCAATCAGTATTTTTTCTCGTCTCATAAATATCATCCGCTTTTGTTCTCTCTCTCTCTCTCTCTCTCTCTCTACGTCTTTTTTCCCATTTACCGGTATTATCATTATAGCTTACTTTACCTCAGTGATGTTCCTGGTGTTTCCGTATGAAATACACCTTGTGGATGTATTGGTGGGAGGTTAAAAAAATATTTCTTTTCGTTTCTGGGGGTTCAGTTCAGTCACCCGTGCATATAACTACCCCCTTTTATTAACAGTTCCCTGACAACGCGCCAGCTAGTCATAATGCAGTATCATGTATTATTTAAAAGGTTAATTAATTGAAACAGTGTTCTCTTCTCCTCACTTTGAACTTAAATAAAATTAATCATTAATTAAAAAAGTAGTGTTTTCCCCTTTCTTTTCCGGAACGTACCAATATGACTTTTTTTTTTTTTGCTGTACGTAACCCTTGTTGTATATCTTATACCTGGGCTAAATAAAAGAAGTATTGTCTTGTTTTGTCTTCTTCAAAGGTTGAACAACCGAAAACATACAAGATCATAAAGAAAAAATAGTTAAACCTCTATTCGTTGCTTTCTGTCATTTACTTCCTGGCCACAAAGGAAATATATACAGAGAGCTCAAGGTTGCAATGACCTTCCTACACCGTCGCATAACATGATAGTGTTATGGTCAACCCGTTCCCTTCAGAAGTACAGTATAATGATTCTAAAGTCTTCCTTTATCTATCCAACAAATATAGATAGTCTAAACTTTTGCACCGTTGGCATAACATATAGATTCGCGTTACTTTATGACCGTTCATTGTGAGATAGCCTACTAAGTTGTTACATTGGTTGACTGAAAATATTTCATATACCGATATTCAACACATGTCTCACCATGCAAAAATTCTTTACTCTTTAGACAAACAATATAAACTAACCATGGAGCCTGCTGCTCTGAGGATGTAAACACTTTGTTGAACATTGACTCGCTTACGATCATAGTGTTTTTTTTTTCTTCAAAATAAAATTAATCAAACTTTTTTTCACTCGCAATGATAAACTAGAATTTGAACATAATATGCTAGCAAAATAAGTGGATGTTTGCACTGAGACAAATAAAGCCAAGAACCAACGATATATACTGTATAAATAAGCAAAAGTGAAAGAAATCTAGGTCTGTTCAGTTCCTTTGTAATAATTTTCGAATCGAAGTGTCGAAGCCGATGAAAACTAGGATAGAGCTGACGAATGCTAGCTACTTGTTTTAACATATTACTCGACAAAAAATCTCTCACTGGTCTTCTTCTAGTGTTCCCAGATAACCAGTGATCCAACAGAATTAGGCCTATTAACAACAGACCAACAGATATTTTGTCCGAGTTCAACCAGTTATGACTATTAAATTTGATTTACGAACAAAGTATGTGGATATAGTTTAATCCCATTTTCGAATTCGGGTAGACAGTTCGAATAAAAAAAAATTCTATTTATATGGCGTTTTTGTTTTTAGCTCCAGTGTACCAAGTACAGAGACATTTTTCCTAGGTGGTCTTTTACGTGTTGTTTTCATTTTATATACATTTCCGAGCTGACATTATAATATATGATAGTAATTCACCAAAGAATCATTTTGTGCTCGTATCTGTCCCAGTAAACAAAGGATCAGCTTAAATATTGTCTTTTTATGTCAGTCATCATTTAAGTGTAAAAAATGAACCTGAACCTGATTATCTATGCGCTTTTTAATAGATCTATATAAATAAGCTTCCAAAATTTTCAGAAGAAACCTCTAGAAAAAATGGCTACAAGGCCTACTCTTCCTCTCATGGCAGCTGTGACATGACCTACTTTGAAATTTTTGCATACTCGCAAGTGAATCAGAAGAAAAATAACCCAGCTTATTTTAACAAATAAAAAGTGAGTTTAACCACAAAATAAGTCTTACTATGGACATTTTGACATTCGTCTACTCTCCTGCGCATCGGTAGAATGTTTCACTTTCTTACCTCTGTTAAAATTCAATTTTCAGAACGATATTTTTATTTTTAGACAGGGAAAACGACGGTTACTTTTCAGCCAATCAGTGACTAGCTTACAACGAAATGTCCATACATACAATTAACCCAAAATGTAAACAAACAATGCATGTCTGCAAGTTACTTACGTATTTCACTTTTGAAAGTGATTTTTTTAATATGTATACGTAAATAAACCAATCAAACTATCAAAAAGGTTAAAATCAAGATGGTATGGTTGTTTTAGACGTTTAATTGCTGTATTAAGATGTTTACATAAAGGGGTAGTTGAAATGTGTTTACAAAATTGTCAGAAAACACCCGTCTATTTATAATTTTTGGAATCACATGGTCGTTTATACCAAAGAAAAATGGTTTAAAGATTTTTCGGTTTTGGGGATATTTGTGCACTTCCATTGGTTGTTTAAAAGTTCATTGTAAAGGTCAATGTGAAGTAGCGGTAGTGTAATCATTTAGCTGCTGGGAGAAGTAACGGTAGTGTATTCATTTAGCTGCTGAGGGAGCGTAACATTCGTCATGCAAACGCTTTCCCTTCTATCGACTTTTCCTTACAGATCAAATGTGACAAGAGTAATACCTTACCTATTTCGGTTCTCATTTTCAACAGTCAGACATTTAACCTAAGCTGAAAAATCTGGCAAAGTTTGGTGCAAGGATTCGGACAAAATAGTGTTCACAACCGTTCAATCCCGCTTTACCACAACTAAATCAAATCCTACAGTATTACATTGAAGAATTGAGTCTCATTCAATTATCTCCTGAAGATATAACCTTTGCCGATATCTGGACAAAGGCAACCCTGAGAAACAGTTTAATTCAGACTTTTTCATAGTATGACTTTTCAAATTTCCAGGCATACCTTCTTGAAGGCGATCACCCCAGTCACTTCGGTATTTTAAGCCTTTCAATATTTAAGTTATCAGATTTACACCCTTGACAAAATTGACTGGTTCCCGACAACACTGTGTTTGTAGTATTTAACCGAAAGATTACATGTTCTATTTTTTCAAGGACATCATTACTCCATTAAATTATACAACAACCTCTTCTGTATTCAAGAAAAGCACGTTTGAATGAAAATTTACTCCATTAGCTAGTGTAAGGGCAGTGTCAATATTGATGTATGATTTTTGGAACCGGAAACTTAGGCCAAAATCAGGCATCAAGACACGTCCACTTTTACATTAATATATTAATGCGCCCACGCTGACGTATCCACATGATCGGGTCATCTGTAATTCGTAATTAGTCACACATGCTATCCGAAAGTAGATATATTCTGGTTATTTTTCGCTCATCATGATGACTTTCTTCATACACTGTCTTATTGTCAGGTGTACACTATAAATGTGGAAAATGCGCTTATATAGATTCTGAGATACTGAGGACAGGAACCAAACTTTTGTTTAATAATATACGCGCAGCTTCTTTTCCTACGCCACTGATATATATTCATTTTCCTGAAATCAAAAGATGTGTACGGTTATACATAGCATATTAGGTTGAATCATAGTTTAGCCAACATGTAAACATATTCTTTAACATACCCATAGGTGGTTCACTGTTCTTCTAAAGCAATGCGCATACGCTAATTATTATGTTGGAAATAAAAGTAGATGCAGTCAGTGGTCCTCAAGATTTTTTTTCTTTTTCCCTGACTGAAGAAATGATATCTAATATTGCTGTTTTACAGACAAAGATTTACGTGTTAACTTGTGTAGGTATGGTGCTTAGGTGCTTATCTGTCTTTGGTAACTGACAGCGGTAGGAATTTCGTTCAAAACTAATTAATGCTATCTGTGAGGTTTACCAAGTATCAAGATACAAAACAGCAAATTATAACCCTCAAGCCAATGAGTGTGTAGAGAGGCTAAATGCCACTATAGCTCAAACTCTTAGGATGTATGTTAATGAAAAACAAGACAATTGGCATTTGCAGTTGCCGACTGTTCTAATAGTTAATAGATCTTCCCCTAATCCTGAAACTTCAAGCTTTTCGGCTTACAAAATGCTCTTTGGTGGAGAAATGCGTCTCCCATTGATACATTATTACTCTCCAGAGAAACTTTAAACACTGAGGCAAAAACCTTTCTTAATCAATTACTTGAGAAACTTAACTACCTGTATCCCTTTAATTCTATTTTAAGTTAAATCGGCTGACTTGGTTCTAACAGTAGTGCTCATGGTTCTGTGTTCTACTATCGTGTCTGGATATACATCGACAGAAATGCAACGACTGAACTACGGAGTCATGTTCGAACCCAGAGCTCAAATGCATCTGGCGCAGGAAACTTGGTTTCATACTTTTAGATAGAATTACCGAAACTTATGAACTTAATTGATCTACCAAATTGTTCTAGGTATGCTGGAACTTGCTCCTTCATAAACGAAGTACTCATTTAAGTTAATCAGGAACAGCATGAGACAGAAGTAATCATAGATAATACAACTGAATAAATGAACTTGTACCAGAGAAACAGTTGGTGTGAGAAATAGAAGGCGTAGGGCTTTGTTATTATTCATAGCTGATTTGTCAAAAACTACTTTTGGTACTGCTACAGTTAAGGATGTTGAAAGGTTAGTCCGCCACACTTATTCCTGACACAGAATAACCTCAAAAGTTGTTTGTTCTATAAAACGATATGAAAATTACTTTACTTCTTATATTAAGGTTGCAGACAAACATATGTCAAATATAATGGAAGAACTGAAAGCAAAGGAGCTTGCAGCTGAATACATCCAAACTCAATTGTATGACTCTTAATGATGATTTGTAAAATCTTTCAAAACAATAAGTGTTTTATGGCAAAATAAATTGAAAACTCTAGAAAATTAGAGAACAGGTTCAATGAAATTTTGGATGGTATATATGACTGGGTAGAAGGAAAATTATCTCCACATTTGATCCATGCAGAAACTATGTCTAAAACTATGTACGATATCCAACAAATTTTGTTCAGGAAATTTCCGGACTTTATACAAGTCCAAATGAAATTTATAAACATGTCGAAGGTCTGTATGTCAGAATAGACTCCGAATTGTATGTCACTGAAAATTCCGATATTTTCATTCCAGAGACCTTTATCTCTTTTAAATGTTCTAACATTTCCGGTGCCTCTATGTGATCCTACTGACCATGCAACTCAGTTAATATGTTTTCCAAAACAGTTTGCCATCACTGATGATTTACAATTCTATATTACATTTCAACTCGAGGATTTGACAGACTGTAGTTCTTCTTCAAAACCGTCATGTAAATTTAATCAGGTTTTAAAACCAGTAACAACTTACAGTTGTATTTCAATGATAAAACAATGGTTACGAATCACTGTGATTTGTGTTTAGTCTCAACAAGTAATACGTATACAGAGATTATCATCTTGTCAGGAATATACTTTAACAAAGTTATATCCTATAAACCTAGCAGTATTACATCAGTTTTTAATGATACATCATTAAGTTGTTGAAAGTAATATTATTTTTGAAAACCCTTTAAATGTTAAAATTCCATAATTCAAACTGTTTCACCACTCAGTAAATAATATCATAGCTGTTGACAAAAAGTCACATTTAAGTCTAAAAAAATTGTTGGTAGGATACATGTCGGTCGCAGATTCCAGGACAACTACTGATTACTAAACTGTACTTCCGCAGTAGCTGGAGTCAATCTTTATACTCTTAATTGTCCTTATTAAGTAACATAGAGGTTACATAGAGTAATGACGATACTTACAGTACTCCGGGGTATCAGGTTACATAGAGTAATGACGATACTTACAGTACTCCGGGGTATCAGGTTACATAGAGTAATGACGATACTTACAGTACTTCGGGGTACTCAGGTTACATAGAGTAATGACGATACTTACAGTACTTCGGGGTACTCAGGTTACATAGAGTAATGACGATACTTACAGTACTTCGGGGTACTCAGGTTACCTAGAGTAATGACGATACTTACAGTACTTCGGGGTACTCAGGTTACATAGAGTAATGACGATACTTACAGTACTCCGGGGTACTCAGGTTACATAGAGTAATGACGATACTTACAGTACTCCTGGGGTACTCAGGTTACATAGAGTAATGACGATACTTACAGTACTCCGGGGTATCAGGTTACCTAGAGTAATGACGATACTTACAGTACTTCGGGGTACTCAGGTTACATAGAGTAATGACGATACTTACAGTACTTCGGGGTACTCAGGTTACATATCCAGTAATGACGATACTTACAGTACTCCGGGTTACTCAGGTTTCATAGAGTAATTACGATACTACAGTTCTCCGGGGTACTCAGGTTTCATAGAGTAATGACGATACTTACAGTACTCCGGGGTATCAGGTTACATAGAGTAATGACGATACTTACAGTACTCCGGGGTATCAGGTTACATATCCAGTAATGACGATACTTACAGTACTCCGGGTTACTCAGGTTTCATAGAGTAATTACGATACTACAGTTCTCCGGGGTACTCAGGTTTCATAGAGTAATGACGATACTTACAGTACTCAAGGGTACTCAGGTTACATAGAGTATTGATGATACTTACAGTTCTCCGGGGGTACTCAGGTTACAGAGTATTGACGATACTTACAGTTCTTCGGGGGTACTCAGGTTACATAGAGTATTGACGATACTTACAGTTCTCCTGGGGTACTCAGGTTACATAGAGTAATGACGGTACTTACAGTTCTCCAGAGTACTCAGGTTTATTTTTTGTGTATCAAGGGGATTAGTCAACTACTATTGAAGAACCTCATTTCTTTCAAGCTTTAGATCTCACAGATGGTAATTACATTCTAGCAACTATGAACATTTTTAATTTATTCTTTGGGTTCTTGTTCTTTTATATTTATTGAAAGTCCAATGTAAAGAGACAAAGCTTATCGTAGAGCTTGCAAATGGGTAAACATGTGAATATGTGCCTTTAAAGTCTATGTTTTTGTGTCCTTCCTCCTGGAAAGTCAATGTACCTCATATTGTCTCCAATATCTCTATTAGGGGCAGGTTCAACCCCGTACTCTCATTTGACTGGGACAATTGTTAACTCACAAACAAGTTAACACATAAATCTTTGTCTGTAAAACAGCAATATGAGATATCATTTCTTCAGTTAAGTAAAATAGAAATATCATGAAGACCACTTACTGCATTTACTTTTATTTCCAACATAATAACTTACTGATGCCCGTTGCTTTAGAAGAACAGTGAATCACCTTATGTGTATGTTAAAGAATATGTTAACATGTTGGCTAAACTATGATTCAACGTAATAATCTATGTATAACTATACTCATCTTTTGATTTCAGGAAAATATATAACGTTAATGTTCTTGAATCTTAAATCTTTGACATATTAGGTAGAATATTCTTTGAGTCCATATACAATTGTACACCTCTTATTTTCAAGTCATACAACTTGTACGTGTAAATTTGTCTCAGTACTGTTATATACAGTGTAATGTATATTGTAGCTCATTTACATACATAGAAACATACAATAACTCTGGGTCAAAGCGTATACATATTTGCCATCTGTGCAACATTTTTTGGTATCATTTAATTGCCCTGTTTTTTAGTGTTTGTTCTATCACTTTGTATATATTGTGCATAGTGTTTCATTTCACCTGATTGTACATTGTGATCTTTACAAGTTCATCTGCACATTTTATAGATAAAGTAAATTCAGGCCGGAAGTAGAGGTGGGTGGGGTAGTATTTTGCAGCTGGTCTTTTTATTTTCAAAACTTTATTTCTCTCATTTACTGTTCATTAAATGAAGTAAAGTACTTCTCCTGGCAATGGCTGTGACCTATTTACAGTTAAATTAGTCAGGAGGTTAGTAATTCTTAAAAATCACACAATTAAGTTAATCAGGTCTTTATACATTTAATTGTTAATTTAACATTTTAACTAATTAGGTTGTCTCAGAAATTAAGATACTTAATTTTTAAGATGCTTAATCTTTCTGATTTACGCCTATAAATGAAACCCTTCCGTGTTTTTTAGATTTTAGATTTCTTATTCCCTACCTCCACCCTGAAGAGTATTCAATACCATGAATTCGTGTTTGACTGACACATTTTCACTGAAGGGGTTCAAACCCTACTCTAGCCAAATTTGTTTTCTCTAGTTTTTGGCAGTTTTACATTTCTTTGGTTTTTATAACAATAACTTTTATGGAATTAAATTCAATTTCTTTTTAGATATATTTCAATGGTAAGAAAGCTTTTCACCATGGTAAATCGATGAAAATTCGGTATCTGTTATTTCAGTTATTGATTTCTCCAAAACTAGACGGTAAAAGTATTTGATATTTTGCCAATTTGTTACGAATAGAACATGAATAAAAATAATTATAGCTTATGTGAAACCCGGAAGATTTATGTTGTGTTTACGTTGATAACTTTCTCTCATAATGATGTTGGTGGGGCAAATTCGTTCTATGATGATAATCATATTTCGTTTCTTTTCACTTTCGGCTTTTCATTTTTTCTTGTCAGCAGTCAGTAGGTATAATGTGAATGACTACATACCAAGAATCAGTTGTTTTTATGGTCAATCTTAGAAAAAACATCGTGTTTTTCTTGACCTTATAAACCCACTAATTCGAGTGAGGTTTGGAGTGAATGTTAGTCATTTCTGGAAACCCAGAAACCCAGTGAAAGTGTCTTGTATTGTCTATATTTTGTCCTAAGATGATTCTTAAAAAAAAATCTCAATTTAATGAGGGCTGACCGAATGTTTATTAGTATTCTAATACCTTAAGAGCTGTCAACTAAATTGGTTGTCACAACTTGGAAAGTACTAATCAGTCTTTGCTAAAATTGAAGTTTGAAACCCTTCAAAGATTTTGAAGCAGTTCACCGATTTTAAAACAGATATGTTTTACTGCGCCTTTTTAAAAACATTTCCGATCGGATTGGTCAAAAGAAAAACACCAATGGTCAGCAAAAGGAAAGTTTAACAGGTCCCATTTTCTGTAAGTCAGTCTGATTAATCATTCTAGCATGTGACTTAGGTCTCGATTCGAACCACTTATTAAGACTGCAGCTCAAAACTATTTAAAAGAAGCCGTTATCAGGGAGACCGTAGCTTCGCAAAGAATGTTATTCCTTAGAACTACTTTTGTAGAAAGATTAACTGGTGTTACATGTATATGGTTTCTCAACAGGCGGTAAAAACAAAGCCAGGCAAGTGATCATGACAAAATATAGGTCTACAAACTCGGAAAAAAAGAGTCGACCTAGATCCAGTAGTGTGGAGCAAAATATCGGACTCAGCTACAGCTCACTGGTTTGGCTGTGACTTTCACTGTTCTCTTATTTGGCCTTAGTACTGATGAGAACTTTAGGTCTGAATCGGTCATCCATAGTTCCAAAGTAGCTCATGTAAGTCAAAAGAACTCAGCCTACAAATTATTTAAAACAAGCGACTCACCATGCTAAATATCCTTAATGAAACTGTCAATCAGTCAATTTAAGCAGACCTATTTATCATTTATAGCACTTAATGAAAAACTTACTGACTTGGCACAGTGGTTACGCACGTGACTTGTATCCTGGGGTCGCGAGTTCGATCCTCCGCTCCTCCACCAACAATACTAATTGTCTACAATTCGGATGTGACGTTAAATCTGTGTATCTGTGGATGTTTTCTGTATCTTGCGCTCACTCTTACAAACTATTAACCGATTAACTAACTGAACCAATCAGGGGACGTCGGTTGTAGGTAACCATTACTTACGATAAATGCAGTAAGTAGCAAACAGTGCAGACAAATGATCAGATTGCCCGAATTTTACGCACATTTCGTCACGTAAAGTTATGATAAAATGCTTCTTACGCTATTTGTATCAGTTACGCATAATTTTACGCATAAAACTGCACAAGTGCGTTGATTAGACGGGCCCCTGGTATTTACAGCATAAGTCTACACGAGTCGAAAAGAAAACTATTGTCGACAATACGGAAAACTTTTAAGACAAGTAACAATGTAAACATATGCGATAATATAAAACTAACCGACTTTTACTCGATCGAGTAGTCTTACTAACCCAGTGAACTAGATACACTGTTAAACTGTATCCTGTATGTATTAAATCGACAATGTTTACATCATCACCGAGATTTTCACTCCTCACCGAATTCGAGCTGAATTATATATCATTGGAAAGTACTACAGCGTACTTACATGCGGTCCTAGGGCATATAGAACAGAAGTATTTTCTTCACGTGAATACAGGCAAAACAATAAATATTTTGCTGTAAGTAAGATTATCAGTTGTTGAATATAACCCGGCGGTTTGTCCGGAGCATATCTTCTACACGCATGGTTGGATTTTAGTATTACTTTATACAAATATTTACCATCATGAGACATAGGGTACGGACCAGGTCTCAAGGTCAGAGGTCAAGGTCAAACTTAGAGGTTAAATGAAAACGCTTGTCCGGAGCAAAACTTCTACATGCACTGAGGGATTTTTATTATAACTTTACACAAATGTTCAAGGCAAAGTTTCGCATGCAAAAATTCAGGTCCCTCTGACCAAGATCAAAATCACACATAGAGGTCAAAGGTCAGATAAAAATATAAAAATGTGTGTATGGACCATTTAGTCATGAGATTGAGCGTTACACGAATAATTCAGTTTCATATATGCAAGGCCAAGGTCCAGAAATGTCCAGATTGTTTTCCAGAGTATATCCTTTATATGCATGGAGGGATTTCAACATAGTGTCGTGTGCATAAACCAGCTCTCTAGGTTAAAGGTCAGGGTCACACTTAGAGGTCAGAGGAAAACGCTTGTCAGGAGCAAAAGTTCTACATGCATAAGAGGTATTTTAATATAACTTGGCACAAATGTTCAACATAGTGAGGCAGAGTTTCGCGCAAAATTCAGGTCCCAAGGTCAAGGTCACACATAGAGATCAAAGGTCAGATAAAAGTATGAAAATATGTGTACAGACCATTTAGTCGTCATGAATTAAGAAATTTTATCAGAAATGTTCACCATCATTAGACTGAGCGTTAAGATGACACAAATTTACTAAAATGTCATCATACTGTTTGTCTACATATATTCGTGTGATCGTACATTTCACATATTTATCAAACGTGCATGAAATAATTACTGTCTACATATATTCGTGTGATCGTACATTTCACATATTTATCAAACGTGCATGAAATAATTACTACCTGTCTGAAACAAGCATGAATGTCCACATGATTCCATGAATTGTAATTTAATCTTGCACAAATGTTCATCATTATCAGACAGTGTGCCATGTGCAAAATTCAAGCCCTTGTATAATTTTATGTAATTCAGACCTGCTTACAATTTTGTCCAAATGTCAATTTTCATTGCAATTATTCCCTTTCTTGGATTCATATATGTACTAATTTATGTTAGGTTCATTTAAAATGTATGTTTCACTATCCAGCATTAGGAATAGTCAAACTCGCTTCCCTACTAACACCTCTTTTTGTCCATTATGCCCACATCTGCACCAAAAGCTTTTGTGACGGGCGTATTTTGTGACAATTGTACCCTTGTTTTGTTTTTAAAGAGTTTGTTGTACAAACAAGACGGGACTGCTTTCTATTTTTAACACGCTGTTTCATTCCGGCAGTGTTTGTATATCTGTAAAAAATGGTTCAAGAACTTCAGTAGGATATCAACAAACGAGTAAACAAAGCTTCTGACTGACATAATGTATGGGAACAACTTTTTTATTTTCCTGTGATAATTTTTTTCTGTGGTGGAAGGGGTGGGATGTGGACATTTTGGCAACGGTGAGCACATCGGATGAAAAATAGCGCGAAGTTATTTTCTTCCGGTAAAATGGATACTGGAGTCACATCTCAGAGTACATCGGCCGATAACCAACGCAGGACCACTCGGACACCTTTGACATGTACAGGTAACCGGCGATTTTATGGGTCAGTTCTTCACGCCAACCGCTCTGTCATCTGAAACCTACCCTGGCCGGAACTTTTGTAAGATTTTGTCAAGTAAAGTTACGTTTAAAGTCACAGTATACTTATCCTCTTAGTCCTTCTATAAATTCACTTTCCTAGAATACACACTCGGCATTGCGTGCTAAGGCCGGATAACTGGCGAGCACAGACAGAAACACGGAAGGAGCCGGTTCGGGCCCCGCACAATCTTTGAATATCGTACAGTGAATGCACGTATGCCGGCCAATGCTCGGAGTTATATCAACCAGTACCCGCCCAGCACCCGGTCGAAAACTTATTACACATTTCAGCCGAATATCGTTCGGGAACAGGGAGTAGGTTAACCACGATAGAGATTTGTCACCGGTCTAGCCCTTGCTGATTCCCACCGATGCCAAGACATCTGTGAAACTATCCGATCCTCAAAAATTCCCAAGAGTGACTTCACGGTGCGTATCCATATCGGTACCCTCTGCGAAATCTACTGAAACGGTACCTTTTTTGCACATGCACGGGTCATTCTCTGCTGAAAACAAATCGGCGATGGACAGCAATCAAACGAATGTCAATTCTACAGATAGAAGGAGGTATGTCATATGCAAAAGAAGTACATGTACAAGTATACCACGGAACACTGGAACGTTTTAGCTTTTTTGTTATTTGACTAGTTTTCAGTTACTGCAACTCCACAATAAGCCACACAATATCGAGATGTTTTGCCTCGTCCACCGCCTCTGCATGTTCTGTGGGCTAAAATAAACCAGTGGTTTGATTTTGTACACACCATACGTACTACATGTATTCATTTATATATTATCTTTAGACAAATGGCAATAAATAGTCTAAAATATATGTAAAATTCATAGAAACACCCTTCTTCCGGTTTTGAAGCGGCACGGGTTACCTTTGCTATTGTGCACAACATAATATTTTGTAACTTCAGATTTCTTATCGAAAAAGACCATCTTACATTTAAAGCAACGGATTGTTGACAAAAACACGGTCCGCGTTGGAGCAAAAAGCAGGTGCGCGCTGACGAAGTATCCTCCTTTTGTCTTAGAATACCTCAAATATTTTCCTTTACTAAATGTTTGAAAATATTTTTAACAGTCATGCTTTTTGTTTGCAAGTTAGAAAAAAATATCAATGTCTATTTGTCTATTTGTTTTCCCGAATCTTGACCGGAAAAAACAACCTTTGCCATATTATCCAACAGTTCGTTGTTATTACGACAATTCACGGTTTGAAGAATGGAAAATAATGTGTTTATGTCAGTCACTTAATAAGTATTTAAAGCTTCCATTAAACAAGCCATTTCTATGCCATTTCTTGATGATACACAGCAGATTCCCCCGACTGAAAACAGCCCAACAGCGAGGCTGTTGAAAGGGGCCTAATGTCACCCAATCACTACACCTATATTAGGATACCAAATTTCGAAATAATGATGAAACTTCCAAAATTCCAATATTCGAATATATTCGAATATGGCAAACCGAATATTTGAATACTGATTTCAGTATTCGTTCCCATCCCTACATGATACTCCAAAAAGGGTACTGTTACATGCACATTAATAAAGATATAAAAATTCAACGTTCCACACAAAAATGTATGGCAATTTCAGTTTTTGCAGACAAAATAGTCTCACTAAAATACGTCTGTAAAATTACTTTGTTTACAGAAGTTGATGATTATTTTGAAAACAGTTAAATACCAATAACAGAAATACTGGAACGTGCGCTGTAAAATGAGATTGCACACTTTGTCTACGACATGAAGTTTTTATTCAATATATCATAATTCTTTTTTTGGTTTGTAATAACGACAGTTCCTTACATTAAACACGTCTTATTAACATCTTGTATACATTCTGAACAAGAGCTTCAATCACATGCTCCATGTGTCCTTGGAAAAAAATTCACAAAGGTTAAATATACTAAGGACAAATCTAAAGCTTTCACTTTTGGAACATTACGGTTACACTTAAAAGAAACACTGTTCATATTTGAAATGTCCTAATTTTCCGTAGCTCTATAGCCTTTTATAAAAATTGTACCAAAGCATTTCCCTTTGTTCAGTGATAAATCCTAGGTCTTGTACTTATCCATATAACGACGCCGTGATCTCGATCCTTAAAAGTGTGACACAAATATTGACATAAATACGTGAAGGCCTTCAATACTGTCAATACTTATTTATAACACGCCACGTTTCATAAAACTTGTCTCTTTGTCCTGTGTTTATTTCTGCTTGATTCTCTTTTTGCCTAGTTTTTTTGGCCATTAAAGGTTGTTCTGCTCAATTTAATCAATTACATAGAATTTGTTTATGTGTGTGCATTAAAAAATTACTTTCATAAAAGCCCACGCCATTTGCGCATGTAAACAACATTAAATTGTGTTTTGACTACGAAAACAGATATCATTTTTCAAACAGCTGTATTTGTTTACCAAAAAATCAAAGAACTGGAAATATACACATTTTGTCAGTTGTTTGTGTCATATAAATTTTATCACAGTTTTACAGTTCATAGATTTCAGGTCCTCAAAATATAAGATCTGTATGCCTCTCATCCAAGATGAGAGAGGCATATTGTTTTGTAAATGTTGGTCGGTCGGTCGGTAGACACTTCGTTTCCGATCAAAATCTAGATAACCCTTTGATGCACCTTCTTCTAACATGGTACGGGGATTGAACATGACCAGTAAATGACTCCTATAGTTTTCCAGGTCATTCGGTGTAAGGCCAAGGTCACAGTGACCTTGAAAAGCAAAACGGTTTCCGATCAATAACTATGGAACTCTTAGGCTCAGGTTCCTCAAACTTAATATGTATGTTGTTCATGACCAGTAGATGACTCCTATAACTTTTCAGGTACCCACTTCAAAGGCAAAAGTCATAGTGGCCTTGAATAGCAAAATGATTTCCGAGCAATTACTTTAGAACGCTTGGGCTTAGCTCCCCAGATCTTTATAATCAGGTTGGTCCTGACCAGTAGATGACCACTATAAATTTTCAGGTCACTAGGTCAAAGGCCAAGGTCAAAGTGACATTGGAAAGCAAAACGGTAGATAACTACAGAACGCTTGCGCCCAGCTTTTTTAAAGTTGTTAAGTAGGTTGGTCATGACCAGTAAATAAACCCTGTAGTTTTTCACCAGGTCAAAGGCAAAGGTCACAGTGGCCTTGAAAAGCAAAACGGTTTGCAATCAATAACTATAGAACGCTAACGCATAGGTTCCAGTAAATGAACCCTGTAGTTCAGCAGATCACCATTTCAGAGGCCAAGGTGACAGTGACCTTGAAAAGCAAAACGGTTTCCTATCAATTACTATAGAACGCATGGGCCCAGGTTCCTCATACTAGCTGTGTGGGTTGGGGATGACCAGTAGAAGACCTCTGTAGCTTTTCAGTAGCTTTTCTGGTCTCCAGGTCAAAGGCAAAGGTCACGGTGACTTGAGAGAACGTATGGGCCCAGCTCTACAAAACTTCATAGCCAGGTTGATCATGACCAGTAGATGATCTCTATAGTTTTTCAGGTCACCAGGTCAAAGGCTAAGGTCACAGTGACCTTGAAAAGCAAAACGGTTTCCGATAAATAACTATAGAGTGCTTGGGTCCAGGTTCATAAAACTTGGTACGTAGTTTGGTCATGACCAGTAGATGACCCCTACTGCATTTCAGATCACCAGATCAAAGGCAGAGGTCACAGTGTCCTTGAAAAGTAAAATGGTTTCCGATCAATAACTATAGAACGCTTGGGCCTAGCTCCCGAAAACTTCATAGGCAGGTTGGTCAGTACATAACCCCTATAGATTTTTGGGTCATCAGGTCAAAAGGTCAAGGTCACAGTGACATTGACAAGCAGAATGGTTTCATTTCAATAACTATAGAACGCTTGGGTTCAGGTTGCAGGGTTTTAGGGTTGCAACTTGGTAGAAGATGGCCCCTATAGCTTTACAGATAACCAGGTCAGAGGTCAAGGTGACCGTGACCTAAAAAAGTAAAACGGTTTCTGGTAAATTAGTATAGAATGCTTGGGCCCAGTCTTCCTTAAACTTCATAGGCAGGTTGGTCATGGCCAGAAGGCCACCCAATAGTTTTAGGGTCACTAGATCAAAGATCAAGGTCATATTTACCATTTACAGAAAAATAGTTTCGAATCTATAACTAACTTATTTTGTGTAAAGATGGCTATAAATAAGCAAGAGGGCCAAGTGGCGCTGTGTCGCTTACCTGAAATGTGTGGTACGATGTCAAAAGTAACACATGGTCATTGTAATTACAGGTTTATTGTAATCTGTATAAAACTGTATATGTGACCTAAATTTTAAGCTTGTACATGTAGTATCAGTACCAAGATTAATGGTCAGTATGAATGCAAGAGAATAGGCCGATATTTACCAAGGGGCCACGATTCGAACAATATTGGTAGATGTCCACTAGATGATACTACAAACCTAATACATGTATTTAGAGCATACTAAAAGATGTATCTGACCTTTATGGTCAAGTGAGCTAAATATGTCAGGTAGATCTACACTATATGTAGATCATGTGTGAAGTTTTACTCGAAACTCTTTACACTGTCCAAGATAATTTTATATTCATCGAATTAACTTTCGTTTATATTTTTGGCTTTGATATAATAGTTTTCGTATTTTTAACGTCTTCAAACTAAACTAATTTAATCTTTGACTATTGTCTGATAGCAGCTGCTCATTTGTTACAAAAATGATCAAAATGTTAGGTTAATTACATTAATTTAATTCAGTGATTTAGAATGAATTAAAAGCGCAATTAATTGAATATAAATTTGTTTAGGATTAAAATACATCGACCAAGACCTCGGTATTTTCTTGACAGCAAAGCGAGTGAATATTGTTCTACCGATTTGAGTAATTAATTGTTAAATAATAAATTCCCCATAATAGGTACAAATGTTTAAAAGTATTTTTATATAATGGCTTTATTGATATTTGCAATTATTTTGTAATTATCTTATTTGTTATAAAATGTATTGCATGGAAGACATTCATCTTCTGACTTCATACACTTCGTTAAAAATAAAGATTATATTATGTTTTACAAATTTGAATTTTGTATTTATTATCAGCTCCCCAACCTATAAGCCCCTGCGCGGTATAATAAGTGGTGGGGTAAACAGAGGTGGTCAAATCCAGCCAACCGATACTACCTTCGAAGCGGAGAATCATCTTCGGCGCTGACTTCGCTAGTCCGTCCACCGAGACGTAAAGATTCAAGAGTAACTTTACCAACTGTCACTGCTCCATCTGCAACTGTTACCGCATCGGTCGAAATGGCAACACGATCCGGTTCCAGTTGCCTCAGTAACTTCCGGCTGCAAGGGTACAATGGTAACGAAGCTGTTGATTCCTGGCTCGAAAGGTTCGAGCTGTTTGCTCAGCGGGAGAACGTTGACAATGACCAGAATTACAAGGACTTAAAGTTGTGTTTGGGCGATGCAGTGGGGCTCTGGTACAGCACTATGGTGAAAAAGGAGCCAGCTATCAAGGATTATGCAACCTTGAAAGCAGCACTCTCCAAGAGGTATGCTGCAGTTGATGAGATTTCTAACGTAGAACCACACCTGTGGAGACAGTGGATCAGTATTATAATCGCTATAATCAAAGTGTCATTGATTCGCTGCTGTGAGCTCAGTGAAGGACAGGAAGTGAGTCTTTTCATAAAAGGCTTAAATTCGCTTTGAAAATCAGTCTACTTGTAGATATATTAATAAAAAAGTTTTTTTTTTTCGTTTCTAGGCGTTGTATGCTCAGAGATACTGTCACCTATGGTCTACGCATGTGTTACTATATCTACGATGGAAATTCAGCATTGATTAAAAAACGTCCCGGGCCCAATTTTGACATCTTCTAAAAGGGACACTTTTATACCTACAATAACCATATTTTCTCAGTTCATAGACTGGTATGCTGTTATTCTGAATTTAGCTCGGCTCGACATTTGGTGGATTCGGGTCAAAGTTACAGTACGCCAAGGATGTCCGAAAATCTCTGGCTCCTGGTGCACCGTTGCATATTCTTTGTTATTAGACGCTCAGTCGCAGTAAGAAAACTCGCTGATGCTCTACGGGGAATAACAAAAAGAGGTTTCTAGCGTGAAAAGATTTTTACATTATTTGACCAGGTGACCTAGTTCTTGACCCCACGTGATACAGTTTCGAAACTCGTCTGAAATTTTATTGATAGTTTTGATCAAGTTTCATAAGTTAAAATAAAGTAAGGCGGAAAAAAATTATTTGATAGTCCGTTTACTTGTGAATTATGTGCATTGTAAATGCATTTTGCATTTAATCCCTTTGAGGTATTAAGTATCTAGTTTATGAACCCAGTAAGTCTCTTTCAACAAAATGTGAATGGAAGACGGACAGATAGATGCCTGACGGACAAACGGACAATAGAACGAAACGGACCATATTTTGAGACGAAACGGACCATATCCAGGGACAACCCGGACAACCCTAAAAATAGTTGAGATAGATAATTCTGATGTGATACGATCATAATCTGATTAAATGGTACAATTATTACCTTCGGTTTAGCAGTAGTATAAGTCAGCATTAAGCGCTTGTCTTAATACAACAAAATCAAGCTTGATCTAAACCTTTCCCTAATACAAAATTTAAGTCATTGTGACTTTGGATAAGTACCTTGACTCAGTTCATTACATTGCTAGTAGGTTATGTACTGGGTATTTTTCATGATCAATATAATGGAATACCATTTTTGACAAATTTAAAACTGCTGTTTGAATAACAACTGTCAGTTTCATTTCATGTAGCCAAATAACATGAAGGCCATGATGGCCCTGGATCTCTCACCTACTTTGGCTTAGGGTCTTCTGTTAAGCAAACTTCTGTGAAGCAGTATTAAATTTTCTAATTGAAAATTTTCAAAGACCTCATATTTAATACAAATAAAACCCATGGGGCAGAGGCAACTTTGAGCTAACAGCCTTTGAGATGTAATTTTACGCCAAATATTGACGAAAATCTATTTTTAGCTCTGGTGGCCATTTTGTGCAATGGAGCAGAACAATCTGAGCATTTTTAATGGAAAATAGTGAAAGGAACATTTCTGTAAAATTGGGTAGAAAATCACCATGCCCATGAGGTGGAGATGTTGATTGATTTTTTAAAATATATTTTCACATTTTGCAGCCCTTATGTGCAACGGAGCAGAACGGTTTGAGCAATTTTAGAAAAGGGCAATATCAGGAAAATTTCTGTATTGTTTGAAGGAAATAGCTTAGCGGTTTCAGAGATGTCATTCGAAGCCTAATATTGACAAAAAATCTATTTTTAGCTCTGGCGGCCATTTTGTTCAATGGAGCAGAACCTTTTTTAGCAACTTTAATAGAGTGCTCTGTAAGGAACATTTCTGTGAAATTTGGTGGAAAATCGCTTTGCGGTTTAGGAAGAGATGTGGTTTGACCTTTTTCTATTTTTAAATTTTGTGGCCCTTATGTGTTATGGAGCAGAACGGTTTGAGCAGTTTTAGAAAAGGGCAATATGATACATATCTGTCAAGTTTGGTTTAAAAAGGCCTAGTGTTTTGGAGGAGATAACATTTGAAGTCAAATATGGACGAAAAATCTTTTTTTTTTTAGCTCTGGTGGCCATTTTGTTCAATGAAGCGGAATGATCTGGGCAATTTTGATAAAATTACCTTACCATTTAGAAGGAGATACTTTTTCTTTTTTATATTTCTATATATATTTTTAACTTTTGCAGCCCTTACGTGCAATGGAGCGGAACAGTTTGAGTATTTTTAACAAGAGGGCCATGATGGCCCTGGATCGCCAACCTGATCGAGTTCTTTGGCTGTGATTTTGCTGTTAAGCAAACATAAGAAGCAGTATATCATTTTCTAATTGAAGATTTGTAGGTGCCTACAAACCAAATATCTAAAATATCAGTCAATAAATAATCAATGAAAATAAAAAGAAATATCTATCATAAGCTATCGTGACCTTGACCCTGTGATCTCAAACCTCACATACGGGTAGAGGTCCATGCAAGGAACCTCCATACCAAATATCAAAGATATTGGTCTATAAATGAAGTCTCTATCAGGTAAAGTAGATAAATCTATTTTAGCTTCGGTGACCTTGACCCCAATCTAAACATTTGAACAAGCTTGGTAAAGGTCCACTAGACACTGCTTCATGCCAAATTTTAAAATTCTAGGCCTTGCCGTTTCAGACAAGAAGATTATTAAAGATTTTCTTCTATATTGCTATGAAAAACTTGTGACCCCTTCGGGCAGGGCCAATAGTGACCCAGGGACATTATTTGAATAAACTTGGTAGAGGTCCACTACACAATTTTACACACCAAATTTCAGATCTCTGGGCTTAGCAGTTTTAGACAAGAAAATTTTTTTATCATTCTTGTTGCCATAGCAACCAGAGTTCCTCATGGAATGGAATTCTTTTAACAACTTCGGTAAAGCTTCCTGCAAGGAACATTCCTGCAAAGTTTTATCATCTTTCACCTAGTGGTTTAGGAGGAGATGTTGTTTAGAGTAAAAAGTTGATGAAGCATGGCGGACAGGGCAATAACAAAAGCTCTGGCTGAAATGGCACTCGAGGTATTGATTGGAATGTTTTTTTTTACATTTAAGTCAATGTGACCTACAGACCCCTAAAACAATAGGCTTCTGTAACTCAATCATCTTATGGAGTTTGAAGACACTAGGTCAAACAAAACTCTTATTATTGAGCACAAACCAATTTTCCATATAAGGTCATATGACCTTGACCTTTGATCACCTGACCCCAAAATCAATAGCCTTCTACTCAACAAGGACAATCTTACTATTAAGTTTGAAAACACTGGATCAAAGAGAACTCTAGTAAATGAGCCCATTTTCTTATTTAAGGTCACTGTGACCTTGACCTGCTGACCCCAAATCAGTAGGCTTCTTCTACTCAGCAAGGACAATCATCCTATGAAGTTTGAAGACTCTGGGTCAAATAAAAGTCAAATTATAGAGCGGAAACCATTTTCAAGTTTAAGATCACCGTGACCTTGACCGGCTGACCCCAAAAACAACAGGCTTCTTCTACTCATTAAAGACAATCATCCTATGAAGTTTGAAGACTCTGGGTAAAATAGAACTGAATTCATTGAGCAGAAACCATTTTCAAGTTAAAGATCACTGCAACCTTGACCTTAGACCAAAAAATCAACAGACTTCATCTACTCATGGACAGACGTATGAAGTTTGAAGATTCTGGGTCAAATAGAACTCAAGTTATTGAGCTGAAACCACTTTTAAGTTAAAGATCACTGAGACCTTGAACTTTGGCTGACCCCAAAATCAATAGGCTTCTGTCATAAGGAACCCAATGCGGACAGTCATCCTATGAAGTTTGAAGACACTAGGTCAAATAGAACTCTAGTTATTGAGCGGAAACCATTTTCACATTTAAGGTCACTGTGACCTTGACCTATACCATCTGACCCCAAAAACATTAGGCTTCTGTAACTCAGTAAGGCCAATCAACCTATGAAATTTGAAGACTCTAGGTCAAAAGGTACTCTAGTTATCGCATGGAAACGAAGTGTGACAGACGGATAGACGGACAAGGCAAAAACAGTATGTCCGCAAAAGCCAATTTCCCTTTTTGACCCCTTTTGCCAGTCATTCGTAGCCATTTGGAAACAAATATATGTTGTTCACTGTCTTTACACTAACAAGTGAGGAACATGACAAGTTTTTTGGGGGCAATCCATACCCACATAACTGATTCTCCTTAATCCACATTTAACATGAGTTCACCTTCATCCATCTGATTTTCCCCAATAGTTCCAGTGAGGTAAAGGATTAAAAGATAAAACTCAAGCCAGGTTAACAATTAATATCCTATGAGGATATTTTTATCATATTTTACTGACATGACATCATATTAAAGGTTTTAACAAAGCTACAATATACCACTTTTTCATCATACCGTATTATGTACAAAAAAAAAACAGAAAAAAGAAAGAAAAATTAACTTACAAAACATCAATAAAATATATTCAAATGGTAAACACAGACAAAAGAAGAAATTCATTAGTTGCCAAAGATGAATGCCTGGGATGATGGCATGACTGAAAATGTAATGATGAATGATAGACAACTATTTACACTCAATGTATGAAAATGCAACTTGAGAACATTCTTTATTCAAAATTATGTCACTGCTTACAAAAGAATGACGTAAGATGAATTTATTAATATGAAAACTTCATTAATATTTAATACAATTCTTTACAAACTCAGCACTGTATACAATTTACAAATGAAATAAGAAACAACATATAAAACTGTGCAATATGGGGAACAACTGCTCATTTGTCAATGAAGGGCAGTTTCGATTCTCTACACTGAATGTTAAAGGTCAAAAGGTCAGAGCACTTGATACTGTCATAAGGAGCACATCTAAAGGCCCTTTGCTCTGGCCTACCCAGAGTTCATGAATTCACATATGCTAATAAAAAGAGGCAGACATGAATCTGAGATACAGTGAAATATATCCTGAGTAGTTACATCACATTCAACATGATTTGCTGCTCTTGATTTTACCTGAAGCCAATTTTTTAATACATCAAAATGCATTACACAGTGACTCAAGCAAATAAACTGGACATGTGTTTACACCATATTAATTGCATTTTCATTGTACAGAAACTATTATAGTATAGTTATATTAAAACATCAAGTGTGATTACTCAGGTGAAGAAATTTTACATGATGTATTTGTTCAAAATATTGCTTCGAATTCAGAAGATCTGGATGTGAAAATGTTGCTACAAAATATTTCATATGTTGTCATAACAATTCTTCTCAAAACCTGCTAAATATAAATTAAGGGAGAAACATTTTACATATTTAGAGCCATGATGAAAAAGGTTGCTTGAGACTCAAGTAATGACATGACCACAATCAACAAAACTTCAGTACGAAACAAGATCTACTGACTGGTGACAATTAATAAATTAATCCAGGAAAAAAAGTGTTTGAGAACTCATTCATGTATTCACAGTTCCTAGACTACTTACTATCCAGTTCACACTCTGGTCACTTTATAAACTCATCCATTATTTCTGAAAAGCTCAACCAAGTTTGTAACAGACAACATGTACTTTCATGCCTTTTCTTGTATTTCACTGAATAAATGCCTGCTGTATAGAAGTCTTTTATCTCTGGGCCTCAATTTCCATTGTGTGAGGTGAATGTGCTACTTGTGTTGGAGATGTGGCATATGGTGATGAACTAAACTTTTCTGCTGTAGATAACTTAGACAGGGCCATAAGAGCATCTGGGAAATTTGGAGGTGTGGCTGGAGTATTTGCAGGTGCACATAACTGAAAAGAAAGAAAATATATAAGAGCACGTAGTCTCAATAATGCGACTTCAGGCAGGATGCTGCCTTTACTGAAGGCGGATATCAACCATTCAAAAAAATAGCATGAAATTAAACTTTCTCAGTACAATTATTTTGACTAAAAAGACAGTATTATCCTTCATAAGTTTACAATTGAAACTTTTTTTTATCAAAATGAACTAAATATATTTTAAACAAAAAGAACCTTTAGCTTTAACAAAAGCCTTAACTAAACTAGTAAAGAAGATCCTTTAAGCAAATATTTAAACACCCAGTCATAATCGGAAATAGATTGTTGGGTTATACAGAAGATGTAGAAAATTGTTTACCTACTATTAGACAATATTTCATATAGCAACACAATTCAACAAATCATCAAACCTGCACTTTCAATTTTTTCAATCTTGTGCTAAGTAGGCTTATTTCATGTTTAAAGGGGCTGGCCTCCAGATGACAAAAAAAGAAAGTTATCTTGTATTATAAATTTCTTGTAATATTCATGACTAATGCTTAAAAACTAACTAACTGACAAAAAATAAGTGAGATAATCACATTATAAATTGATTTTTTTTCCTATCATAGTACTATACCGTAACATGACGGTTTAACTATATTGTATAACATTTAAAGTAAATAACTATAATTACACATGCAGCGATAGTGGTGACAGTAAAAGCGTTGGTAAAATTTTGTTAACATGAGAGTCCAGAGTTCAAATCAGGCTGAAGCAAATATACTTTTTTTGTTCTATTTTGACTTTTATAATCAGTTTTGAAGTAAAATTTCATGTTGTTATAATCCCACAGCATCTAGATATTTAATCTATGTAAAAAATATTTTTATATCAAATCTGGAGTACAGCCTCTTTAATATCTGTATAAACTATTATCAAAATATGCCTCTGACACTATTTGGGGTAACCAGAACCTTGTCATTCATATTATCGGTGCAGTGACCTCACCAAAGGTCAGGCTTGTTTATAATAGATACCAAAGATTGATAAACACGATACACAAATTTTAAATATAAACTCTGACATGGCGTTACCAAGAAGTTAATAGGTACATCCGCAATGAGAACTATGAAACCGAAAGTACTTTACTTTCCATGTAACGTCTGTGCGTAACGGCGCAGTAGGCGCAATGTTTATGTTTCGACAGACAGGCAGTCAAGCGGTGAGTGGTAAATATAGGTCATTTCCTGTGTTAAAAACAAAAGTTGAAAACTGCGGACGGACAGTTTCTTCAGTCAGCAAAGCTCTAGAGTTTCCATATCACTTAATTCCGAATCACAAGTTAAAACAGCACAAAAAAATTCAAACAATTAGGGATGATCAATACACGCTTTAGACACAAATTCAAACCACAAATGATGTCATCAAAATGGTGGATAACCTACCGAGTAATTTCCATTAGCGTGATTCCCATTGCACGTCCGACAAGTCGGTACTGAAGATTCTTGCAAGAACATACTAAGCGCACTCTGAAAGAATAGATGATCTGGACTTATTACTCACTCAATAAAAACCTAGACATTCATAATTTCAGTGTGTAAAACTATTGTTTATTAATCAATGAAAATGTAAACACGCGCCATCTTGGTTTTCTAGAAACACGCACTGTTAAACTTACCTGAAATTGCCATTTAGAAGCGACTAGAAATTGTTTAGCTTGTTCTAGTTGACATCCTGTGGCAAACATAAATTGGTTAATCATTACTTGTTCTTTCAATCCATCCATTATTTTCATTTGCACGGGGTAAATTTAAGATATCTCCCCCTTCGACAATGTTGATATTTTTGACAGGAAGTAAAGCGTGCACTTGATTGACAGTCAACAATAATAAATGCACAGCTTTCGATTGGTTAGATCATGACAACAAGGGCGGAGTTTTAATGTGTTTTTACGGAATGATTCTAATTTTATCCACAAATGCTGTTAAAATGGTTTGATAAAAATACAAATAAATAAACAATAAGATATTTCTTTGAACATTTATTTAGTAACAGCAAATACGTTTATCATTGAATTTTGAATTCTAACAGCCGATGCAGCCTAAACTTGCTTAAAAATGCAAAATACTACAGCATTTTTACGTCATGGGCACCTGTTTATCGAATTATCAATACACGGGAAATGATGACGACTTCACACGGAAGTGCATAATATTTAGAAAAAAGACGAAAATTGAGAACAAATTCCAGAGTTTGTTAATATTTCCAGCCCAAATAAAGCAAATATTTGACAAGAAATTTTACTATACTGGTCAGACACAAAGTCTTTAAATGGGTGCATTTTCAAGCACACTTGGAAGGAGAAACGGCGGAGTAGAGGTTGTGGATATCACATCAAATAATGCCTACAGATATCCCCCCAAGTCGGGTAGGTCATTGTGTTTGGTGAAGAAACATTTTTTTATGATTTACACCAGACTTTCATGAATAACAGACATCAGTTAAATTGACCTCAACACAAGTACAGTAGACATTTAGCCTAATTATTGTGTTGAACTGCTTTTAAAGTTTTATAAATTTGATAATTTTAAGTTGTTCAACAATTAAGCCTAATTTTGAACTGCAAATAACCGAAAGGAAACCTCAGAAGGAACACTTCGGGTAATTAGCAAAATACTTAGGAGTTACTCTAAAACAACTTCTAGCCTTTGGTTTATCTAAAGAAATGAAAAAACCGACAACAAACAGGTCAAAATTGCAGCATACAACACCTGTGTAGGTTCCCAGCTAGAGTGCTGTTCTAGTGTATGGCATCCGTAGCAAAAAGCCCTCTCCTATAATATCGAAAGAGTCTAAAGGTCAGCAGCCAGGTATGTCGTGAATGAATATAACTACAGTAGCAGTGTCACACACATGTTAAACATCCTTAATTGGAAATCCCTACAATAAAGAAGGTTAAATAGCTCCCTTATTATGTTCTACAAAATCAGAGCCCAAACACTTGCAGTAAACAACAGTCACCTAATACCTAGGAACTTTAACTAGTTGATCTCCCATTCTTTCAGTACTTTGCTAACTCTTTTTTTCCCACGGACTATCAGACTTTGGAACTCTCTTCCACTTACGGTCAAATCTAGCCCCAGTCTCAGTATATTTTCTGAGAGACTTGTGGCTGTCAACCTGTAGAGCTATCTCTGCTTTTACTTTTTAACTGTAGCATACTATCTTTGTATTTTTTAACATTTTGTAACATAAATTTCTTTAACAGCTGTTTCTCAGACTACATGTAACCTGAACTTAGGTCATCCCACATAAACAACATCACAAACAAAACCAAAAAACAGCTTAAGATTCATCAGATGAAAATTGAAATGTCGAAACACAAAACAAATGGCTCAGAGAAGCAGCATACAAAACATGTTCGACCCCAGGTCGAATATACTGCTCATCCATATGGCACCCATGGCAGAAATACCTCACTCACAGAATAGAAATGATCCAGAGGTCAGCCACAAGGTATATGACAATGGAACAAATTACTGACTGAGTTTAAGGCTACCCAAACTGTACCAGCTTTTATCAGTGGATTGAACAAGTTTTATGGATTTTAAATGTTCAAAATAAATGTTTAAGTAAGATCTTGTTTACTTTGTTTTTATCTTTTACAATCTTCATGTTCCTATAATGACATAAGCTAGATAACAAGTTGGTGTTAGTTATTGCCATTGATAAGATGTTGATTAATCAGAACCTTTTGCATTAACTGTGAAGAGATAGGTGTCACTTAAAAGGCCTTTTTTTAAATTAGAACCTTTGACATTTAAACACTTTAGACATACATACAGATAGACATAAAGTTTATAGACAGTAAACTATACAGTTTTTATCATACATAATACATACAATGATTAAATAAATATGTTATTTTTTGTCATGTGGTCACAGAAATCAAGGAAGATATTTCAAATTAGAGTACAATACAGTGTAGTGATTACAACAGCAACCAGTATTAAATAAAATACAATTCAGTGCAATACAATACAATACAAAAGAGTTTATTTGCTCTATTTGTATGATTTATGACCAAAATGTTAAATACTACATTGGTTCATAAGTTTTTTAAAGGCTTTAAGTGTTAGGATTAAGTATACAGACTCATTCATTTACATGTACTGGTAAATAAGTATATAATGAAATTAGCTCATTTATATTAAACAGGAAATTACTTTGGCTCCCATTTTATAATGGGTGGGGAGAGATTTGACATGTCACAACCAGAGTCCTACTTGTTTGGAGAGAACACAGACTTAAACTTTCTAGGAAGTAAACCTGTTCCAGTAAGTACAGACTTTACCAATAAGTTAAGGGCTGAAATCAGCCACCATAAGTTGCAGATGTTTGCATGACTTTGAAATATTCAAGGTTGTTTCATTTTCAGAACATCACTGTTGTGACCGGACTTTGTCTGTCATCCGTGGTCCGTCAACAATTTCATTCAAACGACATCTCTGAAACCTCTGGGCCAAATTTGATGAAACTTGCCTGGGATGTTCCTTGCATGAAGCTCTACCAAATTTGTTCAAAGAGTTCAATTCCATCAAGAACTCTGGTTGCTATGGCAATTTAAAGGAAAAACTTTGAAAATCTTCTTGTCTGAAACCACAAGGCCCTGAGCCTTGAGATTTGGAATGTAGCATTGTCTAGTGGACCTCTATCAAGTTTGTTCAAATTATGCCCCTGAGGTCAAATTTGGCCCCACCCCAGGGGTCAATTGATTTTACATAGGCTTATATAGTGAAACTTAAAAAATCTTCTTGTCTTAAACCACAAGGTCCTGAGCCTTAAGATTTGGTATGGGACATTGTCTAGTGAAACTTTACCAAGTTTGTTCAAATTATGCCCCTGGGGTCAAATTTGGCCCCGCCCCAGGGGTCAACTGATTTAACATAGTAAAACTTTAAAAATCTTCTTGTCTGAAACCACAAGGCGCTGAGCCTTAAGATTTGGTATGTAGCAATGTTGTATGGACCTCTACCAAGTTTGTTCAGATTAAGCCCCTGGGGTCAAATTTTGTCCCTATCCGGGGGTCAATGGATTTTACATAGGCTTATATAGTAAAACTTTGAAAATCTTCTTGTCTGAAACCACAAGGCCCCGAGATCTAAGATTTGGTTTGTAGCATTGTCTTGTGGACCTCTACCAAGTTTGTTCAAATAATGCCCCTGGGGTCAAATTTGACCCTGCCCCGGGGGTTAACTTATTTTACAGAGGGAAAACTTTGAAAATCTTCTTGTTTGTATAAAATATGAGATCTTTGAATATCTTCACTTAGAAAATGTAATGTTGCATCTGATGTTTGCTTAACAGTAGACCCTCAGGCAAAGTACTCAGGTGAGCGATCCAGGGCCATCATGGCCCTCTTGTTTAAATTTAAGCATCGGATATTTAGTTAAAAAGAGGTTTATAGGTAAATGTGATTTGAACTAGAATTAGATCTTGTCTGTAGATGATTTTGCTGGTCCCTTTAATTGTAGTGATTGTAAAAAGAAAGCCTTTGCTGTACATATAACCATGAAAGCCTGCTTGTGATAAGAACCATTTCAATGTTGTGCAATGTCATAGAATATGCAGCCAAACCAAGATAAAATGTGGTGCTTTCAGATAATTCATATTAACATTCTAATTTCATGTTGGGTAATAATCTTTTATGCAGGTATTTTACTAAATCTAGAAGTTGAAAATTTATACTTTCAGATTGTATAATTCTTGAATATTAGTAAACTGTCTATATTTGTTTAAAGTTTCCTTACCCACCAGCTACTGGGAATGAACCTACTAAAACACTGAAAAGTCTGGTCAACATAAGAAAAGATACACTTCGACTTGTCAGGTATTTTATATTGTGCATTATATTGTAAGATAAGCATGTGTCGGTATAAGATTTATGTTACTCTTTTCCACTAGATAAAAGATTAATTTTACATTTATAAAGAGAAGAATTGATGAAACTGCTACTGGAAAACTAGTTTAAGTAAGGTAAATTTTCACTGACTGCTGGTCATACTTCAGGAAGCAGCCATCTGTCATTTTTAAAACAGATAGGTTAAGAGAATTCAGATCTACAATCAGTGTGAAATGGAGTAGTTTAAACTGTAGTAAATGAAACTGATACGCTTTGTTTAAAGTTGGTATGTTGTACCATTTCCAAGTGGGGTAAAACAAATGGTAGATGATATGGTGACCAATCTAGTTTTATTCAGTTATCAATAACTAATCACAAGGCATATATTGCTTTCAGGATTCCAGAAGTGGAGAAGCTGCAACCAGAAGAGAATGATGAGTCATTAAATAATAAATACAACCTCGAGTTCACGTTTGATTGTGATGTGAAATGTTCCATCAAGATTATGCTGTTTTGTACAGAGGAAATTTCAAACGGACAGATCAGGTTTTAATTGTACATGAACTTTACACAGAGCAAACATAAAAGAGCTTTAGCTTACCTAAGTAAAGCTCAGGGTGAGCTGTTAGTATCCTATTTTGTCCATCGTCCATCCATCCTTCCTATTGTGTGGTTTTTGCAATTCAGATATTCTTGGCAGAGTTATTGCTCTTTGTTTGAATTTCCAATGAGATTTTCACAAAACTTCCATAGAATGATCATTGTCAAGTGCTACAATGCATATTATATAAATAAACTAGTTGTCGTTTGTTACTCTTTGTTAAATTTTGCTTAATATTGTTTCTGTGCCCAACTTCATCTATATTTCTCACGCAGTTTTCACCAATCTTTCACAGAATGATTATTATCAATTGCTGCAGCACTGGCATTTGCGATTCAAGTATTTTTGTGGAGTTATTGTCTTTTGTTTAATGTTACTAAATATTTCTTGTGTGCTCAAATTTTCCTACATTTCCCATGCTATTTTCACCAAAATTTCACAGAATGATCATTTTTAAGTGCTACTCTGGCTTTTGCAATTTGATAATTTTGCCATATTTATTGCTCTCTGTTAAATTTTACTTAATGTTGCATCTTTGCACAACTCCTCCTGCAATTCTCATATGAAGTTCACCAAAATTTTGTAGAAAGGTCATTATCAAGTGCCACAGTTTATATTTTCAGGCTTTTATGATTCAATTCATTTTGGCCTAGTTATTGCCCTTTGTTGAATTTGGCTCAATATTGCTGTTGTGCACAACTCTTCCTATATTTCTCATGCAGTTTTCACCAATCTTTCACAGAATTATCATTATCAAGTGTTGCAGCACTTGTACTCAAGCTTTTACGATTCATTCATTTTTGGTGGAGTTACTGCCTGTTTGTTTAATTTTACTCAGTATTGCAACTCCTACAATTTTATAATTGAACTATATTTTTGCCTTTGGTATTCAACTGAAGCATAAAAATCCAAAAGTTAAAAGTTAAGAAACTGTTTTGAAACAATTCATTCCACTGCCATGATTTTTACACTGAGTTATGGACCTTTGATTTTTTTAAATACATTAATTTGTCCATGTTATTTCTAAGCAACTATTTGTCAGATTTTAATAATACTTTACAAGATTCATATGTACCAAGCTTACTTGTGTCTGTCATCATTTTGTCCAGTTCACGGAATTTCACTGAGTTATGGCCCTTCGATTTTTTTAGCTCACCTGAGCACAAAGTGCTCAGGGTGAGCTTTTCTGATCGGTCTTTGTCCGTCGTCCGTCGTCCGTCGTCCGTCCGTCCGTCCGTCCGTCGTCAACTTTTCATTCAAACGACATCTCCTCTGAAACCAATGGGGCAAATTAAATGAAACTTGCCTGGGATGTTCCTTGCATGAAGCTCTACCAAGATTGTTCAAATGGTTCTGGTCCATTGCATTTCTGGTTCACTGGAGCTAAAAATAGATTTTATAAGTTGGATCTTTAAAAATCTTCTTCTCCGAAACCACAAGGCCTGGAGCTTTGATATTTGGTATGAAGCATCATCTAGTGGACCTCTACCAAGTTTGTTCAAATTATGTCTCTGGGGACAAAACTGACCCCACCCCAGGGGTCAGTTGATTTTACATAGAGTTATATAGGGAAAACTTGAAAATCTTCTTGTCAGAAACCACAAGGCCTAGAGTTAAGATATTTGGTATGTAGCATTGTCTAGTGGACCTCTACCAAGTTTGTTCAAATCATGGCCTCTGGGTCAAAAATGGCCCCGCCCCGGGGGTCACTTATTTTACATAGAGTTATATAGGAAAATCTTAAAAAAATCTTCTTGTCAGAAACCGTAAGTTATACAGCTTAGATATTTGGTGTGTAGCATTGTCTAGTGGACCTCTACCAAGTTTGTTCAAATCCTGTCCTCTGGGTCAAAAATGGCCCCGCCCCAGGGGCCACTAGTTTTACATAGAGTTATATAAGAAAATCTAAAAAAAATCTTCTTGTCAGAAACCGTAAGTTATAGAGCTTAGATATTTGATGTGTAGCATTGTCTAGTGGACATCTACCAAGTTTGTTCAAATCCTGGCCTCTGGGTCAAAAATGGCCCCGCCCCGGGGGTCACTTATTTTACATAGAGTTATATAGGAAAATCTTAAAAAAATCTTCTTGTCAGAAACTGTAAGTTATAGAGCTTAGATATTTGGTGTGTAGCATTGTCTAGTGGACCTCTACCAAGTTTGTTCAAATCCTGTCCTCTGGGTCAAAAATGGCCCCGCCCCAGGGGCCACTAGTTTTACATAGAGTTATATAAGAAAATCTAAAAAAAATCTTCTTGTCAGAAACCGTAAGTTATAGAGCTTAGATATTTGGTGTGTAGCATTGTCTAGTGGACCTCTACCAAGTTTGTTCAAATCCTGGCCTCTGGGTCAAAAATGACCCCGCCCAAGGGGCAACTAGTTTTACATAGAGTTATATCGGAAAATCTTTAAAAATCTTCTTGTCAGAAACCGTAAGTTATAGAGCTTAGATATTTGGTGTGTAGCATTGTCTAGTGAACCTCTACCAAGTTTGTTCAAATCCTGTCCTCTGGGTCAAAAATGGCCCCGCCCCAGGGGCCACTAGTTTTACATAGAGTTATATAGGAAAATCTTAAAACATCTTCTTGTCAGAAACCGTAAGTTATAGAGCTTAGATATTTGGTGTGAAGCATTGTCTTGTGGACCTCTACCAAGTTTGTTCAAATCCTGGCCTCTGGGTCAAAAATGGCCCCGCCCCAGGGGCCACTAGTTTTACATAGAGTTATATAAGAAAATCTTAAAAATTCTTCTTGTCAGAAACCGTAAGTTATACAGCTTAGATATTTGGTGTGAAGCATTGTCTAGTGGACCTCTACCAGATTTGTTCAAATCCTGGCCTCTGGGTCAAAAATGGCCCCGCCCCGGGGGTCACTTGTTTTACATAGAGTTATATAGGAAAAACTAAAAAATCTTCTTGTCAGAAACAAGAAGGCCTACAGTTAAGATATTTGGTATGTAGCATTGTCTAGTGGACCTCTACCAAGTTTTTTCAAATCCTGGCCTCTGGGTCAAAAATGGCCCCGCCCCGGGGGTCACTTGTTTTACATAGAGTTATATAGGAAAATCTTAAAAAAATCTTCTTATCAGAAACCGTAAGTTATAGAGCTTAGATATTTGGTGTGTAGCATTGTCTAGTGGACCTCTACCAAGTTTGTTCAAATCCTGGCCTCTGAGTCAAAAATGGCCCCGCCCCAGGGGTCACTAGTTTTACATAGAGTTATATAAGAAAATCTAAAAAAATCTTCTTGTCAGAAACCGTAAATTATAGAGCTTAGATATTTGGTGTGTAGCATTGTCTAGTGGACCTCTACCAAGTTTGTTAGAAAAATGTCCCAAGGGTCACTATTGGCCCCGCCCGAGGGGTCACAAGTTTTAAATAACAATATAGAAGAAAATCTTTAAAAACTCTTGTCTGAAACCACAAGACCTAGAATTTTAAAATTTGGCATGAAGCAAGCTTTATCAAGCTTTTTCAAATTATTGGATTAGGTTAAAGGTCACGGAGGCTAAAAGTAGATTTATCTACTGTACCTCATAGAGCCTTCATTTATAGACCAATATCTTTGATATTCAGTATAGAGGTTCCTTGCATGGACCTCTACCCATGGGTAGGGTTTGAGGTCACTGGGTCAAGGTCAAGGTCACCATAGCTTATAATAGATATTTCTACTTTCTGTCATAGAGCCTTTATTTATTGACTGATATTTTACATATTATGTTTGTAGGCACTTACATATTTTCAATTAAAAAATGAAATACTGCTTAACAGCAAACCTAAGTACTCAGGTGAGCGATCCAGGGCCATCATGGCCCTCTTGTTTACATATAGGGTATAAAAAGTTTGTCCATGCTGTTTCTCAGCAACTGTATGTCAGATTTTATTGTACACCCTAATTGAATTTCTGAGAGCTAAATTGGATTCACAATTTTACATGCATTTGTAAGTCCATCTGTCAGTCCGTTCGGCTGGCTGGCTGGCCTTAGCATAGTTGTAGCACATTCTGCTTTGGTTATATACCTTTGATGTTTCTTTTTCACATAAAGGCTAACATAAGTTTATCTACCTTCATTATCGGCAGCTGTTTGATTTATTTGAAAAAAAAAGTTCTCGGGAACCATAAGAACTGACCATATATGTAGTTTTACATACAGTTTCCATATTTTGCACTGATGATTATTTGTTGAATGATAGCTCTTTGATGTTTGTTTGTAATGTAAGTTTTTCAGTTTTATTTTTAAAACTCTTAAATTTTGCCTAAATTCAGCTAAACATTACTGAATGAATTAGTATCAAGAGTTGTTCTGCTTCAGTGATTTTACTCTGGGTTTGACTTTTTGGTGTTAAGTTTTCACATTAAGGCCAATCAAAGTTACTTTGTTTTATGTCTCGGGAAATATTTGTGGGATTCCAATTAAACTTTGCACCATGAATAACTACTATAGACAAGAAATGTTTTTTTTGTTTTCTTTTCAAAGTCCAGTCTAAGTCTGTGCTTTTTCTGCAATTGTTAATTGAAGTATAATCAAACTTCTTTAGTACTTAGTGCAGAATTGCATGTCCTCAGCATATAGTCTGTTTATTGAGTTCTGCTGATTTTTAGGTCACTTGAGCATGAAGTGCTCAAGTGTGAGCTTTTTTGAACACTGATTTGGGTCCATTGGCATGGGTCGTGCCTGGCCAACAGTTAGACTTGAACAACTCCTCCTCCTATACTGCTAAGCCAACAATGATCAAACATGCCTAGAATGTTCCTTGCATGAAGCTCTACCAAAGTTGTTCAAAGAATTAAATTCTAAGCAGAACTCTGGTTGCTATGGCAAGAAGAAGAAAAAATCTTTAAAAATCTTCTTGCCTGAAAGTACAAGGCCCTGAGCCTTAAATTTGGTATGTAGCATTGTCTAGTGGGCCTCTACCAAGTTTGTTCAAATTATGCCCCTTGGGTCAGAATTGGCCCTGCTCCAGGGGTCTATTGATTATACATAAGCTTACATGTATATAGAGAAAACCTTAAAAAATCTTTTTGTGTGAAACAACAAGGCCTACAACTTAGATATTGTTTATTTAGCATCAGCTAAAGGTCCTTTACCAAATTTGTTCAAATTATGCTCCTTGGGTCAAAATTGGCTCTACACTGGCGGTCACTTGAATTTACAGAGACTTATACAGGGAAAACCTTAAAAAAATTTTCTTGTCTGAAACCACAAAGCCTAGGGCTAAAACTTTTTGCATAGAACATCAGTTAGGGGTTCTCTGTCAAGATTGTTAAAATTAAGCCCCTTGGGTCAATAATGGCCCTGCCCCAGGGTCACTTGTCCTTTCATAGGCTAACAAAACCACTTAAACACTTAAAAAAATCTTCTTGTCTGAAACCACAAAGCCTAATAGAGCATCAGTTAGAGGTACCCTACCAAGATTGTTCAAAATTATATTCCTTGGGTGTAAACTGACCCCACCCTGCGTATTTGTGTAAAATATTTAATCTTTTAAAATCTTCTTGTGAGAAACTAGAAATTTAAGACCTAAGAATCTTTGCATTTAGTATCATCTGGAGGTTCTCTTCTAAGAGCATACTAAAAGTAAGGTCAGGTGAGCAAAAAAGGTATTCATTACAACTGCTTTTGTAAACATAATTTTCATTATTGCAGCTACCAGTCACGGGAACCATCCCTGAACTCGGACACATTTCATTACAAACGGGGAGCTGGACAGCTGTTTCAGCAATCATCTTATATGATAGATCCTTCAAAATTGTTCTCTGATGAGGAGGTAATAAATGGGGCCGATCAATCTGAGGCAGTTAATGACAGGCCAAGAGATTTTACACTTTCGTCCTTTGTTAGAAATGTAGTATAGAATTAATGTCCAGTATTAATTCAATCTATTGAAAATGCAATAAAGTTATTACTGACTCATTTCATGAACATTTTTCAAAATATATAAACTGGAGTTTACCACAGCTTGGCAGAAGTAGTTTGAACACTGATAATATGGGCGTGCCATTCTCTAGAAATGTCTTAGAGTCGTAATCTATATAGAAATGATGTTTCTCACTCTTACAGTTTTTAAGATCAGACGTATGATTTTGTTGTCATTAAAATTTGTTTAGTTTCAACAAATGTCTCTTTCATTTACACAATGTACAGTTATTCAGTTCTGATACATGGTTTTTCTGTTATTCATAGCTACAGTATAATCAAGATAAAGATGAGATCCCAGTAGTTATACAGTGCATTGCTGAAGATGAAGGTAAGTGGTAACAATGTATGTATGTTCATCTCTAAATATGAAGTGGCACATTTTTTTCTTAGAGGTCATGTATGTTTCAGTTTACTTATCATTTGTGCTCAGAACACCCCCCAGAATAGTATTATGTGGGTGTTATTTAAGGTTAATTTTATAGTTTTTAATCTTCCAGAGTTGTACTGTAACTGGCATTTTCAGAGAACCTCATGTTCGGTGCATACATATATTGGTTTATAGTTATTTTGAACATGATTTGCTTATTTGAAGTGCTTTCTTTCATTTTAGTCTGTGGTTTTTGGATTATTTTAAGAAATACCAGTGAGTGTCTTCATTTCATTATAACAGAAAACTCCCTGCATGCCCATATGACGTTTGCAGTGATAGAGCGCAGTTCTTTAGATGGGTGTTACGTCATGAAACCTCTGAAACAGAAGCAGTTTGTACATGGACTGTGTTATTTACTACAAGAAATTTATGGGATAGAAAACAAACACAATGAAAAAGTCAAGGTAAAGGACAAATGTTTTAAAAAACCATTACCATACCATGTTAAGTTTGATGTCAGTTCTTACAAATTATCGTATGAATTTTTTGTTAGATTATTGTTTTGTCCCCTAAAAACTATTTTTATTTTGTGATAATTTTTTAATTCTCTGAATGCTTGTGTACAACAGCAAGGTAGCCCTTTGGGTACCAACTCAAAATTCAAACTAGCTTTGCAGCAAAATTTTGAAATTTAACTTGGAAATAATAACGTATTTGTTAATTACATGAATTAAACAATTTTTGTCAGTCTGAATGTATATAATTGGAATTTTTTCTTTCAGAAAATAGTCAGCATGGTTTTTGCCTTTATACTCTAAGTACATTTTTTTTTTACTGTTGCTTTTTTAGCTCACCTGAGCATGCTCATGTGAGCTTTTAGGATCCTTGATTGTCCGGTGTCCGTCCGTCCGTCCGTCCGTCCGTCGTCCACAATTCATTCAAACGACATCTCCTCTGAAACCACTGGGCAAAATTGAATGAAACTTGCCTAGAATGTTCCTTGCATGAAGCTCTACCAAGTTTGTTCAAATGGTTCCGGTTCATTGCATTTCTGGGTCACATGAGCTAAAAACAGATTTTAAAAGTTGGATCTTTAAAAATCTTCTTGTCAGAAACCACAAGGCCTGGAGCTTTGATATTTGGTATAAAGCATCATCTAGTGGACCTCTACCAAGTTTGTTCAAATCATGGCCTCTGGGTCAAAAATGGCCCCGCCCCAGGGGTAACTTGTTTTACATAGAGTTATATAGGAAAAACTTTAAAAATCTTCTTGTCAGAAACCGTAAGGCATAGAGCTAAGATATTTAGTGTGAAGCATTGTCTAGTGGACCTCTACCAAGTTTGTTCAAATCATGGCCTCTGGGTCAAAAATGGCCCCGCCCCAGGGGTAACTTGTTTTACATAGAGTTATATAGGAAAAACTTTAAAAATCTTCTTGTCAGAAACCGTAAGGCATAGAGCTAAGATATTTAGTGTGAAGCATTGTCTAGTGGACCTCTACCAAGTTTGTTCAAATCATGGCCTCTGGGTCAAAAATGGCCCTGCCCCAGGGGTAACTTGTTTTACATAGGCTTATATAGGAAAAACTTCGAAAATCTTCTTGTCTGAAACCACAAGGCCCTGAGCCTTAAGATTTAGTATGTAGCATTGTCTAGTGGACCTCTACCAAGTTTGTTCAAATCATGGCCTCTGGGTCAAAAATGGCCCCGCCCCAGGGGTAACTTGTTTTACATAGAGTTATATAGGAAAAACTTTAAAAATCTTCTTGTCAGAAACCGTAAGGCATAGAGCTTAGATATTTGGTGTGTAGCATTGTCTAGTGGACTCCTACCAAGTTGGTTCAAATTATAGCTCTGGGGTCAAATTTGGCCCAACCCTGGGGTCATTGGTTTTACATAGGCTTATATAGGAAAAACTTCGAAAATCTTCTTGTCTGAAACCACAAGGCCCTGAGCCTTAAGATTTAGTATGTAGCATTGTCTAGTGGACCTCTACCAAGTTTGTTCCAATTATACCCCTGGAGTCAAATTTGGCCCCCCCCCCCCCCCCCCCCCCCCCCCGGGGTCACTTGTTTTACATAGGCTTATATAGTGAAAACTTTGAAAATCTTCTTGTAGAAGGAGAAGTAACATTTTCAGTCCAAATAATCTGGAAATTTGTCAGACAGGTTGTTTCTATGATTTCTAGCTCAAGTTCGAATATGGGTCATCTTGGTTCAGAAACTAGGTCACAGAGCCCAAAAATAGAAAAACCTTGTTAACAATCTAGAGGTTACATTTTCAGTCCAAATATCCTGGAAATTTGTCAGAAAGGTTGTTTTGATGATTTTTAGCTTAAGTTCAAAATTGGGTCATCTTGGGTCAAAAACTAGGTAACAAATATGGAAAAACCTTGTTAACACTCTAGAGGTAACATTTTCAGTCCAAATAACCTGGAATCTGTCAGAAAGGTTGTTTCAATGATTTCTAGGTTAAATTTGAATATGTGTCATCTGAAATCAAAAACTAGGTCACAGAGCCAAAAAATAGAAAAAACTTGTTAACACTCTAGAAGCTACTTTTCAGTCCAAATATTCTCGAAATTTGTCAGAAAAAATGGTTTAATGATTTCTAGCTCAGATTCGAATAAAGGTCATCTGGGGTCAAAAACTAGGTCACAGACCCCAAATATGGAAAAACCTTGTTTACATGCATTGGGGTAACATTTTCAGTTCAAATAACCTTGAAATTTGTCAGAAAGATTGTTTTAATGATTTCTAGCTCAGTTTTGAATATGGGTTATGTAGGGTCAAAAACTAGGACACAGGGCCAAAAAGTAGAAAATACTTGTTAATGCTCTAGAGCTTACATTTTCAGTCCAAATGTCCTTGAAATTTGTCAGAAAGGTTGTTTCAATGATTTCTAGCCTAGATTAGGATATCGGTCATCTGGGATCAAAAACTAGGTCACAGAGCCCTAAAATGTAAAAACCATTTTAACACTCCAGAGGTTACATTTTCAGTCCAAATATCCTGGAAATTTGTCAGACAGGTTGTTTTGATGATTTCTAGCTCAAGTACTAATATGAGTCATCTTTGGTCAAAAACTAGGTCACAGAGACCAAATATGTAAAAAACCTTGTTAACACTCTAGAGGCTACACTTTTAGTCCAAATAACCTGACAATTTGTCAGAAAGGTTGCTTCTATGATTTCCAGCTCAACTTTGAATATGGGTCATGTGGGGTCAAAAACTAAGTCACAGAGCCTAAATATCGAAAAACTTTCAGTCCAAATAACCTTGAAATTTGTCAGAAAGATTGTTTCAATAATTTCTAGGCCAAGTTTGAATATGGATCATCTGGGGTCAAAAACTAGGTCACAGAGCCCAAATATGGAAAAACCTTGTTAACACTCTAGAGGCTACACTTTCAGTACAAATAACCTTGAAATTTGTCAGAAAGATTGTTTCAATAATTTCTAGGCCAAGTTTGAATATGGGTCATCTGGGGTCAATTAACCAGGTCCATAGCAACTTTGTTAAAAGCAGTCATATTCAGGTGAGCGATATAGGGCCATCATGGCCCTCTTGTATTATTTATTTATCTTTTCACCTTAATATATCTTTATTATTATTAAGATATCTTTAATATATCTTTATTATACTCATCCATAGAATATGTAGGGTGGGGGGGGGGTCAAGGGCATCCCCCTCCATACTGTACAGAGTTGTAATTGGTAAATCATGACTTGGAAACATTATATAATATAGCATTTCATTTTCCACATAACAATATTTAAGCATATTGACATTGTTCAATGCAATTCTGTTCCGAAAAAAAAGAAAAATTGTACACATTGTGTATAATGCACAAAATCATTATGTAAATTATCTTAATTTTCTTACATTTTTCTTAATATGTAATTATATCTAGTAATGAATTAATCAAATAAACATTCATTTATTATGACTCCATTTCACAAAGAAACATAACCATGGACCAATATGACAGCTTACTCACCAAGATGTTTGTATTTTTAACAATTGATGAGGCTAATTTTAAGCTTCCTTTCAGCCCATTTAAATTTGGAACAATGCATTTTCTTTTACACGAATACATATATCTTCTAATTTCTAGGAAGTGTAAGTTTAGTATCATAAAGTGTCTGTCCTCCTCCCTCGGTCATCCACAATTGGTTTGTTTACACTCTAGAGGTTATATTTTTGTCTTAATTATCATGAAACTTGATCAAAATGATTGTTTCATTAAGATCTTGGACAAGTTCGGTTATGGATCATGTTGGACTGAAAACTAGGTCACACGGCCAAATTAAAGGAAAACCTTGTTAACACTCTAGAGGCTACATTTTTTGTTCAAATGACGTGAGAACAGGTCTGAATGTTTGTCTAGACAATATCTAGGTCAAGTTCGAATATGGGTCATCTTTGGTCCAAAGTAGGGAAGGGAAGGAATAGTAAAATATTAAAAAATCTACCAAATATTCAAATCTAAAATTCCAATTTAAATAAAATTGAATTAGTGCATAGTTTTTTTCAAAATAAGTATCATTATAAAAGATAAGTAAAACTATACCACTTGGTCAGTTGCAATTAAACTTTACAGAAATGATCCTTGTATGGCCCTCTTTCAAAGTTATCGGGTATGTAAAAAATGGAATTCCATGCAGAACACTGGTTGCCATGGCAACTGACAGGAAAGTTGAAAAAATCTTCTTGTCAGAAACCACAAGGCCTAGAGCTTACTTATTTGGTTGATAGCATCAACTAATGGATTTCTACCAATGTTATATAAATCATGGCCCTGGGGTCAGAATTGACCCCACCCCAGGGGTCACTTGATTTTACATAGACTTACATGAAAAACTTTAAAACATCTTCCTGTCAGAAACCATTAGACCTCAGTTATGATGTTTTTTGTGTATGATTGTCTGGACCTCTTCCAAGTTAACACAACTCATGGCTCTAGGATCAAAATTGGTCCTGCCCAAGTAGTCACTTGGTTTCACATAGAGTTATATAGGAAAAAGTTTTAGAAAATATTCTTTTCAAAGATTGAAAGGCCTTAAGCTTAGATATACATTGTTCAGCACTGCTTAGTTAAAAAGATGGGCTTTGGAAGATCTTGACCCTCACCAGGGAAATGTTCAATATTAATATAAGTTTGCATATTGACTTCAAATTTGACTTTTATTTTCCTTGCACTGTTGATCTTCTTT